>VZSC01013942.1:168449-205618 GCA_013398225.1 Steatornis caripensis | reverse complement strand
TCCAGGCTGAACAGACCCAGCTCTCTCAGCCTTTCCTCATAAGAGAAATGCTCCTGTCCCCTCCTCATCTTCGTAGCCCTCCACTGGACTCTCTCCAGTAGTTCCCTGTCTCTCTTGAACTGGGGAGCCCAGAACTGGACACAGTACTCCAGGTGTGGCCTCACCAGGGTGGAGTAGAGAGGGAGGCTCACCTCGCTCCCATCACAAACCTCCAAGTTAGGATATTTTCAAAAGTTCTATTGTTCCTGCTTGTATCAGCAGCAAACTCCAGTAAAAACTCAAATAGATTCAAAATATTAATAGTCTGTTGGGAAATCAGTCTTCCCTTCCTTCTGTATTTCATCCAGAAATCTGCACCAAAAAAAATTGCAACAGAGTAATTGAAGTAGAAATAGTTTGAATATGAGTTTTCTTAACAGTCTGCTGTGTTGCTTTGCTTTTTTCCAGATCGCAGTGACAAAAGTAAGAGGGATATAGAAAATCGTGTAGCTACATTGCTACTTTACCGATTATAAACATCAAATGCTGAAATACGTTCACACGAACGCCTCATGGGTCAACAGCAGAGTTTAGCCCACTAACTTACACTCTTAACGTTCTGGTGACCTGCATGAAGCTATTCACATAGCACAACCAAAAATGGAGAGAAACATCACATCAATGCGTCATCCTTATTACAAGATTTCTTATTACAGTGGAGCTGAACTAAGAGTTTGCTGCTGAAAGTAGGTTTTATTCTTCTTAACAGCCCCATTTTTCTTTTGTTCTTTCTGTATTACTCTGTCTTCCCCGATCACTCAGATCAGCCTTCCCAGACCACTGTCGCTGGCATTAAAAATATTCTTTTTTTTTCCCTCCCCCAGATTACTTTTCTGCTGATTTAGCAACTTCTAAACACACAATTAGATAATTGCCAAAGCTGGCAAAAGATAAGTGACACATGGCACAGTCTGAAGGAAGGAGAAGAGTGGAAAACAAGATGTTAGTGATCAGCAACAACAATCTGTTAATTTGGATCAAATCCTAACACAAATCCACAGCCTGACAGTTCCTGGAGTCTTGTGGTGTAGGCCCTGCTTCCCCCTACTAACAAGCCACATTTCAATGTCAGATCATCCATCACCATATAAGAACAAAGAGCTGGGATAATTGGGCACTCTACGACCCTGCCTGTTGGTACAGTGAGCCAAGATATGAGGTAATACGGTACCTCTCTGTCCCGGGATGAGCACAGTGAGTTGGGACAATTAGGCGCTCCCTAACTGCACCTGGAACTCCTGCTGCAATCACAGTGAGTTGAAGTGATTAGGCGCTCCCTGACCATCTCTGGAACTCCTGTTGCCTGGGAAATGTACCTAAATCTCCTTCTGCATGGGTCACAGCCCACATCTGAGAGATGCCAAGACTAATTATCAGACATAAATTGTGGCCACGAAACGATAACATTGACCAAAGTCAATCATCTCGCGGTTCTATAAATAATGTTCCTAAAGCGAGACCCTTTGAGCTCTCTGGGACCACAGCAGGCTGTGACCGTGTATCTCCCTCTGAGCTGGGACCCCTCTCAGAGCAGTTTTCGCAAGGTTCTGTGAAGTAATTGGATCCTTCACCGACAGATGCCAGCGAAGGAAAGAGTAAGTCACTGCATTCGGATTTTCATGAAGGATTTTTACAGATTGAAATAGTGGGTAGCTCACTATTACTCGACTGTGTGATTTTCAAAGAATGTTGGGTACCAAATTTAACATCATAATCAAAGGTTAACCTCTATATCTGCGTGAGTGTGTGTAAGCATGTGTTTTAAGCTAGGAAACTTTAAATCGTTAGCTGAGTTGTTATAACTGCTGATTATTGATTATCGAATAAGTATTGCTAATCGCATAATTTAGTTTATGATTTACTTTAGTAGTGTTAAGATACCATTTATTGCTGCTATTAATTGTTATAAGATCCATACTTAAACGTTCAATAACTTTCACTGAAATCCCAACACTACACTCCTTTAGTTATAAACCGTTGACCAAGTCTGGGACTAGGAGTGGATTCAGCTGCACCTGGGAGGGAGTTTAGAAAGCAAGGGGGTCCTTTCTGAGCCTCGTGACTCAATGGGAGGGCACTCCTTGTACCCTTTTCCCTAAATCCTATGTACATCTCTCCAACTCGATCCTGACTCAGTTTCCCTATCTGACCACTGTATAATCACTTCTCTCTGCCTGCTCTCCCTCACCACTCACCATGACACTTGCACCTAAGCACCACTCTGACCCAATTTCCTTTCACAATCCCTTCACACAGTAAGTAATAGAGTGAATCTTGCCATCGAATTCTGTAAAGTCATGCTTTTTACAAACTTATGTTAAAAATCACCCTTCCCCTCATATCTTTGACAGCGATTCTTTGAGCGACCATTAAACCTTAACCACTCTCCCCCGCAACAAGTCTTCGGCTGAGATTCTCAACCTGCCATGCTCAGTAACCCGCCTTACAAATTCCTGATAGCCCCTGCCCCTCAAAGGTTATACTCTAAACAGATACAGCAAATAGCACTCAGAAAGACAGAGACACTACTGAAAACTCATCCAACACTTCAGCTGTAGGGTCAAGAGCAGGATTTGGCTTCTTTATTCTCAGATCGGCATCAAATTCTAAAAATGCTCTGATCTGAAATTTTCAAGGCCTTCTGGCATGAATTTTCCCATTACAGGGGTTCTGATAGTTTCTTGGTCTGACTTTACGCCAGCAGCATGAAGCTTTTTAACTCAAGGTCTAAAAGGGTATATAAATGAGTCCCAAATATCAGTTTATATCAGTACTCTTACTGTTCCACTCTCCTGATGAGATAAGTGTTAGTGAAAAGATGAATCACAACAGAATAAATTCTAACAATTAAGAATTTCAAAAGTTCACTAAAATAAGTGTCTTTAAGAGTGTACCTCTTATTAGCACACTAAGATGTAGGGAGGCAAGCAGCCTGGTTCATAAAAATCTAAATCAAAAGGCAATCTTCGGTCATGGATCAGCCTGCTAAGAGGCCCATACACAGAGTAATAAATTTAGGTATACAAAAAATAAGTTATACTAGACAGATTTCCTATATCTGTCTGCTTAAGTTTTACACCAAGAAAAGTGGAATATTTAATCATGAAATATAAAGATGTTATAAATCCTCTAATACAAAACATGTGCATTGCTATCCAGCCATTGTCAAGACCGGAAATTTCACAATGCAACACAGCAGCTGTTCTCTCGTTAAACAAACTTGTCTGGAACAATGGCCATTACAAGTGGGAAAGCACAGAATCCAATGGGTATGTCTGAAACTAAAACAAAGGAAAAAAGCAACTCAAGGTGAGCCCCTCCCAAATACCTGGATAAACTGGTACCACCTCCAGGGGACTTTTTCTAGACAAGTGCTCTACAAGAACAGTCACATTGTGGCTCAGCCCCTCCCTTCATTAAGGTTTAGTTAATTAAGCAAGTTTATTGGCTGAAGGTCTGGTTAGGAGCTCGGAGCCCAGACTGAAAGCTCGCGTATCAGTATCCTTGACATCCTATGTCAAGCAAGTTCATATCTATCTTCTTGACTTATTTGAGAAACAAGTTCTCTTTCATTTTTTTCCAATGACCACAAACCTAGTTCATCAACCCCTGCTAAGCCCAGCAGTAGCCAACCCACTGTGGCCTTAATAATAGTTATAGACCAACCCACTCTCTAATGCTACCTCACCAGTCCCACCGCCCCACTAGTCTCGCAGTTATGTTCATCCATTAGCAACAGCCCCTACCCTAGCTCAGGACCCCCTTGATACCACAGCCTACAGTATATCATAATGCATGAACAGTTTTATAGTTACCTGTCTAAACCCAAATCTATCCAAACGTCTGAAACCATGACATCAGTGCCAGAACCAGCAGCTCCTACCAGAACAGAATTAGATATATCTAGATGTCTCTTTTAGAAACAACTTTGAAAATAACTAAATCATCCATTCAAAAGCAGCAACCCAAATGTACACATTTATGCCAGATGAAAACCTAGCCTTCATCCAGCCTATAACTAGACCGATGACCTCCACCAGATAGAATTATGCATAACTAGAATTTCTAATATCACCACTTATAACACAATCCATTATCACAGTTGTCATCTGAAAATGCCAGCAGCAAATGAGGAAAAACTTCTGCACTGTGAGGGTGACCGAGCACTGGCACAGGCTGCCCAGGGAGGTTGTGGAGTCTCCTTCCCTGGAGATATTCAAAACCCACCTGGACGCGTTCCTGTGCAACCTGCTCTAGGCTAACCTGCTTTAGCAGGGGGGTTGGACTGGATGATCTCCAGAGGGCCCTTCCAAACCCCAATGTTCTGTGATTGATAATTAAGTCTGGAAACCCTATAAAACTTGTCATAATTAACAAAGTAATAAGAAGTTCAAGTAAGGGCTCTACACCCAACCAATCTATCTGGACTTCTGTTTATGGTTTTAATTTTAGAAATAAACTTGAAATCTCTGAAATTTGAAAGTCTCAGCATGAAATCCTTTGCTGCTTTTGAATGAATTTGTCAGTCTTTGCTAGCTCCCAGAAGACACTATATTTCTGTTTTTAAAAAAAATTTACAACTGCCCTGGGAGAATGAAAACGTGAATTCTAAAAGGTCCAGAAGACTCATTAAAAATATTGGCTTTCTGGCACACTGCCAGCAAGAAAAAAGAATACAAGTGAAAGACATACAACATTTTCAGGACAGCATTTCTGCCCCCTCCGCTTTAAACCCTTACTTGTAAACAATAGAATATCTTCCCTGATGGGCACATGGAGAATAGTAACTGAAAATCCACAAGCCTGTTCTTATGTGGCCCTCCTCTGCATTATATCTTTGAGATCAGTATGTTTCTATTAATGTATACCATTTTTAATAACACTGCTCGGTTTATTAGTTTACTAGGTGACCACCAAAAGGATAAGAACCTTTCAAACTTGTTACATAGAATTTCTTTAAAAAGCCAGGAATAGTCATAAAGCCATAGAATAAGTCTGAGACAGAAAAAGCAGTGATTTCCTCCTTCTGTGACAGATTTATGTGTATTTGTACATAACAATCTGCATACAAACACTGAACTCAGTTATACTCTTTTTTTCTGTTGAGGAAAAAAGCATACATTTTTCCCCCAATTGGATTAATAAGTTCACATTACTAAATTTGCTGTCAGCAATGCATTGCTATCATAAAACAGCAATTTCAGAGACCTATGAAAACCTCTTGTGAATAATTTTTTTTTTCACATTTAGAAACACAAAGAAACCCATTTTGCCAACTTAAGGTCAGATGAAAGTAAAATTGTCCACTCAAAATACAGTCTCATTCAAAGTTTGTTTTGCAGTGTTTTTGTCAAGCAGAAATAATTGCTGGCAATAATTTATTCAGAGGTTTACCTATTTGTTCTTTGTAAATTCCATATCTCCAAATTGCAATTACAGTTCATACTAGTAAGCCTTCCATAGAGAGTTTTATGAACACTTATGAAACTGAGTATGTGTCACATGAAATTTCCTCTTAAAGTCCTGGGGCACATCATCTCCATCATATGCTGTTGTTCCTGACTTCTGACTAGATGACTTCACGGCACTCTGTTTTAATTTATTATAATTATTTCATTAAAAATCAAATTTTATTTCCTGCTGTAACAAATCTCATACAAGAAGCTGCAATAGACAAGCTCTGTGTATAATAGACAATTTTGCACTTGCCCAGGTACTCATGATCCATGAATGCCGGAGAAGCACAAATAGACTGAGTCTTGCTTTCATCTCAATGAACAGTTCATTACACATTTCTGGGCTGTTGATCAGCCATATTTCTGCATTTATTGTCTTGGATTTTGTTCTTTAGGGAGTTGAGTGTAGTCACAACATCTCAAAGCTGCATTCTGTTTCAAATCAGAAGGAAAATTTTAAAAACGTAAGGGATGAGAAAATCTGAAGAACAGCAGCATGAAGATGCCAAAGGTTCATTCTGCAAGAGAATTAAATCTCTGTAACATTCACATAATTATGCTGATGCATTTTGGTTCACAAAGCCAGGATCAGGTGCAGATCAGTGACAGTTCTTTTCAGTCTGCTCCTTGTGAAACTGTACTCTTTTTCACCCCACCTCACCCCAATCCTCCGCCTGGGATAGAAAATCCTTTTCACCATAGCATTGGAGTAGTCATCCCCATCCACACTGTGTACACACACAGAGCCACGTGAAACCCGCAATTACCATGTCATAGGCATCATGACAGAAGGCACAGCCCATCAGGGAACACAGCCACCAGAAAGGATCAGGATGTTGAAGAAAAGTGCAACTGATAGATAACTTTATTTTACCTATTAGAAACATTCAACTAAATTACATAGTCCAATTTGGATCAAATAAAGTTAAAACATTCATTTTTAGTTTATTAACTAAAATTGAAAATATGAGTGAAGAGACCTCCAAGATTTGTCCCACTAAATATCTCAATTTTGGAGGGAATATATTTTTCATTTGAAAAAGCCTTTCCAGAAAAAAAAAATTCTAGCCAGCTCTATTATTTATTTCTCAATTCTTCTACTCGCTGTTCTGCTTACATTCCACTATGGCATTTCTCATCATTGTCTTTGTTTTCTCTGAATTTATCTTTGTGATCTTAGTCCCAGCAACTTCAGCATTTTTCTAAGGATCAAGTTTTCAAAATGCCTTGCTTAATCACCGAATCTCATTATTTGGAATTTGGGGTTATACTTTTAAGAATATTTTCTGACATTTCTGTCATAAGAAATTCTGCATTTTCATATCATACCTGTTTGAGAATAAAGGAGGTTTTTCCATCAATGCTGCCAGTGCTTGAAGCCAAGCTTCCTTTCATTCTTTCCACACATGCTCTTCACTTTCCCTCATTTTCAATTTATCTAATGTTTATGTAAATTTAATTCTGAGGTTGCTGGTATTAGCACCACAAAGTACTGTGTACTCCATAAACATTATCATCTAAATAGACAATGCAAATCACAGCAAGAGAAAGTCTGAAGAAATTAAGCAAGTTGACTGGATTTCTGCATTATCTGCTTGCTGTTTTTCTTCCTTACACTCCTATATAGTCTGCAAAATATTTATAGCATTTTTTACTGAAAGTTTTTGAGATTGTAGATGGGGAATGGAAGGACTGAAATCTATTATCGCTCTTCAACTTAATAGAAACTCTAAAAAAAAATCTCACTGTGATTAACTATTGTAATTATATGTCTATTGCTCAACCCTCAAATCTTCTGGGACATGAAAATAAACAATTCTGTAGTATCTATGTCTTTGCAATGTCTTGGAAGGCATCATAAAAGACCCTCATGAAAGCATCCCATTCTGCTGTTGTCTGCAGACAAAAGTGGGTAGAGTGAAATCAACACAGGACAACAACAGACACCAGTGAGTAAGAAAAAGCAATGTGAACAGCAGCTAGCTGCACTGTCCCCAAACCATACATCTTGCATTTCAAAAATACTTTAGCAACAGCTTCACTTGATCCAAAGCACAAACCCAGTTTAGAAAATGCTTTCTGCCTGCCCTACACCCAAACCTCAATGTACTGCCTAGCCAAAATACAGGCAGTTCATGTGCACAGGGAAGCTTACTAGTCAGTTCCAGTGAGCCACTGGTACATCAATGCTACAAGGGGATCCAAGCCATCGTCCCATAGCACCTTTTAATACTCGCTAGGAAGAAATCCAATGTGGAACTTCCTGTGAGAAAGACATCTATCTGGAAACAAAGAAATACAAAGCTGAATTTCTCTAATACTTTTTCCAGTAAAAAAATGTACAATGGATAAAGTTGCTCAGAAGCAGTGGGAGAAGGAACTAGAGGGCAATATAAATTGCTGATCCAATCATGATGAGGGAAAGGAGATCTTTTTGATGGAAACCTTAAACTGTACCTTAAACCATACTAACACTGATTTGCAGTGGCTAGAGTTTTGAGTACTGCTTGACACTGTAGTAACAATTTAACATCAGATGCTTCTTCCTTCACAAACTTTCATTCACAGTACTCATTTAAACAACTGACCATACCATCCCACTACCTATAATGTCCCCTAGCTGCCGCCTTGGCTCATCAGGAAAAAACAAGAGTAATAGCCCCCCAAATCAATGCTCATCATATTACCCACTTCAATTCAACAGCCTGGAGCCATGTATTTTACTGCTAATAGCATAATACCACGTTGTGTGATTTTCGAGCGGACACAAACACTGTTTGAAGTGAATAAACATTAATTGCAAGCATGGGAGGGATTTAGTTCATTAAAAAATCATAGCTTTTCAGCTGGAGTGAATCAGAGTAATGTATGTACACACACCACCATAACTAAGGTCACAATATTTCCAAAAGTTTTAGCACCATCCACCATCTCATACAGCACAATATTCCTTTCCTAGACACGTCTGGTCTGAAGGCAGTCATGTTAACTTTCTCCCATGTTAACTTTCTCTTTCTGAAACCCACTGAAAGATTTCTTAAATAAATACCTGACTTTAATCCTAACAAACCATATGTTAGACCCTAAGGGTAGTCAAAGACAACAGCAGAGCTGCCTGAAAAGTTCCTAGATATTATAATCTGCACAGTTGGGTTGCTGAAACCTGCAGATCATGCTAATTAAAGAGGAAAAGGGAAGAGTTTGAGAAAAACAATCTATCTCTAAGTAAACCTATTATTAACAAATTTTCAATTTGAACACACCAAGTCTTTCTAACTAGAGAGAAGCTAAGGTAAAATAAATAGAAGAGATTACTTAAATGTAACATTTTTATATCAAATGGATCCATTTTCCCCAACTACATTTAAAGGGTTTTTTTTCTTCCCAAGGCTATTTTTCACTTTTGATTAACTGCCAGGCAATGCTTAAGGGCCCAGGCTAGAGTCTGTACAGTAGCCCAGAGTCTTATTTTGAGTCTTTTAAATCAACACCCAGGGTCCCTGCTATCTCTCCCTACAAACAAGAGTTTCACCCAACAGAAAATGTTTCAGTGATGTCAAAAGCCGCTCCTACACTTGCAGAGGGTAGTGACAATACAGTTAGCACACATATCTTTACTTAGGTTTCCTTCCCATGAAATCAAGAATGCTGCTTTGATACATCAACGTTTATAAAGCTTGGAAGGATATTTCTGAACACAACATGCCTAATAGATTTATGTCTAAAACTTTAGCATGTTTGTTTCATATTTCAATCTTTTTCCTTAGAATTTATCATTTTCACTTCATAGGGTTAAGGCTTCAGAGATTTGAAGTGGCTGACAGCATACTAACAGTGTGGAGCTGCATAGCTTCAAACTAGAAGATGCTATATATGTCATATCCAGAAAAATACAACTGTGAGAAACTTCCTGGCCAGCCCCATAGGCCAGGCAGAGTACTTCCCTCTTCCCCCATCTTCCTAAGTATGAAGGAGTTGCCACCAGTCACTCAGACACTTCCTTCCAGCATTACCAACCTTTAACCAGAAATGTCATTCACTTCCTCAGTCCATACGCTTCTGTAAAAGCATGGCCTGTTACCCTGTGGACTCAAGTAATTTTTATAGCGCTCTCCATGCTCCAGGTTATAAATAAACCACAGCCTTCAACAAAGTCTTCCTATGGCCACATTATCCTGAAGTAAGGCTTAACTCTAGTTGGATTATATTAAAAGAACAAATATTAACACTTACTTCCTCTGTATAAAAAAAAGAAAATAAGATACAATAATAAACCGTGACAGGTAAAAAAAAACCTAAAAGAAAAAGCCACACTTCTCTAGTTTCAGCCTACATGCTGTCTGTGGATGCATGCATTAGCAAAATCTCTTTGTTGGTGGAATATGTTTAAAGTCTCCAGATGAGCTAACCCAATTTCATCATTCTTCCTCAAAGATCCTCATTTCCCCCTACCCTAAAACCTATTAAGAAAACAATGCTCCTCCCTCTCTCCTACCTAAAACAGATACGTCTTACTTTTTCGGGTACGCAAGCATGGATTAGACCTCATGCCATCTCCTACACATAACCGATTCAATCAAAAACTAAAGAGAAGAGTAGAAACATTTCTGTGTCTTCTTTTTGTGATTCATTGTACATGTCTCCACGTAATGTAACCCCAGGCACTGGACTCATATTTTACAATCTATACATCAGTAAAAACACTTAATATCTAAATGGGATACATGTTCTTAGGTTATAATGAACCTCTTGTCCGAGACCAGACACAACAGTAAGCAACTACTTCAGGCTGACAGTATTTTGGGGGATTTTGCACCTCAACTTCTTTCTTATAAAAGCCCTTTCCTTCAAACATGATCACACATATACAAACAGTATCAGCCATGTACAGGCACTCACAAGGCCAGGTCTTGCAGAATCGGGTAAAAAACTCTCAACATAAATTGACCCATCCAAAAATTACATCATAGGATTCTTGCGTTTCCCATGAAATTTCTTCAGCACATGCCAAGAAGCAAAGCCAATTACCCCATCATTAGTTTAGTACTTGGATAGAGCTATTTACACCAGAACTAGTTCTCTTATTGCTGAGATCTCTGCGCTACATTGTAGTCTGCAGAACAGAAATACCCTTGGCCTGACAAACACCTATCGAATCAGGTGAGGTTTAGGTTAGTAAAAACTGTGCTACTTAGCTCAGTAGACAGAAAATCTTATTTCTGTAAGATTATATGATTTCAGCAGAAATCACTGTGTTCTTGTTCTCATCCATCTGCCATTGTGTTAGCTCTTAGCACTTAAGGAGCTTTTTGGGTTTTGTTTTGATGAGGTTTTCTTAGTTTGGGCGGTGGGGTGGGGAATGTTTTGTTCTGGCTGCGTTTTGTTTTGCGGTTTGTTTCTTTTTTTTTTTCCTCCAGAGTTAGTCAGTTTGCCAAAGCGCTGAATTCTGCATTATTTTTTTTCTTGCATTTATTTGAAAAGTCTAATTTAAATCTTGTTAGTCTTTGAAAAACAAAAAAAAAAAAAGGATGATAATCTTCAGCCAGCAAGGGGCTCATTATAGGGGAGATTGAAAAAGTACATCTGAAACCAATTTTAAAGATGAACTGCAAAAGTTAAAGAAAAAACTTAAACAAACAGAAAAATCCTAAGAAGCAGAACTGTTGCTTTAAATGAAAGAATCATTTCAGATGTTTGAATGTTGCTCCCGGTTTCAGGCATCTTTTAGTGGGCAGTCCAGAGGAAGATTGCATCGCAAGGTACATCAACATGTCAAGAGGCACTGGACACACTGTGTTTTCAAACGAGTTAATGAAAACAACCTAGTGGTCTCTAAAAAAATTCGAGGATCTTCATATCTACTTTGAGTAGGTGAGAAGTGCCACCCTCGGACCAAGATGTAGAAGTTAATCAAAATCCTTTTGATGGAGCAAGTATGTCTTCCCTTGGCTTCAGGGAGATTTGAAGCATGATCACAAGCCAGTAGTCTTCAGTTTTCCATTTGCAATAGTACTGAGACTGTTGCCTACTGACTCAAGTAGTTCATACTCTTCAGGAAGGATGCTAGTAGCTTTTTAAGCCATTGTGATTACTTTCCTCCTGAGTCTAATTAACATGTTTCCATTTGTCATTGTTTTTCCTCACATCAAAATGCTGTCATCGTTTGGGAAAAAGAAGGCAAAGGAGAATCCTACTGCTGAAAGATAGAATCACAGGGTTTTCTTTACTTGTTTTTTGATGTAGGTACCTGTGAATCTCCCACATTCATACCGTTGGTAAGGAAAAATCTTGCATCCTCCTCACAAATGAATAGAAAAGATGCAGTTTTACACAGCAATCTCATTAAACCCATATCCTATAGTCCATCCCACTAAAATTCAGACCAGCTACTCCTCTGATGTATGGAACCAGCAACAACATACACAATCCAGCATTTGGATGCTTGGTTCAATTTTGGTGGACCGAGGACAAGAGAGACACGGAAAAATTGGAGGGAGCAGAGCAGATGGTCACCAGGATAGTCAGGACTGGAGCAGTTAACCTATGAGAATAAGCTGAGGAAGCTGGGCTCAAAATCAGCGCAAAGTAGGGAAGGCTCGGGGAACTCCTGACAGCAGCCCCTGATAACTCTGAAGACAGTATCAAGATGAGAGAGCCAGGCAATTCTAAGAGTCTGATCCTATAATTCAGTCACTGGACTCTCATCTTTCACCTTTTTCTCCTGACCACATTTCCTTTTCCGTAACAGGAATTAGCCATTACTTTCAAGCTGCAATTCTGTATACTTTATGACAGCTCATACTCTCCTAACTTCATTTCCTTTTACAGAAAACCATTTCACTATAGCAATGCAGTAGTAAAGTACTCAGAAGATGATACATGAAGTGTCTTATCCAAAATCGCACCAGTAAAACAAAAAAGACTGAGAGTACTATATTTTGCAAGAAATTTTAATACTTGCCTTTTCTGGTATAAACATAGATATGTTAACACTCGAAACAACATTCAAGTCATTGTAAACTAAAACAGAATGATAGCTGATGCAATTGTAATAGGAGGAACCTGGATGCAACCACTTAAGGCAAAACAACCAAGTTAAATGATATTTTTTCAAACAATAAAAAAATTCCAGCTGTAACAATCTCCTTTTGTGAAAGGTAACTTTCAGTAGTGTACTACCTTGAGGCAAACTGTCAGTATTTCCCTTTCCTGGTTACCAACCAGCAATTTGCCACTGGGAAGGCACAACCCACTAACCCAAGCCAGTAATTGGTCACAAAACATCACAGACATTCTTACTAGATGTCATCATGTAGCTCAGTGATTTCATAATTTATGGGAGGGAGCCCCCACCAGGAGAAGAAAAATACAGGAAGATGCCACACATCAGACATTACTCAGGACTGAGCAATTCCCAATAGTGCCATCTTTTAGTCAGTCCAGGTTTTCTCACTCTCAGCAATTATAAAGTGGCACTTTCCTCCAAATTACTCACGATTTACTGAAGTCAATAGCGGATTCTAAGAACGTGTCATTATGAGGTCCATTCTGCAGCAAATGGATGAAATCTGAAGATAAACCCTCCTGTGAACCAATCTTTTTCTCACCTTCACCTCCCAGAAAAATTCCTATTCATGATGAAGATGGCATCATCAGAAATGATCCCTGTGGTAAAACAAATTACAGGAAATTACAGGGATTGGGATTTCCTGATTCATTTTTCTGAAATAAAAATCACATTGCCCTTCTCTGTGGCAATCCTTTTCAAGCAAGTAAAGCCAGGTTATCGCAGGTGATTCAGTGCTTAAAGGTGAAGAGAAGACCTTAGTGGGATTTTTTTAAAAGCAGTCTGCAATTCCCATTGACTTCAGCATTCCTTGAAGGTAAATGTTTACTTAAACCTTTGCAAGACTGTATCTGGAATATTCAAATTAAAAAAAAATTTTCAAAAAGAGACACTTGCCATTATTAATGTCNGACCTTAGTGGGATTTTTTTAAAAGCAGTCTGCAATTCCCATTGACTTCAGCATTCCTTGAAGGTAAATGTTTACTTAAACCTTTGCAAGACCGTATCTGGAATATTCAAATTAAAAAAAAAATTTTTTGAAAAGAGACACTTGCCATTATTAATGTTTAGCCTAAACATTTACATGATTATGCAACATAAGGCTAAGCACGCCCATGTCTTTTCAGGATTGGGGTCATAATGAGGAAGCACAGACTAAAATACTATTCATTGAATGTAATTAACTTACAAAATACAACAAACCCAAGGAACAAAAGATAATTATGACACTCATCTTCCCCAATTACATCCAAACAGAAAAAAAAAAACCCTACTTAATAATATAATGCAATCATTGCACTCATCATCTTACTTTGAAATACTCCTTCCATCTGTATTGGCAAATTAAGCCTGAACAGAAATACAAATTAATGTGCAATTACTTAAAATAACATCACTGAAGCTATTTTGCAAGTATTTCGCTCAGATTCTGTTCACACACGAAATTTTGAAAAAAATCTTTAATTCACAGGTTGCCTATTTGTTATTTTCATAGCTCACATACATAGCCCTGTGCAGTAAAGACACTAATTAAATGTTTGCACCATTATGTGTGCAACTAGAATCTAATGAATGCTGTTACCTCTATCTAGGACATCAATACCCCAAAATATAAAGTGTTGTAATTGATTAGTAGAAGCACATTCTATTTACCATCATAGTATTCAATTTCTCCTCTGTTGTTTGTTTAAGGGATTATTTGAAACCAAACTTTCTGTTGCCCAGTGTAAGTCCGCTCATTATACCTAAATATTCAGCCTGAGTATGTGTAATGCTATTGCTTTAATGCACTGTAGAATGAGACTGAACAGTCCCCTCTCAGTGTGTTCAAGCTGTCAGTAAATCCAAAGTAAACAAGACAAGGTCACACATCAGTACTGAAGTGGAAGATTTATCACTTTTGATTTTTACCCTGCAACATCCTGCTCTCTTTTTGCTAAAATTTACATCTCCTGAATCCTGCGTTGCTCTTGTAAATGCTGAAATGTCGAGGAGCCAAATTTGAAACTCCCAATGCATTATGTAGCTCAGCTGTCGTTCAGAGCAAGGAGTCATGCTCGGTTTGCCTGCACTGAGCAGTCCTAATCAGTACTGATTCAAACTAATGTCCCAGAAAAAGACTAGAGGCCTTGATTTTTGTTTTAGAACCAGAAAATACTGTTCACACTGACCCTACCTCCTCAGCAGTGACCTGAACAACTCTGTTCAGTGGAAGGCAATGCTGAAGCTCTGAAAGGAGCTGCATTTCAGTAAGGCTGACAAAGTCAGTACAAAGTGTCAAGTCTCAAAGGAAAGGGTATTTCAGGATATCCAAATCCTTCATACATCTCATTATCTGCATTTTGATTCTTTGCGTACACTTTTCTGCTTGCCCTAACTGCAGTACCAGGTAAATTTTGTCTCTGAACAGCCTTTTTATGCAATGATGGGGAGAGGGGCTATTGGCCTCAGATGTTCCCTCCACAAGTGAGCAGTCCAAGCAACACCTCAGATGAAGGATGAAAAAGCTGATCAAGCGAGCCCTCCATAGCCCTCCTCCCATGCGAGGAGATGAAGAAAGGCCATCGGCACACAAACCCTCCTTAGCAGTCAGGTCAGCAGTAGTCTGAGATCATAAAGCACACACCATAGCTCAAATAGATCCTAAATCTGGACCAATTTTACTTTCTGAAACAAAGCATCTAGCTTCTTACAGCTGTCCGTCTTGTGTTAAAGATTATTTTTCAAAAATTAAAGTCCTGAGGTTTGCAAAATTTTTTTTGTTACATGTGGAAAATGTACTTGCTTTTTTCCAAAAAGTTAAAGCTTTAAGACTGCATCTTACAGCTCTGCAACAAGAAAAGTTCTGGGGATTTTCACTCTTAACTTCAGCCTTGGGACATAGAGTTGTTTATTTTAAAAATATTTAATTAACTGGATTTGAGTTATTTTCAAACAGAAGAAGTAAAATCACGTTAGCTGAAATCAATAGGTGATGTGTTGAACAAGTGGATAGTTTGCAACGTACAATGTTTTTATACCTAAATGAAGTTTCTGTTTAGTAGACTAAATGAAGAAAGATCTACTTAAATCCCAAACATATTTAATTAAAATAAGGCAATTATTGTAGAGCTATATTTGAACAGACAATACAGTTGCAGCAATTATCTGTAATTATGCAGCTCCAATCAGAGAATAATAGAGGTTTCAATGTCACTAAGCACAATAAGGATAATTACTCTTTCCATTACTCTGATGGGCACGTAATTAGCAACTTTAGAAAAAAAAATCTTCATGGGGATGTAATAGCCACACTTTAACTACAGGCTGATTGAGAATGATCAAGGTATTCAGTGCAAAAAGAAAAAGTAGCAGCTTCAATTGGTTCCAACCCAGCTGAATTGTCACGTACTTCCCACGAAAGTAGCATTTATTCCATGATCACGACGAAGAGACTTCATCATGTTTGAATAAAATCCTATGCTTACTGAACAAGACCTTAAAATAGTAGTATTTAATAACACAGTTGGAAAAGTCTTAGAGTAAAACCTCTCCTATAACAGAGCATATCCAGAACAGCAGTAAAGTCACAAATTCATTTGAACTTATAACCAGTCCTTATATATTACATCCTTGGTCTGAGGAGGAAAAGATTTGAGCCAAAGCATACAGTTTCTTTAAACGTGTAACTGAAAATCAGATGGGAAAGAGTGCAGAAACTCTGATAACAGTATTAACAGACTGTGCTCTGGGGATAACATAACTCCTCCTTCCAAATTTCTATATTCACTGTTCTCCAGATTATCAGTTTTTCTGTGGTTCACCTTCAGTGCCACACAGCAACTGTGGCCTTACAAGAATGCGTGCATCTAAAAGCTAGAGATCACCTCACGCTTCGGGTCTGTGCCTAGATCTGCAGCACTGAGCATTATCTATTTTGCAACAGACTGAGAACGAGCCTTTACTTCTGCTGGCAAGGAGGCGTGGTATGTCATGGCCACACCAAAAAGAACGGTCACATTCAGTCAGCTGAACACAGCCATGATACAACCTGAGAGCTGCCAAGCAAGTCTGATATTTCCGTACCCATCACCTCTGTTGACACTACCAAACACTGCTCTGATCACCTGCTTCCTACCTGATGGGAATGACAGAGATGCCTTCTCCACATTCTCTCGCCAGTCACCCACAACCACCGGGGTGCCCCAGCTAACTCCCAGATTGGTTCCCTCTTACTTTAGGTACATTACTGACTTATCTAAGCCAAGGAGCATTTACCCTGGGTTTTCTGTTCAGCCAAACAGGGAAAGGAAGGCACCTCTAGGTGAGGTCTGGTGGGCTGAATTACCCCTTGGAAGGGTTTAGCCCACTTCACTGGCTTCTGCAGCTAAACAGCCAGAGGGTAACAGCTGCTTGCCTGAAGCCAGATGGGATGAGTCCAGACCTAAGGGAAGGGCAACCTTCACTTTTCTGCTGTCCATCTTAGCAAGGGTGGCACGGCAGAAACAGGGCTGCCTGGGCAGGGTTGCCATGGCATCACACAATTCCCCATCTAGCACACAGGTTAAAGCTTCAGGAAGACTGACAGATCTGCTGCTGTTCCCAAACCTAAGCTGGAAATTTTTTCCTGCTCTTCTGATGCCATGTCTGTGGAACACAAAAGCCACCCCACAGACACCTCCTTGCTCCTTGGCCTAGCCCTCAGGGAAACACAGCTCTCCTTGGCAAGGAATATCTCCTATCCATACAAAACTCAGCAGCCGCAATCATGAAAATTATTTCCAGGGTAAGTAGTGTGGGTTTAAAGTGGGATTTTTAAATGACAATTTTTAATGTCAATTTTAGACAAGGCCCTGACAAGCTCCCACATTTTCCCTTTTAGAAGTGGTATAATCTTTTCTGCTCATTTTTGGAACCAGAAGCCCATCTAAGAGTCAAAACAGAGGCTTTCAAGCACAAACAGTCTAGAGCATGAACTTGAATAAAAATACTAAAAAAAAAAAAATCTCTTTTTTTTCCTCTCTCTGGCCTAGACAGAAATTATATGCAACACAGAAAATACATTTGTTGGGGGAAAAAGGCTACCACATTTCTATAGTTGCAGTTATAAGACCTGAAAAGATTAATGCTCCATTTTTAGCATTGAAAGAAGTAAAGGGTTTAGAAGCTTCTTTCCATATTTTTCCTCAGTGTTCAGAATTAAAAGAAAATTGAGGAAACATAGTGCTTTTAAGAGAGACTGCTGAGACCTTCTGCTAAGCTAATGGTCTTGCCTTCGCAGTATGTATTTGGATTTCAGACTTGACAAATACCACACACTGATTGCAAGGCTCAAATGACAGGTTCACCCCGGCCACGGTGCTCTGCCCACAGGCTGTTCATCACAAAGTTGCAGGCCAGGGCCACAGCCTCTGTTCCCCAGTCTGGGAGGCTGGCAGCGAGCTAGAGCAGGTCTAGAGGGCCTAAGCTGCAACCTGATGGCCAGGAAGGTGGCGAGGTACCTCCGGGTACCCAAGGAAAACACTCCAGCTCCCCTTACCTAGTGTAGTAAAGCCCCATGGAAAGTCACATTCCCTGCCAACAGCTTATGCTCACCAGCACCCTCTCCGCTCAGACATCTGGCACGCACTCACCACAAGACCTTTATACATGAGGTCTCACGAGCTGGTAGAGAAGGCAGCTAGGAGGAGTCCAGATTTTAAAAAGACGCAAATTCTTATTAAGTGCTACCATTGCTACAGAGCCAAAATGCACTAGTCTTATCTGTTACTGAATTTCAGCCGCTTTGAATTAAAATGTAGAGGCAGATTGAAATACTATCGCGCACTTGCCCTTCACAACTCAATCCACCACCTCTTCATTAATGGTAAAAAGAGAAGCCACATGGTTCAGCCAATGCTTTTTTGACAATGCAAGATAAAGGGAAGAACACTTTCTACATCTGAGTGAGGTCCTCCCAGCAAATGCTTAATCAGTCATTGTGCCATATAAGAGGGGTTATAACTAAATCAAAACTACTGACTCCCATGGGGAGGGCCAAAGTCTCCCCAAGACACAGTCTGTAGCAATGTCCTCAATATGTTCAAAAGGAAAATTGCAATGACATCTGCCCGCTACTGGTCAAACTTTGCTTATTATGTGGTATAAAAATGTCTACTTGTATTAGGTTTTGTGAAAATGACCAGGTGCTTGAGTGGATTACAAACACCTCCCCTGGAATCGTATATTAACTGTTGCCTTTCAGTTTGTAGCATAACTGTGTATTCTTCAGAATAATGAAAAATTAGGATAGGAACTTTAGATTTTGTCTCCAGCAAATACCATATACGTTTCCTCTATGTTCATTCTACACACTTTCCAGTTTCATGCTTTAATATGTTGGTGCTATTTGTGCACTTTCATCTAAGAAGACTGAATTCTTTTTCTTCCCAGTAGTGCTTCATTTATGTGTTCTTTTTGCAGGGAGAAAGATGTTGTCACAACTCTATTGATGCACATTCTTCACTGGTGTGTTAGCACTTACCGTTCACATTTTTTTTTCCCCAAAAGGCTGTGCTATTGCAGTGCTCAGGTTTTCTTCTTTTTGCTTTCCATGATTTTTTTTTATTTAATTCAGTTCTGAATTTTGAACATTTCTCCTTTTGAAGCAGGCTGTACTTAGTTCTCATTTTTATTTGTAGGATTTGTCATTATGCTGACCGGTTTTGTATTTACAAAAGTTAGTACTCATATCTATTCTGCTGCTTTGCATAGACTGCTTTCAATGCCAACGCTGTCTTCACCTTTCCCTGTGCCTCTGGATGTGTAGTGCACAGACCATTTGGGCTAAAAAAATCCAAAAACACCAACGCATTTGTATCGTCCTACTCTGTAAGCTGTTCAAAAACCTGCCAGAGAAAAATGCAGCAACAGAGAGCCCTAGAGGCCCTGTCCTGCACTGCACCCACTCCCACGTACGTGCGTACTGCCACACACACTGAATGCACGCCCTAACTTTTCTGTACATCTGATGCACTGAAAGCTTACAAAACACTTCATACAAGCTGTAATTATATGACATCCATCACTTTGTTCAGTTACTAAACTCAGGTTCATTTAGTTCTTTGAAAATGAATGAGGCAGAAGAGTGTTTTACTTGCTCTTTGTTTGTTTGGAAAAGTAGATGGTGATATTTGACAACTGCAAGGGGCTGTTCATTGCATTGTTCATTCCTATTCCACAACCAACAGACCTGATTCAATGCCTGTAAAGTAAGAAAAGTGTCATTACAATAGATTCTGGTCCAGCTCTGTAGTCTTCTCATCTTCCTAAAATTTCAGGAAATCACAAAACCCACAAACCTTTTCAAGTTCAGATGAGGAGCATGTGGTTGCAGCAACTGTGCTCATTCAGATCTCTCTGAGCTTTAAGTGGCCAGCAGAAATAAAAACCTTTTTTAAGAAACCTCGAACTCATTACTATACGCAATACATGCATTATCACATACCACAGAAATTTGTCTTTCCAAGGTACTCTAGAGCCATCTTGCAGAAGGTAGGTGAAGAGCTTGTGGGTAGAAGCCTGTACCATAGCCATGCTGAGAATGAAAACCGCTCTATGATGCCTGGCTATCAACCATGACTCTTCCACAGAGCACATCCAGAATGAGAGCTAAAATCCTCCTCCTGTTACCCAAGATCAGCAACTGAACTTGCTGTACCACAAATATATGTCTGTTCCACGGCAACTGTTTCGTCTCAGGTCCTGAAGTTTTGTGACTACTTCTGAACCAGAGCCTGCCTTTCTAATGGAAGAAGTCCCCAAGCAGGTGCATCCCAGCTCAGTGACTGCCCCAGGGCATCACTCTGGTACCATCCCAGTATCTCTGGGAGCCTCTTCCCCTGCTGCTCCTGAAGGCAGAGGGCTGTGGGCATGCCTGCCAGCTCCCAAAGCAATACTTCCTCTTAGAAAGAGTCAGGACGTCTCGGGCGCTCTTACAATGAGAGCTAAGCCAAAGCGCGAGAGCTTGATTACAGAACACTGATTTGTTCAGTGCCCAGAGACAGAAGTGTTTAAATCCATCTTTGCCAGCAACGTCTCCTCAAGGCTGCTCAAATCACGTTCTCCCACAAAACCTTAGATAGGAGCCATGCAGAGATCTCTTCTGTAGCATACAATTTATTTGTTCCTCATTTTAACACTACCTAAACAGAAGGGCGTATTTCTTAATGTCTGCCAGTTTTTTCCTTTTTTTTTTTTTTTGAACACATTAAATTCTATGCTAAAACAAAACTGCATTCACAGCCTTCAGGAGAAATAAAACCATAAGGATCTCACAAGGAGGCCTCAACATGATAAGCAAGAATGCCTGTTGTTTCCTGACACACTTACAGACAGGGATGGTGTGTGTGGGAGAAAAGACCAAAGGGCCGAATTCCGGCCATCCTCACACCTCTGCTGAATGTGTGATCACACCAATATAAATTGCCAGATTCTCTTCCTGTTTAACTCATATATATGCATATTAAATTATCATATAACCTTAATAAGCTTCTCAGCAGCATTCTATTTTAAATAGAGGACATCAATATAGGTATGATACACCATAAAAATCAGCAGGAGAACTCTGCAATGAGAATTATTTGACTGTTATTGATTACATCAAGCCACACAGATGCAGAAAATAAAAACAGTTCAGATATACAGCCACCTCAGCCAGGCAGACCGCACAAAACATCATGTCTCTGCAACATCCTCCTTGCTTGCGGCAACTGCAAAATGGATGCTTGTCTTTAAGCTGGCTCTCCTCAACACTCAGCTGCCAGAGACAAGGGAGATTCTCCTCGTTTGCCAGCCTCCTTCCACTCTGAAGTCAGCTGCTAAAAGGTAGGTGGCTTTTTCCCTCCCCAGCTTTAACCATCCCTCTTCTTCAAAGCCTCTCTCTTTCACTTCTTCCCCTCCAGAACAGCTACTGGCAAGTGTCCTTCAGAGACCACATTTTTCTCTTTACCTTTCCTGCATTTCTTTCTATTGTCAGCTCTCAGAATGTTAGCCCCAAAATTCACAAACTATGGGTCAGGCTCTAAAATACCATGAAACATCCACTACACACAGCTTAAAAATAACAGCTGTAGTTTGGGGATGTTGCCTGCTTACTCTCAATAGGTGTGCATGGTGCCTACAGTACTGCAACCTTCACATCTTTTAGTGAGTACGGAGATCTTGGCTGCTGCTGTGGTACCCTGAGCAGAAGCCTCTGTGGGGAAACCAGACCTCTTTGGGGGTCCCTATGCATAGCAAGGGAGAGTCGCAATGCCATACAGCACCCACAGGGCTGGCCCATCACTGGATAAGAACAGCTTTGAACTAGGCAGGACAGGACTCAAACTGGTGACATACTCATCAACAAAAGACTTCAAAGCTTGCTTATCTAGAAGCGAAGGCAGAGCACGGCAACTGAAATTCCAATGAGCCACAGTCCTCTGCTGGGCCTCACAGGGACAGAGAGGGAACAGGTTTTCTGCCAGTGCGCGCATGAAGCTTCCCAGCTTTTGGAGGCTTCCTGCTGTCATCATGAGCTTCACTAATCATTTCTAAAAAGGAACAGGACACTTGTTCTGATCCAAAGAGCAACGCTGCTGGCCAGTGGTGAATTACATTTTTGGATAAAGAAGCCTCCTAACTGATCTATTATCCATTCTACCACGTTAAAATGTTGAACAACCTGATGTCCATATGTACAAATGAGGTATACATTGTGTGGGTTGGTTAAGCAGTCCCAAATATGTCATGCCAAAAAAACCTAGGAAAGAAAGCGCCCACCCTCCAGCAAATGAGCTTGAAAAAAGGTCAGTAATGGTCAGCTTGAAGGTTATAAGGAGCGCCTAAAAATATAAACAAGAAGAGCGGATGCCATCTCAACATAAAAGCACCTGAAAATTATTCACATGAGTCTAATTAGTTGTGAAACAGGTTGTATTTATCTAGTCAAAAATAAAAAAAGCTCAAAGGAAACTTAAAGATGAGAAAGTCTTAATTCTGTCTATGTATTTACATATTTGAGAAAATATACCTTACAAAAAATAGACTCTATAGTCATAAGCAAAATTAATGCAGAAAAATGGCTGTATATATAGGATTCTTTTAAGGAAAAGTAATTTATTTCCTGTAACTGAAGTCTTACTTCTTATTCTGAAATAAAGGGAAAATCTAAGTATTCAGAAGTTTAATAATCACAGTAAGCAGTGTCACGGCAAAACAGAAGAAAAAACCTATTTTTTTGCTGAAAATATGCCAAGCGGAAATAAACAGCTTTCTGGATAAGTAATAATCAACAGCAAACTGCAATACCATTACATTTTGCAAAGGACAGAGTGGAATGTGTGGAAAGATTAGAACACAAAAATAAAGCAAGCTATAAAAAGCTCAGATATCTGACAGAAAAATGAGAAAAGGACACGGTCCAGTGTACTGCAAAAATGATTCAAATAAATCTGTACTATGGCAAATAGGAAAAGGAAACAGAAAACATGCAGTAGAATCCAGTTATTTTTCTTTGCTATTTCATTTGACAGCAATAATATCTAAGGTCATCTCTCATAAACTTACCCTAAATAGAAACATTTTGTGTCTGTATACATTGAGATTGGATAGTAAAGTCATTATTGTTTGTTCATGTGATGTTCTCCTTTATCTTGTATGGTTCCTCACAAAGTAAAGTAATGCATTTTCTAATTGGGGGAAAAAAAAAGCTTGTATAACACCAATGAGTGTTATAGGTAGTGAAGACAGTTTTACGGGCTTATAAAAATTGCAACAGGAAGACGGCCACAAAAAGCTCCATGAAACTTTGCCAATGAGATCATATTATTCACAAGAACCAAAACTCTCAGGATACTAACTTCAAGTCATCATCCCTATCTCCTACTACACCATAATTTTGGCAAGGCTTATGAGCAATGTTTCCATCTCTCAAAACTGTTAGGTTCCCATAACATACTGCCAGCCAGCTTTGTTGAAAGAAAACAGTCTTTACAACTTTGACTATTTTTCAAAAGTTTCCATTAGTCTGCAAATAAAAATCACATAGTAGGGTGCATTTACAGGCTGCATAAAGGGTGTTTTCACAGGAGTCTTCATACGTATGTAATTGTGTATGTCTATACACACACATAGAATCAGTTTGAAAGTATTTTTTTTCCTGAAAAGAAAGAAGAAATACCCTCAATTTTTTTGAGGGGTAGGTGCTACCTGATTTTGGATTCATAGTACCATTACCTGAGTTACAAAACCGACTGATGTTAGAAAGATCTTGAAGTAATCACCCCAAAAGTTTGACTGCAGGTACAAAATGTTGTACCTGATAAATTTTATGATGTATTCAACAAATTGTGCCCTACAATTTCTGATGTTGTCCTTTCTCGGTTTTTTCATACATTTATGATGTCACTCAAAATGTCAATAATATTCATGCATCAGTCTCATACAATGCATGTTGCCATGCTCTGTATTGTGTTAAGAGCAGGAACGAAGGTGCTGATCTCTGGTAAAAAGTGTTCTTTTAGCCAAAATTCAGATCAAAGCGTTAGCACTTATAATGAAGTATTACCATTAGAACGAAAACAAGTCTAGGTAATTGCTGTGACAATAGGTAGGGTAAGACTGTATTTTAATGTTCCCCTTCATTACAAATCCATTTGGCATCCATTCCAATTGCCAGCCTATTCTCAGAAAAAAAATTCTTTGATGTGCTAGTGGATGTCATATGTGCCTTGTACTTTTGTAGCACTTCTATTGTAATTCAACATTAATTATATTTCCCGTTGATGTACTGCATAATGCTGTAATATGAAATGCTCACATTTTGTAAATGAGAAAATTAAGCTCAATTTTGTCTGTTCTAATCCCATTTTACCCTTATTAGATTTCAGTACCAGAACTCTCCTCAAAAAACAAACACAAGACCACCACACCACCAACCTAATTTTCATCACTTCCATATCATTTTAATATATTTTCCAGCTTATGAATTCCTACTAGGATCATAAAATACAAGTAGGCAGGAAAAAAAAAATGGAGCACTACATTCCAGTCATCACAGATATAGAAATAATAAACATCCACGACAGCAAACTACTGGTGAATGATTTTAAGAAATATGTCACTTCATGTATAACCCTGACCTCTTCTCAGTTAGGATGACATTTGCTCAGAGATGTCTAGTGTTTATTTTCCCATAGCTGTATTTATGTCAGGAACACAGCATAAAAGAAAAAAAAAAGAGAGAATCAGAGGTTTTTGATCTTTTATCATGTCATAGGCAGCTATCCCTGCTAAAGTGACCTTGATTGGTATAGAATAAGGAAATTAAAAAGGAATAGTACAGTGGAAGATACATATATATTTGCGGGAAAAAATATTTTAAAATATCAGGACACCTTTTAAAGTTTTTCTGATGTCCCATCATTGACATACTTCATTGAGGGGAGTCTCACCTATCCTCCATCTGTAGGAACTTGTGTTAGCTCACTTCACCAGTACACCAGGTGACTTTTCCAGGGAGCCTGTGCATGTCTGAAAGCCTTATGTGATTAGTGTCATCAGACAGGTTGAAGACCCAGCTATGTTTTTTAAACAATTTAGCTACGCAGTCCTTTTGTCAAGTATTTATGTCAAATGTGATGCTTCTCAAACAGAAGCTAAAAAACCATGAAGAAACAGAAGAATAAAAATAAGAAAGCATGAACAAGAGACAAGCTTTAAGGCCACCCAGACTCCCTTAAGTCCACGAAGGCATTCTTGTCCTCCTTTGCTGACCCTTTGAGTTAGGTTCTCCAGAGACTTTCTAGCAAATGAGATAGACAGGTTAATGCCTCCTGTGTGCTGATAAACACTCTCCCAGAACAGGCACGTGGTTGGAAAGGACTGTACAAGTCTTTAGTTCAAGAAAAGCTTTGGCAATATCAGACCAACTATTTCTATGCCTGTGAGCGGGTGTTACAGTATTTGACTTACTACAGTTTTAGAGTAGAACCTCATGAGACCTTGCATGACTCTGTGGAGAAGGTTGCCCATGCTAGACTGGAAGACCTGATCTCATCTTCATCAGTGAAAGAGGGAAAACCTACATTTCCACCGGCAATTGGTTATCTTAGGTTGCTAGTTGCACCCACACTGATGAATCAAAGCATGTGATGACTCGTGGGAGACCCCAGCCACAGTGCCCTAAGGGCATTTAGGCAAAGAGCACATAGATGGGCACTCTGCAGTCTTTCCTCGAGAACTCAGTTGATTTGGCTATTTCCCTTCAATAGAAACAGGCTCTTTCTGTATTGGGCCTCAAAATTTATATAAGCAACCACAGTCTTCATCCAATTTTCATGGGGCTTACAACGTTAGTTGTAAGTGCTGGAATCATACTTCTTTACAAACTGCTTGCGGGGGTTGGAGGGGTGTCTTGATTTTCTAAGGTCAAGTACTTAGGATCCTTTAAGATATATCACACTGATCAGCTAAACACACAGACATACAAAATTCTTCCTCACTTTTGAGTCTGTAAGGAAAAAACTGTGTAAAGCAAATCTTGGAAGAAACTGGAAAATAAAACTACAGAAGAGGAGAAGAAGAGTAAGAAAGAGAAAGGATGAGTGAGGGGATAACAGTCAGATTGAAGCTTAAGACAGAGCTGATTGCATCTCATTCGTTTCTGCTTTTCAAGCAAGGCAAGATTCCATACAGCAAGCTCCTCCATAGGCAGACATGAGCAGCTATGTCCTGAATTGAAAAACCATAGCTGCCCAGCCCAAAATAAAGCCTTTATAAGCAGTATTTTAATTCTGTAGCAATTTAGCCATGTTATTTTCCAGCTAGAAGAGAGAACTAGCAAGGAAGCTATTCCTGCTTTTTATATGGACACATGCTCCGCAACAGTGTACCATATGCCAGAAGCGTCAACCAGAACCACAAAAATCTGGAACAAATTGGGTACGTGTCTGGGGAAAATACCCAGAACAGATACTGTATAACAGCTGTTTAACAGAAGTTTTCTGAAGTTACTCGAACTGTAATAGGTGGGACTTTCCTTATAAATCTTAGGAAGAATAAAAAAGTTTAAAAGTTGAACTCTGAGGCTTCGATACGGAAACCAGATAGGTAGATGCTTGTAGTTTCCAGGCCACTTTCAAAGAGAATAGTCCACAGTTTCTTAGCAAACATTTACTGCATCCAGGAAGCATTAGAAATAGACCAAAGTGAATATTTTTTTTAATACTATAAATAAGCTTTCAATAAAAACTCCTAACAAGTCTCCTACAGTTAGTTACACCACTCCTGGACATGTTGCTGTTACCATATACTTAAACATAAGGCTTCAGTACAAGAGCCAAGTTTCTACAACTTTATCACACGCCTATAAAAAATTCATGTTGAATTATTAGATTTTTGTTGTGATTGCAGTATGTACATTACGTATTTCTAACAGGCATTACAGGGCTTGAGAACAGGAGCAGTGCTTGTGTTCTCTATCCAACACTTCAGAATTAGCCGGCTAACTTTCAGCCAGGTATCTCTGCACATAGGAACACTGCAGTCCTGAGGTTGAGACTGAGCCAAAAAACAACACTTACAGCCTTCATTCAAAGGGCTACAAGTATCAGCGTGCCATGCACACAGCAAAAACTTGTTATACGTGGATCAGTCACTGAATCCATAAAGATTTCTTTAATGTTCTCCCTTTACAATGAGAGTTTCTTATGCTATTTCAGAAACCATGACTGTCTCCTGGACTTGTACCAAGCTTCTCCAGCACAGCAGCCTACCCTAAGCTGTGTATATAGAGATTCAGAATGTCCTGTGAAGGTCTAGCCAGTCTCCTCTTCACTGCTTTCTCTGAGCCAAAATCAGATTCTGTAGTAGTAAAGCTCTTTACTGCAGTCATAAGTCATACTTAAATTAATAATACAAAAAAACGATACCCCACGGAGACAGTACTTTTGAAAGTCGTCATCACAGCATGACAGTGTTAGAAGAAATGTTATTTGCCAGAGTAGGTTTGCCATCTGGGATAGCAAAAAAGGGATACAATGTCACCCTATCAGCTCATTTAAAATTTACTTGCCAGTTCAGTTGGGTTTAACATAGATACTTTTGTTAAATTAGCTAAAAATGAAAAGATAACCAATAGAATACAAACTGCAGAAGTCTTCTCATATAGCAGCCTACACTTCTTAGTCACTTTCGCATGTAATCAAACTAGTCTTGTCAGAAATTGTCACTGAGAATTTGCAGTAAAAATTCTGGTTATGCTAATCTTTGTCCTCTATTATCCTTAATAGCATTTTCAGAGGTGCTGCCCTAGGGAGTTGCACAAGTCCTGACATTTAAAAATCAGGCGTTTGACATTTGGAATTACTTAGAAGTACCCTAACAGCAGCTCAAAATAAAGGTTGTGTATGTGTGGGTGTGAATGCATGCAAGTGCACAGCTTTTCTTTGAGACACCTCTACCTTTCTTAGTGTAGAGGGTTTTTTCTGAGCCACAATATGTTTGGTACTTTAAGTCCAATAATAGCAAGTTCATATTCAAGATCAACCTGTGTCAGTGAAAGAAGGCTATTGAAATGCTAATTGCTTCAAAGTTACACTATCTGCTGACTGTTCAACTTCATTCGCTACGAATATTGACATGTGAAAGCCCAGATTGCAAGAGCCCACTGCAGCATCTCCAGGACCTTGCAAAGCATGTTTAGACAAAGTATTAATTCATCAGAAGCTGGTCAGTTCTGCACTTCCATTCTTTTCAGCATATGTCAAAAACAGTTTTTCAATACAGTTCAAGTCTTGCAGTGGTTTACAAGACAGAAAAGCACAGTTGTGCCCATTGTACAGATCAGAAACTCAAGCCTCAGGCATACATGATCTGTACAATATCACCAAGTAGATCAATAGCGGAATGGGAAGAGAACTTGCTGTCTTTATTCTGACCAGTGTGATATTCAAAGAATTATCTTGCCACTTTTTAGTAGCTCCAAGATTGACTATTGTCACTCCTTAGTATCCCAGTTTAAAACATCTATTTTAAATGCTTTTTATGAAAGTGTAAGTAATATTAACACGAAATTGAAATGGATTTTTTTTTTGTAGGACAGAAAGAGAAATACACTAATTATTACTTAACATCACTTTCCAGACAGAAGGCAGAAAGAACTGTCTACCTTTGTATTTAGGCTTCTCTTACCAGAAACTCACCAATTAAGATTTCTCTTCCTTGCATAACCCCAAGATTCTTTTAAAAGACAACAAAATTAGCACAAGGTCTTCAAACGGCATGACAATTTATGCTGACAGTTAGAGGCTGAGTTATTCTTTTTTCTCAGCTTTAAAAATGTGAACAACTAGAATGATAATGATAACTTTATATTACATGAAATAAAGTGAATTATTACACTCACATTTGCTCTTCAGAGCATAGAACATAATGCATCTTTTTTTGAAGTCCCAGTCACTTTAGATCAATATTAGTGCATTACCTAATATCGCCACATTAGGCAACAAGCATTGCCATCACGTTTTTGGTGCTCTGCTGTGCTTTGAGAGCCAAAGCAACCACAGAAATGAAGTTGACATGTAGTACCCAACTTCAGAAGAGGGCCTAAGTCATCCCACGCCAATATATAGGATGTCACAACTAGACTACTTTTGGTACCCCAGATCAGTTAGGTCAAAGCTTCTTGGTTTGGTCTGCAGTTAATGCCATGCTGCAGATATACCTGACAACTCTTTCTGCACCCTTCAGACCTTGTTTACTCACAGGACGGTGGCCACAGCAAACTAGACAAAAGTACAGTTGTTTTAAAGGAAAATTACAACAGACCATTTATCAGGCTACAGAAGAACCCATAAAGGAAATAGAGTTGTACCCTAGGTGATCTTTACAGAAATACAGGTTGAGATTCAATGAATGAATTCTTAACAAGAAAAAAAGAATCAGTTCTGTATTTTTTTATTGGTTATTTTAACAAACCTTGCCTCTGATTATTCCGTGAGACTGGGTTTTTTCTCATTATTTCTGTGACAATAGATAAAATAAGGCTTTCAGAAAAGTGGCAATGCAATGAAGCAACTGTACAGTGAATTCAGACATATCCAAAACAAAAAAGCCCAAAAGGAACCTCATCCCTGTCCCCACTATTTCCTTCTTTATCAAGCCTTATATAGTAAGAAGCTCTCAGAGAAAAATGGAAAACACTTTTAAAGGACTGTTGTTGCCAAACCCAACTGAAGTAAAAACAGTATTGTTAAACGATCCAAGAGGTAAAATATCCAACTGCAATCAAACGCTTTTTCAGCAACCTGACAGTGAAGCTATTTAGAAGAATAAGAACAGCTGACACTTCCCCATTGCTATCCCTTAACTCATCTGTCTAGATGACTCATGATCAAATAAATCCACGTATTTGCAACGGTCTTTTTATAATACTACGAACAAACTGCATTACCATACCATGGAGATTTCAGAATTCCAGCTAGACCAAAAATTTATTTCCAGTGTCCCATCTACTTTGCAAATCACTGCACCAAACCTCCACGGCATCCTCTCAGATTCCTGCAGTACTCATTTTTCTGTAGTGCTTCAGTGAGCAGTTCACCAGCTGCACCTTCCTGTATCAGAATAAAATGAACATGGAGAAAGCTTTCAAATCATCAAAATGCAAAAATGATTTCTCATTTCCCCTCCATCTCTCTTTACATCAGTGACTGCCCCAGGTGCTTGTAGAAACCATGATACGTTCATCTGATTGCAGTAGTTAAGAGACACAACAAAGCTACAGTTAAGGCAGGAGGAAGCGCTTGAGTTTTTAGCTCAATGCAAGAATGCATCTAAATGCTTTTTCTTGATCAGGTTTCTTGTTGGACCACTTAGTAAAAGAGAGGCTAGTAATTAGACATCGTTGTCTGTCTGGCCTGTTCTAAAGTGTATTATTCTTTCTTCTTCTCATAATCTTCCTTTTCCACATTTATTTAAACAGATTTTTATCATTTGCACCCTGACTTACTAACTCTTCGGAGCACTCTGCGCTTATATTTGTAATTCAAAACTGCTCTGGAAATCAGCAGGATGCCAGTCGTCTCTACATTCCCCTGAGAGGAGACGGCAGGGTGAAATAACACCGTGATCTGGTGACACACGTGTTCAGAGCAAGTGGTGTTGGCTTTATCCACGAATAAAAAACACCTAGTTTTATCCATGAATAAGAAACCACAAGAACAGCGGTAACTGGCAAATTTTGATGGTATCGTTAAGTTGTGCCTCGAGAATTAGCCGAGCTATAATACTACACAGAAGTATGTAATTGATCCTTCCCTCCGGGAAACATATTAATTTGATTAGTGGTGAACGCACGTTCTTTTCGTTAGCTGTTACTAGCCATGTGGGAAAAGGACCTGCTGTGCACAGGTGGCTTGGACATCTCTCTGTGCTTTCAGGACCTCTGTTTAAGCCAGCGGGACAGTCTATTCGAGGCAAGGAAATGATTCAAATTAATTTTCACCGCCACCACCTCACTGCCAGCCTCCGGACTGGAAGACAGATTTTGCCAAAACACTTTTTTTCCTGACCCTATCAGTAAAATCAACTCAGTCCATACTGCTGGTGCAAGCACAGTATAAAATAACATGAACAAACGTATGCCTGCAGTCACAGCTTATACTGAAAACTCACTGTTATCTGAATTTCAAAACAGAGTAAAATATAAAAAAAAAGCTTCTAAGGTCATCACAGCTAGCCTGGTTCTCTGCCATCACAATCCCAAGAAGTAGTAGCTCACATCTGACCTCAGGCAGTGGTTCACATGTATTTTCAATGCAAGTATGCAACAACTGCTTTCAAATCTGCAAAATCACAACATACCCCAGTTCTACGCAGGCCTATGTTGAGGCTTCAAAACAAGTTCTCCATCTCCTACAGAAGTCTCATACTTTTAGTAATAACTCTGAAGAATTATTCTGATTCAAAATCTGGTATCTTCCACTACTTGTAGTTCTTCTAGTGCCTCAAGCTCAAATTCTCCTTCATCTCTGGATGCATTACATCTTTTGAAGTGATACCAAGAGGACCAATGTTACAGGAGAGAACTGTGGTTGAAGGTATTCACAAAACCAAGTCCACCTTTGGAGCTCAGCCCTTAAAGAGGAAGCCAGAAGGCACAGCAACAGAACATCCACACCAGCCTTGTTTAGTTTAAGAGTGATACTTTAAGAAGATATTTAAAAAAAAAAAAAAGGTATCTCCACACATAGCAGTTATTTTTCATGTGAAAAGATTTAACAAAATATTCAACAGGAAAACTACTTTTTCATGGAGAGAAACTGCCTGGATGAAAACACCAATCTGCCTTGCCTCGTGTCCTGCAGTCGAACCCAATGGGCCAAGGAGGTGGCCAGATCTTACGCTGAAGCCCATTCACTCTCACGTGCATCTATCTGCACTCGTATCTCTGACCATGGCTTCCCATAGGCTCCCTGCTCATTCCTCTTTCCTACACTCACACCTGGCCCCAAGAAGGGAGCACTGCTGGGAGAAAAAGCCTCCCCGCCTCCCTGCAAGAGTGCCCCAGAGGAGGGCTGCTAACCAGGAAGAACAAACCAGTGACTTGCATGTTGGAGCCAGCTGTGCGCTGCACACAAGGCAAAACAGAACAGGGAATATTTTGGCTTCCCTGACCATGATACTTCATTTCTTTCGTGCTGGGCAAGGCACCTTTTAGTAGTACTCGTACCACAAGCTCTGGCACAGAGCCCAGATACTCACTGCCACTGCAGTTGCTGCTGGAAGAGACTTCCTGGCTTCCAAAGTACGTTTATACAATCCATTTAATTATTTTATTAGCAAATACTCATTTTTTAGGAAGTCCTAAGCTAAACAAACAAGGAAGTCATCCTGTGTGCTGAAAAATAAACTCTTTCACAAAACTGAAGCCTCTTAAAACTACTCTCTAGCATTAAGATTTTCCCTGTCCCATTTTGGTGTTAGGGCTTCACAGACCATTCCTAAATGCTGTTGAGGCTTCATGTACGCCCACTGAGGGTGAGGGCCATGACAACTTATCACTTTGTGAAACGTGGCCTTGAATTATTGGACTGTAATGGGATATATTCTAACGTTTTCTGTGTTCTGATCCATCTATAACAGCACTGGAAATCAAGCAGATAGTCTCCATGGAACATTATAGTACTTCAGGAAAATAAACTGAGGTAGATAGATGAATCCTGAGTTCCTTTTGTAGCGAGTTCTCCACTCCTCTTTTTTCCCTTTATCAAGACATGTCATTGTAAAAATACCATAATGAGGAAAACTTTTCACACAGTATTGTTCTGAAGAGTCACCTTTTTCATATTATTGTATAGTTGCCATAACAACGTGGTGCAACATCTTATTTAATAATCACTCAGCATCCTTTTTAGCATTTTAGTTGTCACGACAACAACATGCATTTTATTTCAGACCTATTTCCCAACACTTTTAAATGTATTTTGGTTGTTTTGAATGAAATCAGACTCAGTCTCCACTAAAAAGATCAGAAAGAAATCTGATGCAGTGCGTAGGAAACAAAGCATCTTTTTGGAAAAACGTTCTAAAGCTGTTGTATAACACACAACTATGTCTTTTCCTGATGCATGTATGATTACTTTAACAAAAAGTTCAATGCAAATACTACATTTGAGAATTGAATGCACAGAATGGAGCTACGTAAATGTCCAACATTCTGTCTGAAAGTAAGTAATTGCTATTTATTTAAAAAAAAGAAAAACAAAAAAACCCAAAAAATAAAAAAGAGAATAGTGTTGTTTAAAGTAAGGTAGGTATCCTCTCAATGTGTAGTTTATAGTGGAATATTGGCTTCAATCTCTCCTGCCCTGTGGCTGGGTCAGATATTTACCTTAGATCAGAGTGCCATCAAAGCACAGTAATGTTATTTTACACTCGAATATGACATTCATCTAGACTAATTCTAGGCTTCAGTGGAAAAAAAAATGCTATGGCAATCTGGTATTGATCTAAACTATATGCTGTAGTAGAGATTAACACTTCTTTATTTTTTGTGATGGGGTGGTTGTCATGAAATAGTGAGCTAATGTGCAAAAAGCTATCCAGTCAGTGATACTTTTGCTGTTGAATGTCAGAAGAGAGTTTACAAATTATAAACTGATATTTGTAATTTACGGTATCACAAGTAGTAAATTCACATCACTCATATCAAATAGATAGATCATGAAGTTCACTATGGAAATAATTGTTCATAGAGATGTCAGGCCAAAGACTGAACAAGTTCTTGCCTCTTTTTTTTTCCCCCTCCATTGACACCAACACCAACTTTGTTACACGGAACGTACCCCTTTCCTTCTGAAAGAAGCATTCCTACCCGATCACTTGAAAACTGCGGAGATCACCTTACAGTGCTCAGCTTTTTGCAGCTGTCTGAATTGTAAAACATTTACGAGCTGTGAAAATTTAGTATCATCCCAAAAAGATTTCCAACGGCTTCCTATTACACATCAGAATACACCTTATGCGTTTGTAGTCCTTACAAACGTTTTTCTCAACCACAGGAAATGTTTTAGCTTTCCCTGAATGTTTCAAACTTCTTCTCCCACAATGTGAAATTTGGAGTCATCCAAAGTGCAACACGTGGTTTCTAGAGTGCAGTACCTGTAATGGTAGGAATGGTGAAGCACATACGTGTAGTTAGGGAGACAGAGGTTATGAATTTTAGAGATATGAATCTTAATTTCCATTTTATTGCTTCTGTGAATTGGTATCATGTGTGCTGTATGCAGGTGCAGCCTGACTCCCCCATTAACATTTTATTCAATTCTACTAAATCCTATTATCCAGGCATCCTACTCTGGGTCTGATGCTTCTCTCTAAATATCCTACTTCAAAAGTACATAGCAGAAGCAAAAACATGGAAAAGAAGGGAGTTGTCTGATTTTTAGAGATATGGAGAAAGAATTTATTTGAAAGAAAAATGCAGAAAAGACTAGAACACACAGTAAAAGAAGAAGGCATGGAAACTAATGAATGGATTGGATATCTTACTCTTTTTTCTTAGCAGAAGAGCTAAGCAAAATATCACCAAAAATTAAAACACAGAATGTTTTGTCACTAATTATTAACTTATGTCTTTGTTTAGTCAGCTGTTCTGTCACGCAGTGACCCCTCCCCACACAGGAAGGGGGAATCAGGAAAAGGAAAAGAGACCCATGGGTTGAAATAGAAACAGATTTGATAATAATGACAAACCAATATCAATGCCAGTACTAATATAAAATACACAAATATACTCAGCCCATACAGTGGCCGTGAGGTGTGCACTCCCAGCAGTGAAAGCCAGATGCCAAACCCTGTGAGCGTCACAGCTCCAGCGAAAGCACGGTGGTCACAGCAAAGGGGAGAGCAGGGCTCGGGAGCAGAAGGGTGGGCAAGACTCTCGAGGGATGGCCACCATTGAGGAAGGGCAGGCAGGAACGTCCCCAACGAACTTTCCAATTTATAGTGAGAGTGACTTTTATGGTATAGAATATTGCTGTTGGCCAGGCTGGGTCAGCTGCCCCAGCTTTAGCATCCAGCTTACTGGAAACTGCTAAAGACTTTGATCACTATGGAAAGCCACACACCATAACTATCCATGGACTAAAACAAAGTGACCTATCAGCTTTGTTCCCATTGCATCAGGTGCTGCAGTCTTCTCAAAAACACAGCTTTCCTGAATGGAAAAATGATTCTATTATTCTATCCCAGCAAAACCAGGACAACTTAGTAAACAAAACATTAAGAATGTTGCTAAAGAAATAGCTGCAACTACCCAAACGAGGTGCAATAAAAGAACTGTAAGACCTCATGCTCAATTGTTAACTGCAAACCATGTGAGATCGGAAGCTTCCTACTGGTAGAAATTCCTATGGATATTTACCAGTTTATAGACAGACAGATACATAAAGAGTATGGCAACAGACAGCGATAGAATACAGTGTACCTTGGACAACTGCACAACGTGCAATTGAGAGACAATTGAAAGATAAACTAAATTAGCATCTAATTGTATGGAAGGGCAAGAGTGAAATAAGAGGGATGTGAAAGTGAGTTAATATAAAAATCTTTCTAGAGAAAAGAAATCTTTCAGTTATTTAAATCTTGCTGGTTGCAATTATAAAGCTACTACATGCAAATTCTGCGCTGATTTAGTGATCTTCAATTTGTTCTTGATTCTCAAAACACTCTTAACTGCTACCATTTGTGTTAAAATACTAGAAAGCAGCTTGCTTTTTTCCCCCCTCAACAGTATTTCTTTTGTGTGAATTAAGAATTTACTTAGGAAAGATATCAACATGAATGTTTCTTATTAAGAAATGCAGTTGTTCTAATAATGTTTTAAAGGAAACATAAATGTTCATATTCTTCCTGAGCTTTATATTAGGATAAAAAGGAATTGATAAGAACCCGTACCAGTACAAATGCACTCCCCACCTCCTCAAATATATTTGTATGGCTTTATTTTTCAAGTATCAGCACTCTTACCAAAGCCAATCCAGTTTCTATGCTGTTACTGTTTTAGCTAGATTATAACAATATTTCCAAAACTCAGTTTTCTTTCAAATCATCAGTATCAATGTCTGCTTAGGCTTCCATTTAGTGTTTCAAATAGGAAATGCTACCTTTTTAATTTATAAATGTACAAGTTTCCTTCAATCATCACTTCTGCAAATTATTTTTATACCTCTAAGTTTCAAATATGAGCATTTTGCCTGAACATTTTTTCTGTCTTGTAATATTAAATCAGGTTGTCCATTTTGATCAGTAAATAAAAAATCACCAACAAATTTTAAAAAGGAAAAAAAACCTCTGCATTTTTGTAAGTGCTAGCTTTTCTTCACAAATCTAACTTTCTTATGCTGAAATACAAGTTACAGCTATTAGGTTCTTCTCTGGATTTTACTAGCACTGATTTATTATTTTTCAAATATACTCCCCCTAAAATAATTTGAGAGCATTTAAAGAAAATCTGCAATATCCACTAACATTTTCCACCCAGAAGCATTGGAATTGCGCTTCAAGTAGGTTTGCAGAGCCTGGCCTCAGAGTAGCCAGCTCTGAAGCTCATCTTTAAATGTAGCCGACAGTGGCTTCTTGCATCGCATTTACAATGGCAGCCTGTTAACTGCAGCATACCAGGGAATTTATTTGTAGATGTATCTCTTTTTATTGCATTACATAACAAACAGAATTGAGAAAACATTCGACAAGTTTAGAAAACCTTTGTTATCCATAATCACTTACATATCTCTGTGCCCGTAGGTGCTTCCTGTATGTGAAAAAAACCAGACAGGACATCATGTCTAAGAATAAGAGGCCAACAGTCCTGCGTCCTACAACACCTTAGTTCACTTTTAAGAGCTTATTATCAAAACCAATACAAAGCAATTGCAGGGGGAGGGACAATGAGTAGCTGAGTCCGTTCTAACAAATAGTTGTGATGATTCAACAGCACAGCTTGACTCTATGGTAAGTGTCTTCCCCTCAAATTTCAATCTTTGGATATGAAGTTTAGCACTGGCCAGCCAGTACCTAGCACAGCACAGAGGTGGCGGGGGGG
>VZSC01013942.1:98524-168378 GCA_013398225.1 Steatornis caripensis | reverse complement strand
GGGGGGGGGGGGGGGGGGGGGGGGGGGGGGGGGGGGGCGGGGGGGGGGGGGGGGGGGGGGGGGGGGGGGGGGGGGGGGGGGGGGGGGGGGGGGGGGGAGAAAAAGGAAAAAAAAAAGAGGGCACACAGAGTGGCTCTAGGAAGCAACTTCTGCAGCTTCTTGACCTTTGCAGATGAGATAGGTGCCCACCAAGTCTTAAGGAGCTGCTTGTTCACTGGGCTGTTCTAAATTGCATCAGCCACAATAAGCTCCAGCAGGACAGTTTGGCAGGCAGAAATTGCCAGAACGCAACAGTGATACAGCAATGGTCTTTCTCTTTCCAACTCTCTTTGACACCTACAGCTCACTGGACTATACCTTAATGACAGAAAAAAAAAAAACTTATAAGTTGTCTGCTTAGCCAATCTTTATGGCAGTTTTTTCTGCTCTAGCAGCATACAATGAACCCAGGAGGTGCCAGAGACTGTCCTTAAGGCAGTTTCTCAGTAAAGCTGCTCTACAACTGCTCAACGAAATTGCCGGGGAAATAAAAGCACACAGTTCTATTCCTGCTCAATCAGAACAAAACCAAACCGGTAATCTCAAAGGCCCCTAGGTTCAGGTGATGGCAAGACACCCCTTTGATAAAGGGAAGCAGGCGTTAGCACGTTTTGTGGGTAAGAGGAAAGAAGATGCCCGAGAAAGTCAACTGAAGAAAAGAAGGTGAATATGGGACAGACTCCATGTCATATTAGCCCCTGTAAACAACTCCCAAAAGTGAGAACAGAAAATACAAATATGGAAAAGGAGTAATAAAGGTTTTTTCCGAGTCCTGTCCTAGCATCTGCTCCTGTGTGCGTTATGCAGCCAAACCCTGTCATTTCCAGGCGATGTCCGCAGCAGTATCTCTGTCAATCATAATGGACCACAAAACACAGCTCCTGTTCACATCTCTTCCCAGACAGCTAGGAAGATAACTTACTTTCTCAGAGCGACAGAAGTCTTTCTGGGGCAATTTGCTTGCATTACTTGTAATAATGCAGAACACCGTTGCATCCGGTTACCACTGTTTCCGTGGAAAACAATGGCTCTTGTTCACAGTGAGCAGAGCCAACATTATTATTATGCAGAATCACATTCTGTGTCATGGCAACTGAGAATTTAATATCACAGTGTTGCCTTTTTCCAATGAACTGATTCGTTGCTTTGATAGCAGCGTTAATTATACCATTGACAGAACAGCAATTAAATTAACATGATCACAATTTACCACTCACCAATATCAAGCAATTTACTTCAGACAACTGCCAATTAGTTAGTTTTCCAAAAACGCCCTCCAGAAACATGATTTGCAAGTTCAACTGTTAATTTAATTGAAGCGCAAACAGTACTATGATTACTTATCCAAATATTACATGGTCTAACAGGTCACTGCTGCCCTTTGGACATCTTAGAGTCTTCACTGTTTACCTTTAAGCAGATAAAAGGGGAGAGGGTAGAATGAGTACTATCTCCTTTAGAAAGGCAAAAATCTATTCCCACTTAAACACCCAGCCCCTGGCATGTTTTACCATAAAGCACTGCAAGAGTTATGGGAAAGTGATTATTATCTTGCTCATCAAAGACCATACAGCAACTCACAGGGAGTATTCTGTTTGGTATTTATTTTAACCCTAACTAAAACTGAAAGGATACAGTAAGTTTACAAGACTTACATGCTTATATGGCAGAATTTTTTTCAAAAACTAAAAATTTTTTATCTCAGAATAGTGAGTTTTACTGCTTTCTGCTCTGGGTTTCATTTTTTGGTAATTTTGTTCATTTATAAGCTCTTTGGGGAGATCCCATAGCCATTCTTTCTGCAATATCACTATCTAAAACCTTAATCAATACTTGGATTTATGCTTACTGTCCAGAAGATTTACCTATACGTAACTGAGCCCTTCATATTTTAAACTGTTTAAACAATCATTACTATTTTTTTTTTTTTTAAACCCAGAGTGAGCAAGACTGGAGTATAAAAACATCTGTTCCCTACAGTGAACCAGCATGATCATGGCACTGGCAAAATATTCTGCCAGGTGTGAGAGCATCCCAGTGTCCTGAGCCAGGCAGACAACAGACACCTCTGTAACAGCATGTCAGCACCCCAGACGCGAGCAGTACCTTGCATTTACCCAAATGTGCTAGGCAACACTGCAAGCAGAATAAATGGGGGCTAAACGAAGTTAAACTGATAACCCAGGAGGACTGGAAGAATTAGATTTGATTTGCCATCTCTATGGAAAAAGAGGAAGTTTAAAAATTAAGGAGCTTTGTTCCCCAAAAAAATGTTTGCAGGGACATAAGCTGGATCAGAACTAGCAACCCAAAGACTTATTCCACAGTCTGACCTTTTAAATTTTTTTTCTGTGTAATTTTCAAATATTTATAGCACTCATCCAGTTTATGTCTCCTATTGAATAACAGCTGTCCTGGTTTGATCTAGGACAGAACCAATTTTCTTTTTTAGTAAAGTAAGGCACATTGCAGTTATCAATATGGAATCATATCTGCTGTAGACAGTCACCTTATACAAATATTAGTCTAAAATTTAACATAGACAGGTTATGATTCTAATACAAAATAAAAAGTTTTTAGAGAAGCTAGCTAAGGCCTTGATTTCATCCTCCTTTGACAGTTTCTGGAAAACAGAAAACAAACAAAAAAGCCCAGCTCCCTTCCCCCAAAAAAATAAAACAAAAAAACCCAAACAAAAACCTACAAAACAAACAAACAGAAGACAGAGTGGCAAGATGCCTTGGAAAAATCACTAAATACATTGCTCCTCTTTAACAACAAGAGGATAATAATACCAAAAAACTGTCTGGTGCTTTAGCAATCTATAGATAACATATCTGTTCTAGAACACAAAATTAATTTGAAAAGTCCTTTCATGGCAATAAGAGTATCTCTTTTTATTTTATAGATTCCTTTAAAAAATAAATTAATAAACCCATACTATACAGACTTCTCAACATTCCTGCAGTGCAAAACAGTACTGAAGAGCAAACCCCCAACGCCAATGGAGGAGGTTACGCCTAGCTCATTGATAGAGTCATGAAACATTTACTTTTCGCTTTGATATGCCTACATGCAAACATATTTTTGGAATTTGCAATTACTGCCAAGCACTCATTCTTAAAAACACAATTTTGCACATGTTCCTCCCCTTTGCCCTTCTGTTACCCCAGAGCACACAAATCCTACCTCTTTCCTCCACTCCAATTTAAAAACCTACACGAGCAGCAATTATACAACATAACCTGAGCAAGGGTGTGCAGCTTTCGACAGCAATCCCCATACTGCAACAAAATGGAAAGCAACAGCATTTACAAATGCCACTTTTCCCAGGACTGTCTTGCTGCCCTGCATCACCCGCTAACCTCAGGGCTGACTTGGCTCTCCCATGAGCTGGTTCTCCTTTCCAGATGCCACAAGCGTCGAATCTCAGCAATTTTCCTCTCTCTCCTGTGTGCTGGGGGAAGAGGGGGGAACCAGGCAAGAAGAAAAAGCCCTTCCCAATGTCCATGGGGGGGCAGCTGAAAAGGCACTGCCTTTCCTTTTCACTTCTCCCTAGAAACCATGCAGCAGCATCCCTGTTCCTTGAGAGTCTTTGAAACAAAGCAAAGCACACTTTCTCTCCCATGCAGATGAAATATAAGAAACTAATCTAATTTTACTCTTAAGTACAGGTTCTTCTATCTTGAATTCTACATTTTAGATACAAAGCAAATAAAATGGCATTGATAGGTTGATACAGGGAACAAAAGAAAGCATTAACTCCTGAGGTCTGGCTATTAATCCTGGAGGATTTCTGTTTACAAGATGAGCTGACCTATTGCATTTCCCTCACCCTAGAAGAAGCCCAAGACAAACGTGTTCCATAATGTTCTTCATCTATTTGCTATGGCCAGTCCGGGAGCATGTAAACTCTTGTGTCCCAGGTGAACAATTTAAAGTCTCCAATACAAAATCTGGAGAGGTTGCGGACAGTTCATAACGTGTTCATTTCTCACTTACACTATTAAATATTAACAATGGAATAAAAATATTATTATACAAGTTCACAGGAATTGTCAAGCTTCCCTGAGGAGAGGAGGACAAAAGACATTACCGTTTGAACATGATGGATGCTCTTCAGTCACGGCTAATAAGTGATGCAGTAACTTCACATTAGTACTGTCAGCATTTAAGTGGAAAAAAATTCACTTCAAATGAAGTTACCTATTTTCTCATCCCAGACAATTTCATTCAGGACACTGCACCAAAGGTATAGCTACACTGAAAGCCTTGGGCCTGTGTGCAGACTAACCATAAAGGCAGCTACAAGAAAACCCCTAGACCATGATCCACAGAAATCTATTTAGTATCTCCAGCATTCATAACACTCTGAAAGTACTGACTACCCTTTGAGCCACTTTACAGCTGAGAGGACCACCTCAGGATCAAAAGGAATTACTCACTTGAAACAATGACGTTCAAACAGCTGATGCTTCAGAGAATAACTTGGTGGGAAGTCCCGTTTGGGCTCTGTGTCTGCTGAAATAAATGAAGAGAACAGCCAGCTTTAGCCTTGTGTATATTCAGACATGAATTGAGAGATTGTTCTGCTAAGTAGTGCCACCAAAATAAACTGTAAAGAAAAAGTTGATCTAAAACCTACTGGCTCTTTCCTAGAAGTCTTTCCACTGACATTAAAAGACATTAATTCAGGCCACAGCCTCATGCTAGTAAGCACAAACCATTAGGATCAAAATCTGATCCAAAGTATATCAGTACAGACAGAAGATATATCAGTACCAACAGAAACATCTGTTACCTCAACAGATTACACATTCACCTCTCTGTAGCTGAAATCATGTGTATTCCTGCTGTGAGTTTTGCAAACGTTTATTTGGTTGGTATTTTTATTTTCTTTTGGCATTAACCAGCGCACCATTTACCTTACCTTTCATCTGACACATTAGGATGAAAAACAAACTCCAAGCCTTCAAAAATTCCTGCAATTTCCTTTAAAACAGAATTCTGCTTACAAATGAAGCATTTATTCCAGTGACTGCCATCTAAGCTAGAGCTGGCAAAATTCTTGCCCCGAATAAATCAGCAGCCTGAGGTAGGTAATTTTTTTTCCTGTTTGCCTTCTTCACCTCTTGTAAGGTATTTGTTCATTGCATCTGTTCTTGGGGTACACGAGACTATTAAACTACTTGTTGGCAAAATATTTTGATGGTTGATACTACACTCTTCCTTGGCTTTAGCTGGTCACTCTAGGGTAACGTAATGTTCCTTTACGCTCTCGTACAGATACTTCTGTAACAGAGAACAAAGAAAACCTGCAAGCTGACAGTGGTTAATAAACAATATATTATAATTCCCCAAGTACTGCTGTAAAGACATAGCAGTTTCTAAAAACATTCACTAACAGCCTGGCCCCTTGATCAGCTCTTTAGAAAATGAGTGTTCAAAAACACTCCTTCAAGCTACCTATTATCTTGCACTTTAAAAAAAACACAGCAAACAAAAAGCAGAGGCCTTAGCTGAAAATACAGGTCTGCTGTAACAAAGTCTTACATGACCCCCTCTGCTCTGTATGTGTTACATTGTAAAATGGCTAGAAGTACAGCAAAAATGAGAAAGTAATCTACAAGCTCATTAACGTGTTTTTCAAAAGATGCTGACTTACGCTGTCATCCATCCTTTTGATTGCAGCAAAGGGTAATTGCATAAGAAAAGAAACACCGAGAAGGAAGAGGGGAGGTTGTATTTTTCTGTTCCTACCCATCTTCTGCTCCAGCTCTTCAGCCCATCTAGTACAGATCTGCATTTTCCCCGAGGAGCTTGTCATTTATCTAATAAAAGGTGAGAGGCTCATAATGTCAATGGAGCTGACTGGGGCAGTGCTCCATAAGAAGGCTCATCGAAGTGAACATAGCTATTTGTACAGCAAGACAGGAGGCAGACTCAATATCCAGCATTAAAGCATAACCTTTGGTCAACAGCTTCCCCAGCCAACTCCACTCACTGATATGTAAGCGTATTCTCAGGCTGAAAGTTCTGTTCCAAAGCACTGAGGTTTTGTGGGTTGTTTTTTCGGTTGTTTTCAAATCTCTTGAAATGGGCAAGTTCTCTAAGATTTAGGAGGTTTAGCTGAACCACATACTGGACAGTACAAATCATTCAAGGATGCATTCTGTTCAAAGGTGAAATAGATTTCAGTAGTACAAAGGGCATAGGATGCCCGAGAAGCTCATTTGGCAACAATAGTCATGCATGACATTGTTCAGTAAAACACAATGTTTTCAATTAAAACTTTATCTACTGGGGGTTTATTTAAGTTACATCAAACAATTTCAAAATCTGCAGCTCAGTGATGTGTCACAGAATGCACGCTCTGTTATTTGCAAGCCATTAAAATCACTGGTCCAGATGCTTCCTTCCATTTTCTGCCATAAATGTGAAGCAAAGTCAGTGTAGCCAGGGGAATTATCCCACTTCTGTACTGCTGAAATTGAGTTCAGGATTCAACTCATTATTTGTCATTAGCAAAAAGGAAGAGGAGGACCCATGCTTTCTCAAATAAACAGTGACAAGCACAGTGCTCCATAACACATTTATTTTTATTTTAAATGGTTTATCCATGGCTGAAGAGCTTGAAGAAAATCAAGCTTCATCAAAAATCCTGTTCATGCTTTCCAAACTGGAATGAATAGTCTGTCATTTTACTTATGCGGCTCTTTCAATTCTGTGCTTATGGAACAGTGGTTTTCTGATTTGTTTCTTCCAGTGTGGGCTCCTGATTGTGTGCTGCAGTTAAAGTCTCTTCATCTTGAGGAAAAGTTATTACTAACGCATTGTGGGATGCTGGAGCTACTGTTGAGTGTCCAGTAGCTTTAGCAGTTCATCAGACTGAAACTAGGAACGCACAGCAGGCGGGACATCTGCCTGGAAAGCTACAATAGCATCAGTCAAAGACACACACACACAAATTATAATAATGACTCATTATAAACTCCTCGTGCCTCTGGAAGACGACACATATCACAGCTTGCCATCTTGTTATCATCAAGAATGTGAAAATGCTGCTTAAAGTGGGTGAAACGTATGTTCATGTAAACATCCATATTTATAGGAAAGGAAGAAAGCGACAATTAAGCTATANTAGCATCAGTCAAAGACACACACACACAAATTATAATAATGACTCATTATAAACTCCTCGTGCCTCTGGAAGACGACACATATCACAGCTTGCCATCTTGTTATCATCAAGAATGTGAAAATGCTGCTTAAAGTGGGTGAAACGTATGTTCATGTAAACATCCATATTTATAGGAAAGGAAGAAAGTGACAATTAAGCTATATCAAAGCAGAGGCAAAACACTGATGAAAGAGAAGAGCCTCTTGGAACTATTCTTCCAAAAAAGTCAAAACAAAAGCAGTGCTTTTTTTTTTTTTCTTTAATGTGGAAATCCACTTGTTTTTAAGGGAAGGGCAGTTATACAATATCCAGTGGCCACAGGAAAACTCTGGAGTCTTTCACAATATATACCTTTTCTTCTTATATGACTAGGAGTTTGTATCTTCTAGGTCATCATATCTCTTGTCTAGGGTCCTTCTTACACATTATATTAAGGTCTGAATTTAAGCCCATGTCATGTAGCCGGTTCCATTCAGGGCCTTTTCTCATTGCCACATTTGGAAGTGCACTCTAGCACTCTGAAAGAGTTTGTGAAAGCGGGGTGAGTCACGGTCCACAATTGCAAGCACAGGGTTTAGAACAGCTTTTTATTACAGATTGGATTAACAGTGATATAACAACTTTGATAAACACTTAAATGATAGAATGTTCAATATTTAATAAAAAGTTGAAAGGAAGTTTTATTGACTGGAGATCAGATGGGCAGAGACAGAAAATTCTGTCTTATGCATCCCTAACACCCTGAACTAAATCCAGAAATACAGGACAACGATGAAGTCAAGACCACTTTGAAAAGTATTTGGCAAGCATATACTCTGTCCTTTGCCAGGTCCTTCCACTCTCAAGGAGAGAGTTAAATTCTGACGGAACACATTCTGGAGGTTTATCCAAAATGTTTACTTTACTCGTGACTACAGCTTCACAAGCAACTGATTTCTCATACGTACTGAACAAAAGAAAACGCAGAAAACAAAAAATGATTAACCTAAAATTTTCTTCTTCGAGGCAGCTTACGCAAAGCACCAAGTTTTCAAAGTGTACTGCTAGGCTTCAAGGCACCATTTACAAAAAGTTTTAGCAGCTCTCTACTCTCTCTGACTCTTCCCCTCACCGAGGTGGTGTCGAAGGGTCTCCACCTCTGCTGCTGATATCCTATCAGCAACAGAAACATTTACAGGAGCAGAGATACATAATCAAATTTCTTGACTGCTCTAGCCCATTGCAGCATCACTAACGGGTAGCGCAGAGAACCCGCTTTCCAAACTAACTCTTACACATAATGTTGTGATACTTTCTTGAAAAAGAAAAACATTTGGTTGCAAATTCTCACAGATGAATGGTGGAGCGAACCACGATCTCCCACACTCCCAGCAAGTTCTCCACACAGTGGAGTGTGAGGATGTTGAAACTTCTGTCTGCTGCACTGGTTTATATGAATGGACATGTGCTGCAGGACAGAGGTAGTTACAGGGTATTAAAAGACTGAAACAGCATAGACACTTTTTATTTTTTATAAATACTGGCTAGTAAATAATTGAGACAGGTAAAAACCAGCATCCCGACAACAAGCATGCATATGGTTAGCATCACCGAAACACCTCTGAGGATCGTAGTGAAGGCCATTTACCAGTATGCAGTATAAACCACTGCTCATGGCTTTCACAGCTACTTTGTGCTGGATGAGAAGTGCCTCTCCCCGGCTGAGCTGTCTGCGTGCTATCACGAACACAGTCAGCACAGCAAAATCACAGTACACACAATGTTAAACCCACTGTCACCTCAAGGGCAACTTTTGGCAAACACTTCTTTTTATATTAATCCAATTTTTCTTTCAAACAAAATTGTGATCCGTTTGCGCATTGGCTTTTCCCAGCTAAATTCCTCTGAATAAACTGTGCACCAAATAAGAACTGACGACAAGCAGATATCAAGTGATTTAGTTCTCCGGACCACTTAACTATTGAGCGGCAGGCACAGCAAAGGAGATGCATGGATTCCCTATGCAGCAATGTTTGTCCTTTTAAGAAAACGTCCTACACAAGTGAACTTCACAAAATTTTAAGAAGGTTTAAAAGAGAGAGGAAAGGAGGAGGACAAAAAGGGGTGCTCTGTTGCTTTCTTAGAAGAGGAAGAGATAGCTCAGGGAAACTAAGAATAGGAATGAATACTTAAATACCAGGCAATGAAAAGATACCAAAAAAATATCAATCCAAAAAGAAAAAAGGCATTAATCTGGAGATGTCTGGACACTGAAAAGGATGCATAAAAACTAGAAGAGTAAATGATTTACCAGTTATATTTCTTCATCAAATTGGTGAAGGAAGCTAACAGCACCGAGGACCACCTAACCTGTCTCCAGATACCACCCAGACCCATTCCTCTCACTCTGAAGAGGTATCATCGTGCCATGAGCGCTGGTGGCTTCCCGGGGCTAGGGTGCTGGAACAAGGACTCATCTTCACTGACCCACCAGGGGCAGGGCAGCCAGGGGGCAACAGGGAGGCCCTCAGCCCCAGGCATCAGGCACCTCCCTGGGGCCAGGCACAGATCAGTGGGGTCCACGGCCAGGCAAGACAGGGCTGTGAAGGGGCTGGAGACCAGCTCTGCTGTGGCATTACTGGCGCAGGGGCTGACATAGGGTCCTGGGCAGTGTGCATGGCGGGGGCAAGCCCCAAGGCCATTACAAGTGCTTTTATTAGCGACAGTGAAGAAAGTGCTTGGGGCAAGGCCTGACCACTCTGGGCATCTGCCCAGGCACATGCTCATGTTTAGAGGAAAGCTCGCAGCCCAGAATGTGCCGAGGTCCGTGCCCCCCTAGATTGCCTCCTGACACCACGTGACTTCACCTAGGGTCACCCTGCAGCGCGCAGAGGCTGCGCCCACCTTCAGGAGCAGCACAGCCCAACAGCAGTGCATCTGCAAGAGAAACCCCCTCATACCACACACTCTGCTCAAGCTCCAGCTGGACCCCTGGAATCCAAACGCCCATTGGCACCCATGGTGGCTGCCCCAGCACACAGCTTGCAACTGAGCTTCCTCACAGAGATACTCAGCTTGTTCAGCTTTTGACCAGGTGAGGACACACACCGAGGCATCGCAAGAAGGGCTGGCAGAAGACTTGCTTCTCTAGGTGTGCACCCAGATATAGCTACAGTCCATTCAAAGAAAACCTGACTCAAGCCCACACAACTCACTAGAAGTTGTGGACATCAAACAGCGTTGCCTTTGAGAGGCAGCATATAGAACTCCATTCAAGCACTACTCCATCACACTGACATCCCTCCAATCTCTGTGTCTGAGAGGTAGTTTAAACCCTTGTCTCTCCTTTCAGTTCTTCATTTCTTTCTCTGGAGGTCAGAATGAAACCCAGGCACCTGCATCTCCCTAGAACAAAATTATATTTTTATTTATAGAAATGTATTTCCTGATTTACTCCAAGGTCCAATATTTTTTCCTCTTCTCTCCCCAAGACCACCTGGCATTTCAACCCAGCAGTCCATGATACTCACACATCTACAGGATCTACTTCAGAAAACAGGAATTGCTTTCCACCTTAATCTCACTGCATTTAATAGAAGCAGATAGCGAGTGTTTTTTATTGGCAGCTTGACTGACTACTTCGGCACCTAGCAAGACTGACCAAAAGTGGGATCCTGAGGTTACAAAACTAGCACTAAGTCATCACAGGTTGCTTATCTCCTGAGTCATAATATTTTTCTTATCACTCTTGCTGCTATCGGATAGCCTAACGCCCACTACAGGGAACAATTACTGTTACTCAAAGTAATACTGTTTCTTGGGGAAAATATAAACTTAACTGCAACAATATGCTCTGCTCTCGTGCAAGAATGTCTGGTAATAAGACAAGAAAAGACAACGAAATCAATGGCAAGAAATGGGCAAAACCATAACAGTTTGAAAAGTTCTGCATAACACATCTGCTGTTCTTTAAATGAGGCAATCCAGTCATTGCAGGAGCTGCTTCCTGAAATCCACATTACTAAATCCTCATTCATTTCCTCTCTTCTGGCTCTCCTTGTTCTAAGAGGCATTTCTATAGCCTAGAACAAAAAAGCACTTGAACCTTTGACAAGTCCAGTGCCAGCTTCCATAAGGCATTAAAAAAAAAAACTTTTGTCATAACAGCAATAATTAATACAGTCACAATCAAAATCATGTTCAGTAAGCTGTATAATTTCAGAGCCCCGTAAAACCAGATACAAATGTGAGCTCCCTCAAGTGAGTCTTACTCTTTTTCCTCACATTCTTTTTTTCCACCTTTTATTCCATTTCCAGATACCATCCTCCCTGTTGTCTTCCAGCAGCACTTGGCAATAACGTGAAATTACTGTGATGTGGCCATGCATTAACAAGGCCAGTCCAAATCACTTTATCCTGAGAAGATGACCACAGAAGTATTCTTTCCTGTTACAGCAAAGTATTGTTACTCTTCCAAAGAGTCAGTTAACCAGGTTGCCTATTGTTAGAATGGAATTTCTAGAGTGCCAAAGACAAACAATTTTGAAGACAGCACCACGTATACATTCGTATAACCTACACAGACTATTCCTGTCTGTCAGTCTTGTAACTTTATTTCCTCTGTGGGATCATTTTACTTCTTCTTTAGAAAAATCAAGCATTTTAAAATCTTTACTTTTTCCCATTAACAGGAGAACAGTTATGGTTTGGGGTTATTTGCAAAGATGCTGTCTTTAAATAATACCGAGGGAAAAAAGTTTTAAATGGATCAAGGTATTGGAAACTCATGGCTTGGACTACATAGTCGTTTTATCCCTTAGTAGTCTAGACTTGTCAGTCAAATTTATCTCAAATAACAGTGCCACTAGAGGGATTCCTCTTTCTTATAAGGTCAATACAAGAAATCAAGAGGGCAGTAATATATTTGATTAATCTGACAGGTTTTTCCACTTGGATAAATACGCAATACATTTGTTTAATCCATTCCCAAGAAGAATCTCCAAATATTCATTTCATTCAACACATTATCTTCTGCTGATCCCAGAACAAAACACGGACTGTCTTCTAAGACTAAAAAGGTCAACCTTCCAGAAGAGCAGAGAAAACTCAGAAGCATGTGCAATATCTCCTTCTCTTACAGGAGGGACTTGGATCCACAGCGTACCTCACCGGTAGGAACCCTACCCAGAGTAGAAAATTGCTCTTTTCCTTATTTTTCTTTAAGTATATCGCACACAATGTTGAGCAGCTCCCAAGAGAAAACCGTCAAGAAAACTCCATCTTCTGTTCATGTCAGATGAGCACTTGAAAGACAACAGAATTCACATATACATCTATCCAACTGCTATTGCTCTTGTTTTAACTCTAATAATTCATATTGGAGAGTCACTGAGAGAGCAAGCAGTGGGAATTATTGTTTCTTGATGGCTGGGACACCTGCCTAATAGGAAAGAACATCACCATGCCATTCTTCAGTAAATAATTTTCTACATAAAGCAGAAAATGCAATAGGAGAAACTAAAAAATAAAAAATTAACCACCAAACACACACTGGTACATTTCTTAATACAGTCTTCTTGAAGAAAAGGGAATACTGGTTTAGGTGGAGTCCAGAAGAAAAAAAAATATCTTGGCATTAACATCCTGAATGCCTTCATTTGTACTTACTGGATGAAGCTAGACTCTTCTTCCAGCAGCCTTCCACATCACAGAATGCATCTGGTATGGTTCAAAAGTGGTTTTGAAGTAGATGTTCCAAGTATCCCTGCTTATTGCACTTTGCTTCACATCGAGCAGAGGTTTCAGAAAACATAAGCAGGAAATCTTTTGGAAAAAAACCAAAACTGAAAGATGTTCTCCAGGATCACACCTGATACCGTCCAGTAACTAAGGTGCATTCAGTCCATGTATCAGACTAGGACTAGTCCAAAGTAAAACCTGCTGAAGCATATAGTGCAGATGCCAAGTCCTCATCCTCAGTAGTCTGCTTTTCAGTTCTGCTTCTATTGTGTCACATTATTTTCTAATATAGATGTAAGACTAATACTTTTTTCTCTCCTGGGCAAAGATATTTGGCAAATTTAAACCAATATTGGTGAGCAGTTTTGAAACAACAAAGTCAGCACATTTGGATTAATTTTAATGTTTGCCTGAAAATGTTTACCTTTTCTAGGTTGCCTCAGTGGGGTTACCAGAGCTAAACTGCATAAACAGATACCAGTACAAAAACAGTGCCCACTAAACTTGGAGCGGTCACATAAGATTTACAGTGACCCAAAAGAGTCAAATTGGTTTGGAGTGGGTAGCAGCTTTGCTGGTACACCGGAAAGAGACAAGCAACTTAACAGGCTCGGTGGTTCAGCTAGTCTAAAGAGGGGTAGAAAAAGGCAAATGGGTTGTAATGAAATAAAAATTAGTTGATCATGGTTCATGCCAGTTAGTAAACACATTACTAACACAATTAGAGGAAGCAGTCAACCAAGTCTTAGTGTTCCATGTCAAGTAAAACTGAGCAAAGACCATACTTGCTGAATTTTACTTCTAGTCACGTTTCCTGTTCAGTAAGTAAAAAAAAAAAAGAAACTGTCTGTGTACCTACTGTGCCAAAGTTGTTTATGTTTCAAGCAGCAATATTCATAAGCAGCTGAAAAGTGCAGTAAAGAGAACACTGTTATTGCCCCAGGTGGTAACGAAGAAATCAAAAGTTTTTCTCAGTGGATTTCCAGACAGTGCAAAGAAAGATTACTAGGTCTTCCTCTATATTTGCTCTACCCATGCTGAGAACTGGAATAAGTCTTCAAGTTATCATTAGAATGTAAGAGATAACCTGAAGCCTGTCATAAAAGAATTTTTGCATTATAAGAATCTTGTTACCTACAAGAAAAATTGAAACTTTTTTTTAAATGGTACTGATGTAAAAGCTGCTAACTAGGAAAAACTTTTAAAATATATTTGATAAACTTCTGAAAGATCATAATTGAGGTTAAATTCCTCATTAAAATGACTGAGAATCAAAAAAGAGCTGATCTTTGCTGGTGTAACAGAACAAAACCAAACTAGACATTAAAAAAAAAAAACTTAATAATCCAATTTTAAAAGCTCTGCAGTTGCCTTGCTAAAGATCCTATTCTTTTCAGCTTTTCTAGCATTAATGATACAGCACACAAAATGGTAACCGAGCATATTATTTTCAAATAAAAAGATTTATTGAAAATTTTAAAAGTAATGCATTATCAAATTTTATTTGCAAGCTAACCAAGAAAATTCAAAGTCTAGTATCAGAACTGTATAAGTAACCCACAGTCCCTTAATGGTTGCTACTTACCAAAAACATTCAGAGTAAATTAGATCAGACTAAATGCATTTTTAGAACATTTGGGCAAATAACCTAAATTGAACATCGAATCAAAAAATCTGCTTGAAAAACAGCAATTAAGAATCTTCAAGGTGTACTTTGTAAAATTATTCTCTTTTACTGTAAGACACTACACAGGCACCCATGGTACAGGTACACCATACCATACGCAATCATCTGTGCTCACCAACCGACATGGAAAGGCTGAAGTCAAGCAGCACATCCATGTTCTTGTGAAGACTTTCACTATCATATGTATGGCTTCCAAATGAACAATATCTAACTACTGTTTTTCTCCCCTCCTGCAAAGCAGACAAATTATTTAGGATTTGAAGCAAAGCCCTCTCATAACCATAATTTCCTAATGAGCTACTGAATCATGTATCATTTATTTAAAAATTCTTAGGTTTTTTTAATCATTATTTTCCACAGTGTCTTCTTTTAACATCCCTGTTTAATATTACCAGGTAAAACTACTTGCTAGTTAATATTATACCCCATTCTTCTGAAATAATTGCCCTGAGAATAAGAGCTTCTGAGTCATCATCTTATTGTTTGTTTTGCATCATTCTCCTATAATTTCGAGTCTCTTCCGCATTTTGCATGGGATTCTTTTCATTTAATTCTAGCAGTTAGATGCAAGCAGATGCCTAAAAGTTGGCATGGGAAAAAAACATGTAGAAAACCCCTAAGGGTGATTCAGCTTATCTTGAGCACCCACTTAAAGCAGAGAATGATTCATATCCTCTATATCTCTGCTCCTGACTAGCAGAGCTACTTTTAAGAAGATGAAGTCAGACAAGATGAAACCCAGTGTTAATGCCTTACATTTATATCTGCATCAGCAGCCAGCATGGTGCAACGGGAGTGCATCTGTAGAGCAAAGCACTTGGTGCCGAGAAGCACACTTTCACACTATGTACACTTCAGAGATAGAGAGGGGAAGCAGTATTTCAAACTCGCCTGTAACCTGCCCCACAGGCTGAAAGTCCATTAGCAGCTGGAGCTTATTTAGGTATGCTGCTGCAGCATGTCTGGCAGTTTTATCACCAGTTTCCACAGCCCAAGACTGTTCCACAATAAGAACCCAAACTGGTAACTAGGAAAACCCAGGAGGTTCAATTTAAAAGCATGTTCTTCATCCAAACTAAGCTGCTAATGTAGATGTATCTTGAGTTGGCATTTGTGTACTTTGAAACACGACTTTGGGCGTGTTGGCACATTCGGTCAGTGCCCTCCATCCAGGCAATCACAATTACTTTGGTAAACTGCCTGCTCTCTGTATCAGCCCTGCCTTTTTGATCCTCATTGCTTATGTTGGAGTGCTTTTTCATTAACACTAGTGGGGCGTATGCGATGTTTCAAATGAAGGCCCGGCACCGGCTACACCATCAGCTCTGCTACCCCTGATGGAAATGCCTTGCCTGGTACTTCTGGGGTTGCATCTGATGCCTTCATCATTACATAGGGACATCTCCTTGTCTTGCTCCACAGATGACTGATTAAGAGACAAACAGCAGTGGAACAACAATACTTCTGAGGGCAAAGTAAAAAGCTGTTGGCATGAATTGAAGAACGAAGGATTCCAATGCTCCCATTTTCTCAAACACATTATTCTTGCCTTTGACCTTAATGAGTTTTTCTCACTATTCAGGTTTTAAAAGCCTCTGATGAATCTAAGGGCAAAACATTTTCGTTTTCAATAAGAAATCAGGTCAAACACAGTATGAGGCAAACTAAATTGAAAAGTACTCCCTGGGAACAGAATAGAGACTAATAACGGACACTCTGAATCACCTGATGGTGGGTCTCACTAGCAAATGTCGCTGCTAAATCAGGCATCCTTTGTTACTATAGGCAAGGGATTGCATGGAAAATTAAAATCTCACAAAGGGAACCATTGATTTTAGAAGAGGAGATAAAGACCTAATAATAACGAACCCAGCAACAATATAACTTCACAGATATACAGCAACTTAAGCCACACCTTGTGTCCTTTGGGTGAGCACAGACAGGCAAAGATCACTCTGCTTTGTTATTCACATCAGTACATTTCACTCAAGAGGGTCTTCTACTACCCACAAGAAAGAAATGTATGCACAGAAATCAGTGTTTTGCACACGGAGCAGTCACCAACATGCTTCTTCATTTCAGGAATGCTATAAATTTAAGAAATTCCAACCCAGTTGTAAGCAGTAGAGTGATTCAGCAGAGAGAAAGCAATAATTCACAGTATCTTCTAGGAGGAGCAAAGACAGAATTGGTATTTACCTCTCCTCATGCTCCCATATCACTAACAGGAAAAGCTACCTAAAGGCTACTCTCATAACCAGAAAGAAACATTTGCATATTCCCGTACCCCAAGTCTGCATCCTCACTTCCCCCACAGCCCTTTCAGAACCTCCCTTCTACCACCTCCACAGACAGGAAGAGAGCACAGTTAAAAATCACTTCTGGACCCTGAACTATCTCAAGTGAATTCACCATGCCCAGAGAGCACATGAAGGCCAGCCATTAAGTCTCCCCTTGCCTTCACATCCCAGCAGCTCCCTACTCCTCTGTCTACATCATCCCTTGCGCCCGCAAGTCAGAAGGGGTAAAAATGTCTAAGTAGAACTACCCTAACTCTCACATACAAATACTTATGTTCCCCTACCAGCTCTTTCCCTTGTTGTGTCCCTCAGTAGGAGTTACATCAGCCCTCAGAAGCAGCAGATCAGACTCAGAGACAACAAAAGTAGCACGTAAACACTATGTTTGCATTTGTGTGATGCTAAAGCCACCTCTGCTACACAGCCAACGCCTCAAACTTAGGTCAGGTTAGACCGAGTTAAATACAGCAACAAGCTCAGCGCAAGGCTGAAATACTTTTCCTGGGAGCTTAAGAAATTCTTGGCAGCTACCCCACGCTACAGTACTCTCGCCAAGCCAGCTAATTTAAAGTTAACTAAGGTACGTCCCACGTTGCAGTCACAGTAGCAACTACGCAAGAGTAGACAAACCCTAAATAAGAAGTTACATCTTTCCTGGTCCAATTCCCCACCACTTTGTATGTTGTCACTACATAAGTGATGAAAAATGATTACAAAATATTCCAGGTCTATCCGAAAGCATTTCATACATAAGACACGTGTACACACAATTCACGTGAAACAAAGCTTTAAGTATCTATTATAAAGATTCACTGGAATTCAGAATTAAATGCAAAAGCTCTAATTCAGATCTCTTTGAGAGGCTTCACATCAGTTTTCCATGGATATTAGCATATTACTCCCAATTCACATCAGTGCAAGTGAGAACAGATGCAGGTCCAAAGACTGTAAAGAAACTGAGTCCACAAAACAGGAAAAGAAAGAGCAAATTACATAAACAGAGAAACCCTTTAAGCTGTCTATATAATTCCTAAAGTTGAAGCACCACACATCTTATATTGCTGCAGTTATTTCTATTACAAAACAGTTTTAATGAATTTTTTTAAAGTTGCCTTATTAAACTAAACTAGAACTTTGAAGACTAAAATTTGTCAGGACAGTCCTGAGAAAAGGCTAATCAGAGTTTGTGTTTCATGGACAATTTGGGATCTGCCCTTGATAATCTATAGCACTGAGGCTTTTGCTGAACTCTACCCTAAATTCTAAACCCAGAGCTTTATAAATTTTACAGAAATCTTTACTTTAGAATTATTTAGTGTTATTGTCAGCTCTCTCAGACTGCTGCATCCCTGTCTTCACACACAAAACAGAAAAGATGATGGTTGCCTCCCATACGATAAAATGCAGTGAATTACTACAGTAAGAAAGTATATTGAGATATAAAGTGCATGATTCATGTCAATTTATTCCATAGAACTGTGCAGAAGGACATTTTTCATCATCAGCAGAACATCACGCTAAAGCTTTTGGCACCTTACTTAGTGCTCTTTTTACTGACTGCCATAACGTGTCCCACAACAGTTTTCTTGCCTTATACTAAGGCAAAAAATGAAACAGAAGTTCAGTGCTGTCATCCCACTTCATGCTTTCCACAAAGATACAGAATTGGGTTTGGTGAGTGGCAGTAGTTTCAATCAATAGCTCAGCTGAGCATTGTAGTTTATCTGGACTAAAAGTGCAAGGAGATTACACCTTTATACTCAGTGAATTTTTAATCGGTTCCCTGCAGCTGTTGTTTGCAGCATCTTTGGTTTTGCTTACTAAGAACACTAATTGAGATTCCATACCTTGAACGTTTTCACACAGTAAACATTCAGCTCAACTTTTTTAGTATAGTGAACTAGTTTCAAATAACAAATATTTGACAAGAACAAAAAACTGTTCATGAGCATTCTTCTAATCATAGGCAACAACAGTTGTCTCATACTACATGCTATGAATTATTCTCACGTAATACATACACTTGTGCTGGTTAAAGTTTATCCCCAGCTAGGAGCCAAGGCCTCAATTTGCAATGTGAGTCTTTCCCCTTAACACGGTGAAGCTGAATGGTGAACACAGACCCTAAACTTCAGAAAAAATAATCTCTAGACTCAAGTCTGGAAGCCCCATCTCATTAGAGAATAACAAAGGATCAACTGAAATCCAGAATTTTAATCTGAAATTCAATACAGTCTGAGAAGAATCATTTCACATTTGGAGACAACAATTTAGTTTTAGACAGGACAAATCAGCATCAACCATTAACAGATACCCTTCTGCAACCAGTCTAAGGGCTGAAACATCTACCTGTAAACAGTGTGAAGTGACATTAGCAACAACATATATTCTGTGGTCGGTCTTCCCGGTTATTTGCGAGGCTGCTGCCCATTCATATTTTGCATCCAAATCGCAGACTGTGTGAAGCATTTGGATATTGAAACTTGACCCCAACACACACTAATCAGTAATGTTTCCCCTTTTCTCAAAAGTTTTTGACCTTATGCCAAAAAATGATACGTCATGAATAATTAGACTTACAAGACCTCAGCATTTCACTGAGTATTGGTATATTATGCGTCATCCTAATTACACCCCATCCTATGTCTCCGTTCTGCAGGTTTTCCTTGTAGTATCAGATAGTTTTCAAAGTGGTAGCGCTGCCAAAACACACGGGATTACTTACCTAAGGAATGCAGTGCTTGACAGCAAAGTACTGAGATACGTTAGGCCCAGAGAGATGATCAGTGTACACAAGATACACACTATAAGATGAAAAAGCTTTGCAAAGGTGAAGCAAAGAACAGCAAGCAGTCCATTTCCCTTTTCCAGATACTGCATGCTGCCCCAAAAGATGCAGCGCCCATGCCCGTGGGAAGGGGTTCCTCGGCATCCGCACCATCCTCTGTCCACTAACACCCTTCCCTACCACGCAGCAGCTACGCATTTCTATGCACATCCACATAGGTATTATTAACACCACTCCTAGACTACAAACTGTTCAGCTAAATGCCTGGCATGGCAGGTAAATAAAATATTTGTGTCACATTTGCTTCCATAAAACAGCTTTCGCTTTTCTTTTCCAAGCAGTTAAATATCTCCCGAGGAACACTTGTGCCACAAAATGTTGGGAACAAAACACAATGTATAGTTAGATCTAAATCTAGGTCTATGCTATATCTATGCAGCCAATTCACTACTACCCTATGAAGTTTCTCTTGGAGCACTTGCTCTAGGAAAAAAAAAAATTGTCTCTCCTCACCTTGCAGTCACCTCATAACACGGTCTGATGCCCTGCACTTCTGAATCTCAGCCTGCCATCTGGACTTTTGTCTTCCTCTGAGCTCAGTCCCTGTCCCGGGCCACCTCACAGTTGTTAATTAGTGGCACTCTCTACATGCAAAGTACCCTGCTCATCATCATTTATATTATAAATGCCTTTCCCCCTGACTCTCTGCTATGTTCCTGATGCTAAATGTCCTTAATTCCAAATTCTTTATGCTAGGTTTTGCCTTTAACAACACTTGAATGAAAAAGAATTTTAAAGCAATCCATACAGTCAGCAGCCCGCTCAAGCAAATACCATTTCTCTTAGCTTTGTCTTTATGTCTGGTTAAGAAGTTTAAATTGAGTAATTAAAAAAAAGGCAAACCAATAAATGTTTAAGGTCAATCATTGGAAAACTCACATTTTTATACATCTCCCAAACAGTTGTCCGTATGCTTATGAGTTCCTGCAGATCATCAGTTTCCACTCAAGCCTACTTGCATCATTACAAGCTTTAGCTTGTAAGAAAAGCTAATGTAACGTATTACGAAAGGAAAGCTTTAGCAATGGGAAACCAACAAAAGCAAATTAGCAATGAACGTAACAGCTGACTGCCAAGATGTTCTCTGTTCTGCTAATATTATATCAGCATGGCAGCATCAAGTAAAATGAGGCTTTTTGAACTGAAGTATTCAGCAACCTTGAGAAATCAGCCAAACAATTCAAAAGCTACTGCAGACACAATTAAGGGAAATATTGAGACAAGATCCTAGACTGGGATCCAGAAAAGCAAGCTTTAGGTTTTCCAAGATTCTTAAGTTTTCAGAGACCCATGGTATGATCTTCAAATCGGTTGCTTTGGGAATGGCAGAGCAGAAGAACCTACCAACGCACAGAACTGGTTTTTGAAAATCGCGTACAATGGCGAAACACTCAGAATCACACAAATGCGTGAATGCCATCCACTTCAAATCTCCAGAGGTAATTAGGTGCCAACATGTTTTTGTAAGTGGTATCCCAACGACTCTCTGATTCTGCTCCAATAAGATGACTATTTCTCTGGTCTCAACTTTCCATCTCAACTGAGGTCTCCAGTAGATTGTAAAGTACAAAGAATAAACTGGTCAGTAACTACAGCACAGGAAATCCCTGGGACTCCATCTACCCAAAAAGGGAATGGAGCTAGCAAGAAAGGACAAGCACTCATTCAGATAAAAGTTCGTCCAAATAGCGCAAAGCCAAACTAAACTGGAACAGCACTGACCAACTCTTTTGCACTCTTTGATGAACTAGACGACAACAACGGAGCAGGAATGTGGGGGAAGACACAGGTGACAGAATAGACACAGCATAGCCCTGAGCACAGAAGTATTTCAGGACAAAAGCACAACAGACTGAATTGTGCTGTAAGAGGAAGAGACCTTTGTACACCTAGTAATTGATTTATGCATCCCCATTGTGAGACTGCCATCTTTCGCAACAAGGGACTCATCACAGCAACAAGTAACAGGCTGAGAGGCAGGCCACACTGAAGTCCACAACAGTCCTGCCAGGAATGTCTTGTTGCTCCTTTCACCATAGACTAAAAATAGTTTGCGCTTTTGTCTTTCACCAGCTCCACGTAAGCTATAGGCGTTTGTGTCCTTTTTTTAAAAAACTTGTAAGGTAAAAAAAAATGAATACATTTCTCAGCCCTATCAAACTCACCCTTCAATTTGAAATTAAAGCTAGGTTCCTTGGTTTTCAGCACCGAAGGCCACATCTGACCTTCAGCTAAGTCTCAGTCCCTCCTGTTACTGTCCTTTGTTACGTTTGTGTAGAACATGCCCCATGGGTTTGTGTTGCAGAATCTTAAGTGATCACCATCAGTGGGGCTTGCACGAGAGCATGCTGACATAGCAGGAAAAGGTTGGCAGTTTCCTGCCACAGTCCCTGTACCACCACTTTTGGAAGCCATGCTGGCCACTGCCGGGACACAGATGGGACAGCAGCAGCTCTTGTGCAGAAGATGAGGGAACAGACATTCCTACAGCAAAGGTCACTTATTCCTTCATGTCCCTGACACAGAGAAGCGGGTCCAATGAGCCTCATTCTAAAGGCCTCACATTTCTAATGTGAACCCCAACACTGGCCTTTCCCCCTACCTCTTTCCCTACTACAGCATGTGCAGCCTGGCTACTTCCCACTTAGGGCAAATTCAGTACCAGCAACAACACTGGGAAACCTTGAATGTGTTAGAGCCCTAGAAACTTGCTCCACAGATAGAGCTCCCCAACCCGAAGCATGACATGAACACGTGTGCTTGAGCTCGGTGCTGCATGTGTCAGAGTCCTGCAGCAGCATCTCTACCACAGCTGGCATCTGGCCTCACCTTCCTGCCAGACATTGAGTCTGCTTTCCTGAGGAGTTTACACTCTTGTTTTGTTTTCAAAAGAAACTTAGTTTTTTAGGACCAGGACTCAGTGTCCCTCTGGAGACAGAAGGAACCCCACTTGTGCGCCGCATGGTATAATGGCAGCCCACCAGGCAAGTATTACAGAAGCACAGGAAACCGGTACACCCTTTAAAATTGGTCCATTAAACACAAAATAGAGATTACGATAATAAGGATACGCAAGTCTAAATTTCAAATGCCTTAGGAAGAAATTTATAATACTATTTCTCACAGAGCCTCAAGGCAAAAAATTCCAGCACTACCAACACCCCCCACCCCCACCTCAAAAAAAAACCCACCACAGATCCTGAGCCAGGGGACACCACCATGCCCACCTTAACTCTTTAAAATAAAATAATTCTTGAAGACATGCAAGAAAAGAGTTGCACTGAAGTTTTAATTCTTTTATCTCAGGCACAGACTATTGTAATGATACAACACTGCAAATTAAATATTCTAATGCAAATCAGGTCCATTTCTGAAAGTCACAGTGACCCAAGTAGCCACCCAGAATAAAATCTTGACAAAGTTCCCTCAACCAAAGGACAAGTCTAGCTATTCTCACAGCATACAGGACTGTAGAAATAGGTTTGCTCTATCTTTTGTACAAGTGCACACAACTTGAAATTAATTCCTCTGAAGAAAATGAGGTGGGGCTAGCAGTTGTGTGAGAAACTAATGGCAATTTTAATAAGGTACAAAAAAAAATGGCGATGGACACAGCTATTCAATCTCTCATGTTTCATTCTGAATTTTAAATAATTGATTTTTAAAACTAAACGAACAGTAATTGGGTTTTAATAATTGAGAGAACACCAGATAAAGGAACAATATCCAACAAACAGCAAAGGAAATCAGGAAGTAACGGAAATAGTCTTAGAAGATCCAGATAACTTGAAATTATAGCTCAATGTTTCTCTTTTTCTCCTCCCAGTACTTTATACACCCTTGAATCTCATTCACTTTCTTGCTTAGCTTCTTCTTAAGCAAGACTTCAACATTTTTACGTACTGCTGCAATACTATAGTGAGTTCTACGACTTGCAATAGTTAACACTGCAATAGGATGGGCTTGTACTCATTAAGAAGCAGTTCTGCTAACGATGTTCATGATCTGCTCGAAGACATATAAGTAAAATCAAAGGTGCACTCCCGTAGATTACACATGCAACAGTTCTCTGAATAGCACACCATTTAGCACTGCCAACTCAGTTTTTGACGGATGGCTGCACAGAAGAGGGAATCTGCATACAAGCAACAAGGAGGGATGGGTAAGTTGTTTGTCTGCACTGGTTCTCTGTTTACAAGAGTGTTTGACATGGATAGGCACTGATGGAAACAGTGATCACTGATGTTCAAGAACACTCAATTTTGCCATCCTGCAATCTATTCAAGAATATAGGCTGTATTTTATATAAAGACCATGAGATAAATGTCAGTCTATCGTCAGCTTTTTTTACCACATGGAGGTGTCACGGCCGGAAGGGTGCTGTGGATTTACAGTATTTGAAAGTCTGCATATTTCTAAATGCATAAAGGAATTTCACAAGAGCCTTGTATGGAGAACTCATGAGAGACCTCAAGCAACAAGTCTGGATTCACTTAGAAAGAATAAAGCAGCACTTCAACTCATGCCAAAAGCCTTTGAAAAAAGTTGCAGTGTTTTTCCTATCCTTCACTGTCCTATACCTTTGTTTATTTAAATGAGTCTAATGTGAGATTCACAGATCTGTGGTATGTCTCTGATATGACTAAGCCAGGGGCAACCGGCTTAGCACAAATCCCTAGGAATGCAGCTGAAGCCCCTGGAAGAGCAATGGTAGTGGTGTCTCCAAGCTGCTCTCTGGGAAGGCTTCTGCCCCAGAACACTCCAGTGGCCACCGAAATGGATACATGGCTGAAAGTTTCCCAAGGCCCCCAGCAGAGTTCAAACCCTAACAAGCCACTCACACTTAGCAAAGCTTTAAAAAATTACAGTATTTTTCTGTTGCTGCTTTATTATAAAGCATAAAATTAACCAACAGCATTCTTCTCTGTCACGAGTTAATGCGTGGTCTGCTGTCCTGAAAGTCGGTAGGATTATTCTGACTGTTGGGCTATGAGTCAACAAGCATGTACAGTGATCCAGGTTCCATCAGTTAACAGGGGCTAGATATTGTTATACCTTATCTCCCACAAACCACTGCGTAATTTTTATTCTTTGAGTAGCTATACCTTACAAAGTGGAGTATATCTTGTCCTGAGACGTATTACTACACCTCTGAGCATCAGCAGTTAAAGTCCTGGTCAGCAAGTGAATCAGAGCCAACTCAGTAGTTAAACAGCTTGACCAGCTTCAATGGCTGGCCCTTATTCTTTTCTCATACCAGTGCAAATCGATCGACTGAGATTTTTCCTAATTTTTACCAGTGTATCTGATAGAAGAATCTGGCTTGCTCTTCTCAGGGGATGCCCCGAACTAGATGTTAGCTTACACAGCACACCTCCACCACCCAGGAGAACTCCTCCACTGTGCTCTGTCTTGCAACTTGCAAGGACTTTATTTCCTCTCCCCCTTCCAAAAGAGGAATGGGAAAACCTACTATTTCCTAATAGAATGCACTGCAGTGAATAATCTGAAGTTGTTTAGGACTGAATTACAGTCCCTGAGAAAGCTAAAGGTTGTGCTAAGTCAAAAAAAACCCACCTGCTTGTTGTTTGTCATACTAAGGTGGCATTTATTAAAGAGATTAATTAACTAAAAAACACTTCAAACAGCATTGATGCTACTATAAACCAGGTTTCATTGTTTCCAAAATAAATAAAAAAAGAAAGCCTCAACAAAAAGCACCTCGTTTATGTCTTCAATAGCGCCTGTTATGGACCAATTACAAGGGTCTTTTTCCTGTGATTTATCTCCTTAAATAAAATTTCCAGGTTGACTGTTAGCATAGTTTACCATTGATCACCTAACTAACACCTGTCTATCCCAGGTAACAGTATCTGCAAGGAAAGTCACTCCACCTTTAAGAAACTGTGTCTCAAATGTCCTTTGACCTTCATCAGATAAACAGTTAGGAACTGGGAATCATTCTCCCCCTTTAGGAATGTTGCTTTTGGAAGAGTGATCAAGAAGGAAATGTAAACAGCAGCCTGCTCCTCACCCTCCCGTGAAACTGGAGATGCTGCTCCCCACTGCGCGACAGGAGTGGCACAGTGCTCCAGGTGCTGCAGAGAGCACCAGTCAGCTTCCACAGGAGCTGTACAGCCCTCCTGCCTCACGCTCTGACTGGAGGCAGCAGCGTCAGCAAGCAGAGCCTTCGATGGGAAGTCAGCATTGCCAGCTCTCCTTTTCTTGTGTTTACTCAAGCGGGTTTCAGGCAGTCAAGGAGATCACTGACAGCAGAACCCATGGGACCTAAAGACTCAAAGGCCTTCTTTTTGTGCATCCTTAGAAAGCCCTAGCAGCCTCTCTCCCTCCTTTGCCACTGCTGCCAAGTTCACTGCTGGCTGTCAGACTTACACTCTATTAAAACAAGATTACAGGAGCAAAAGCTTACCCACGACCACCTTGCAAGCTGTTTAGAGTCCTGCAGTGAAGCTGGATCATCACCCTCAGGTTCTTTAACGTTCTTCACTCTACACTGCACTGCTTCAAAAACCTCTCTGAACTGCCCTTTTCAGCTTCTCATCCTGCCAGTACAGCCACGAGGAGCCCCAAGAGGCACATTCAAAAGCCCCAGCAAAGCCCGGGGTTTACTCTTGTTTCAGAGCATGGGTCTCCCAGGTGATTTGAAGTCCCTCTTTTCTTGCTTCAGTCCCATTAGTATTTGCTACCCAGCACACACATTATAAACGCACACAGATACAAATGAGACAGGTTATCATTCTGCTTTCTTGACAAGATTTGCCTTTTAAAGCCTCTCCTGGCAATAAACAGAAGCAACTACTGCTGGAAAGAACTTGGAGAGAAACAGCATCAGCAGCACAATGTAAATAATTAACGAACCCATTCTTTCAGATTGCATTATGCAGAGAGGAATAAATCATCAGACAAGCATTAAATATTTCATGAAAGTTATCATAAAGCTGGAGAATCATGTGTCCTTCTACATCATTTCAGAGCATGGAATAGTCATCAATACATTTAAGAACTGCCTCTTATCCCCTTTGCACACTGAAGGACTTGGATTCTCTTGAATTCTACATACACTAAGTTTTCTGCACCCACTAAGATTTCTGGAAGGCTGATGATCAGAATTCCTGAAGGGGTGGGGGTAAAAAAAAAAAAAAAGAAAAGAAAAAGCCACACAGGTCTTTTCATGGCTTCTCAAATTGGGTAGCAAGAAATTGAGGCATGCAAAATTCCTAGTCATTTCTGCAAACACTGACTCACTGAGCTAGTAATGAGCAGATGTGTTGCTGAATGATTATTGAAACAAAAGGTATTATCCACCTCCCTAAGTGACACTTATTAGCAATAAATCTATCCTCTAGAGAAAGAAACCAGGCAAAACCCAACCCAGCTCTCCCTATTTATAGTGTTGCCAAATGAATACTTAATGTACTATCATCAGAACTAAAAAGTAGAAAACCATGGAACTCATCTAGCCACACAACTTACTCTCCAAATCATTTAAGATTAGCTTTTCAGGAACAATGGATGTTGTGTCTTATGATTTTGGATAATGATACATTTTCACTTAACAGGCTGATAAATTCTTAGTACTGCCACTGACTTTTCAAAACAGAAAATAATTTTTACAACATAGAGCTCACCTGGAACTGAAAAAGTATAAATATTTTGCTATTTATCTGGTTTAAATTTATATTTATCCATTTTTTAAAAGATTTTGCAGGTTTCCCTTTGTCACTTGTGCTCATTACCAATAGCAAATCTGCTCAAGTCTCAGCATTTTCTGCTGAGCTTTTCCTTCCTCATCAATCTTTAGCTGCTGCTTTTCATCCTACATGAAATCCCATGTCCTCCTGAGGCCTGATAAAACTAAGGCAGTGCAGTATCTGGAGAAAAAGCAAAGGAGGATTAGAGCATCACAGCTGCCTGCTTTGCAGTAGTAGCTGTTGGAAGCCCAAAGTACCTACTAATCTGAATTGAGATCATTATGTGCACAGGAACTGGACACCTTCAATTTCTAATACCCAGCCTACATTTAAGAAAGTCAGTGCAAAACAGGTTGGAGCTCTGTAGATACACTAACTTTTTTGCTGACAGTGTCTCCACACAAAAGCAAGATATGACCAGAATGTTGTATTTCTAAGCTTCCGACATTGTTTTAATTTACATGACAACACGTACTAAATCCATTATACGGTATTTTTACTTCACTACTAGATCAAGATGAAGCAAGTTGTGAAAGTTCTCATGTGAATAGAGGTGATTTTTAAACAGCAAGAGAAAATGTAAGTTTGCCCTCAGAGTAAAATCTTTACTTTTACTTATTTCTAGAGGATTTTTGATGGTTGGAGAACTTGTCAAATTGTGCAACATGCAGAATAATAAACTCAACAAATATAAGACATGTGAAGCAGTGATTATTGTGGAAAATTACTTTAAAACACACTGGCATGCTTGCACGTAATAAACATACAGATCCCCAGACTAAATCCTAGCATCCAGACAAATCCTGAATGATACAAATCTTTCTCAAAAGCACAGGAAGGCAACATTTCCGGTTCTCAAAAACTTCAGCAGTTGTGTGGAATGAGAGCGCTTCACAGGTGGTATCAAAACGCAGGCTCCAAGTTCCGAACCAAGAAGAAATAAATACAGCAAAATTTCCTGAAAGCTCAGATGTCTCAAAAATATGACAAAACTGAAAGTTTCCTCGTCTTTAATACATAAATGAGTGAACAACTGAGTATAAACTCTGTCAGGTCAGGAGCTGCATCTCCAGTAGGCAGCAGGAGCAGCTTCATGGCTGGAGCAGGGAGATCCTGGGTTGAACCAAAAAGTCCTACTGACTCACCCCCATGTTGGAAACGTGTTTGACTGCATCTTGTTTCCAATTTTGCCTCAGATTCATCAATTTCCAAAGCAAGATGCTGATACTGAGAGCAGGTTTAACACACGTAGTCACCGACTAACACCATGATAAATAGGGAAAGATTTATATATATATACACCAGAGTGCTTGGTTGCTTCTCCCATTTCTCCTAACTACATCAGCCCTGTTGCTTTCTGCCATCTGGTCATGCCCCCTACTCTTGGACACCCTTTGCAATGCCGAGAACACCAAAATATTACATCTGCAGTTCCTTATAAAGCCCAGCTGTGCCAGTTGTACTGGGAGGGAATAGGTGTGGGTTTTTCCCTCTTCCCAATTCAGACACAAACGGGCAGCCAGACACAGCCCAGCCCAGAAGACACAACATCATATTTTACCTGAGCTAATGGGCTATAGCTAGTGCCCCATGTGTTCTGTCATAGGCCCAGATGCATTCAAACAAAATACATTTTGGTCTCTGGTGCTGCTGGTTTAACCAGACTAGTTATTCTTGCTTCTAAAACAAATCAGTCAAAATGTTATCATTTTATCCACTATCTAGTCAATCTCTGCTATGCCATAGTCAAAACATACCCAATCAATACTTTTGAAAATTTCATTTTATTTAGTCTAAGACGCTCATCAAGCCGCCCTATATCAAATTCGGTAGCCTGATTAACAAATTAATCATCTTTGCACAACATCCAGCATAGCACAATACTATTACCCTGCTTTCTCTTAGCAAGCAAAACAGAAGTCCACGTGATCACATAATGAAACACCAGTGAGATACAAAGCACTGAGCATATTATTTGATATTATTCTGCAGAGAGCATGTGTGTTCAGTTGCCTTCCAACCAACAAAGCAGTGTTGTTGTGTCTGACTTGTGTTATCCTATAACATTGCATAATTTTAATAGCAAACTTGAGATTAAAATAGGCGAGCAAGGAACTGGACCATTTCCCAGAAAGGTCTCTGAAGGCAATCTATCCTTCTTAATAACTAGTTAGCAACCAAGAGATGATTACTGTGGATTAAAGAATTAGATAATAAAACAAAAAGTCTAACCAGAAACACTATTGCCAGCATTTCACTGTCACAGTGCCCATTGGAATTTAAAAAAAAGTCTAAAATTATTTTCATTTTGTCACAAAGTTCACTAAAGGAATAGAAAAGGAGAGGTTTAGAGACACGTGACAAAGATGGAAGAAATCCAGACTACTAGAAATCTTTCAAGGAATGTGAAGGAAAAAAATATCAGTATTTTTTAGTGGCTTTGATGGCCTGGCTACATTTAAACTAGACAAACCTCCTGGCACTGCACTTTGCATTTGTGGGCACTCTTTAATAACTCACTCATTTAGAAGAGTTGAGGTAAATTCAGATCTAATTCAAACAAGCATAGTTCTCCTAGAGTTAGAACATTCTTTTGTTCACCCATACCAAGGACAAATTCAGGCTGCTGGCCTCGCAAAAGCCAGAAAAGATGAGTTAGTGATTACATTCTGAACCCTAAGATCTTAAATGCTACATGCTTAAGCTTTCTAGGCAATTGGCAGTGCAATCATAGGGAAAGATTAGTTCAGTCATTTAATCCAGTACAGAAGACCAAAGGAGACACTGCAGGAATAAAATCCAGCTATGCAGATCATATAATACCTATACTACTTCTATTATTCCACTCTGTATGCTGGAGCAGCAAAGGCCAGGATGGCAGTCCAGAAACCCTGGCCCCAGGTTCAAATGGGATAAATACTTGAGAATTCTAGGTAGAGTGAATATTAGTCTGTCTGAGACAAGGAAAATTCCAATGCAGTTTCAAACATTGGTGGCAAAATTCAAGAGGTATCAAACCAAATAGTCCTAAGACTAAAGAATTTGTCAGGTTCTCTCTGATGTTTTTTTTTCTTTGCATGCCAGCATCCCATGAAAGCCCCAGAGGCTTTCTTTGCAGTTTTCCTTTGCTGTTTCTTCCACCCGTGTGAAAAAAAATAGTAAAAGACAATTATATTAATGACAAATTAAGGAGGCTACATGCTCAAACCCACAGAGTTCAGGAAATTCCAGATTTAATCTTAACCTAACTTCCACTGTGCCCCTACGCGCGTGTTTTCACACAGTTCATAATGTACAGTGACCGCAAACTGATAGATCCAATAGATTTCAGGGGGTTTATGCAAATGTATACACTTTCCAAGGAACGTTACCACGTGTTCATTCAGTCCTAATAGGTGGTTGAATAACAGTCTCTACAACTGTAAAATTTCTCTTACGCTCTTTCATTTCATTGTTAATTTCTTTTAACTATTCCTTTCATCTTCATCTTAAAAGGGATGTTGTAATAATGATTAGGTTATTACATACACAAATCTGACATATCAGCTATTTGCATCCCTTGGTTATTAAATACTGCAATTAAAAAAGGTATAATTAATTTTAGCAGAATTACTTTTGTTTGTATTTCCACTAAGAACAAAAGCCAGGCTTCTGGTATCTTATTGTTTCTTCTAGCCTCACTGTGATATGAACTAGTGTTTATAAAATTCCTAAACTACCCCGTAGGATGCCAATAGCTACGTATTTCATTCAGCTTCCAAAAACCTTAGAAAAATTGTACACTGGCTGAAAAAAACTGTTTAAAATTAAAAAACATGTTGTCACTATTACAAACATGTAGGACAGGTGAGTTTATTAGTCAGCTGACAGACTATACTAAGTTCTGTCTAAGCTAGCTTGATAATAAAGAAACATTACAAAGGCAATATATTTTTTAGAAAGAAGAATCTCTTTCCCAAGGTCAACAGACACTAAGTGAAGAGTTTATGGAATCCACTTTAACAAATAAATAAACCCGCCTTCCAGCTTGAAGCTGTCTCCAAATTTGACAATTACAAGCCAAAATCTTCAAACACTGAGTCAAACTCAGAAAGTTAAAACACCTAAATTCTTTTAAGGGTTTTCCCTTCAGGTAGCATCAATGTCAAAACTTGTTCCAAGCCAGATTTATGATCACTCTTGATTCTTTGAAACTAAAGCATCAAAAATCCATGCTTTTGTTCTCCAGCACCAGAGAAACACCATTAGTTCAGGAAGACACGAACAAGCATATCTCCATAAGTAAACCAATTATTTTTCTCATATCAAATAATAAAATTCCAAATTATTTTGGCACCAAACATGTTAGCTATACTAATTTTTCCAGAATAAATGTGGAAAATTTGTTTGTTTTCTTGTTTCTTAACCATTTTTCAAAGCTCCCTAGGTACCTCAGCATTTCCCTTATCAGCTCATGCTGCTTACTTGACTTTTCAAATAATTGATAAAGCTGCTAAGGAAAATGCACTCAACACTTATCTCCACAACACTATTGGACATCTCTCAACAATCCGTTGCTTTTCCATTTATCTCTTTGTAAAGATCATTTTTCTGTAAAAATCAAATTGGAGTTGGCTCCCTAGTGAAAGCCCAGATTTTCTTTCACAATGAACCAGACTACATCATGTTTCATTTGAGCCATCATAATAATTCATCTGTAGTAAGAATATATGATAGAGACGAGATCAGACTAGATTAAGCGTTGAATCAACTGTACTTGATGAAACTTACTCTGGATTTCTTCATGAACCGTCCAGGTCAATCTGAGAGCTGCTCGAGATTACTTTCATGAATTCATGGAAGTTGACTAAGATCTCTGAAGTTTAAAGTTTTGAGAGTTGTTGAGAGGACAGGCAGGGAAATCCTAGTATCATTCATTCATTCATCTGTAAAATACACTGGAATGAACAATACTACGAGCTTTTTACTTACATCACAGCTGCTTACAGAGTTCAGCACGGATTTTCTAAAAGCTTTTAAATTTCTTCTAGGGTATGAAAATAATGAGAACATAAGAGAGTAAGCACGTGAGGGGTACTGCAATGGCTTTTCTTGCTTATAAAACAACTGGTATGAAAAAGACACAAGCAGGCCAAGATAAAGATACACAAGTAAAATCTAAGCTTAGGTACTACCAAGTTTGAGGCATCATATGTTAAGAAACGCGTAGCCTGATCACAGGTAAGTCATAAGACAGCAGAAAAAAGGCTCTGAAATCTAGAAAATATCTTATTCGGTGGTTATTTCCTATGGCCCTAACATATTACAGAACTATGTTTTCAATTAAAAAGATGGAGAGTAATGATTTACAGAGAAACCTGACAGCTAGGAAAGAACAGGAAATTTTAACACTTATACTATTACATTAACTTCAGTCAGTTGTGTGTCACATGCACACAACCAGTTGTACTGAAAATGAGTTGACATATTGCAAATAAAGGAATTCTAGATGTAGCTACCAGGTACTCTGCTATAAAATTCTGGAACTTTTAATTAACAGCAAATATTTGCCAAGTTTCGGACCAGAGTCCGATTTAAATCACAGCCCTTAAAAATTGATCCTTCATGGACTGACCTGACTCCAAATGTTCTTTTCGACATACTAATTAAACTAAACTGAGAGCTTGTAGTGAGCAAGGTGCTGGAAAAGCACTGCAAACTGCTAATCTCTCAATCCCTACAAAAAAGTTAGCAAATTATCTTAATTGACCGTTGCCCTGGAGCTATGCTGGTATTTAAAATGATAACACAAGTGTTATTCCAACAACACTGTTTACCAAGAAACACATGCCACTGCTGTCATCCCAAACCGTTTGAGGTAAACACACTTTTGGGCCACGGAGAGAATGAGTGGAAGACCTGGCACCTCAGGGCAAAATTCTCATTCATATCTACTCTCCATCCCAAGTTAAATAACAGTACAAATTAGCCCTTACACATCCCACTTTTCTCCCTAGTACACAAACTGCACACAGAAAAAGCCATCCACAGCAACAGCTGAAGGATAATCATGCCAAGTTTATAAAAAATAGTTCGTACTACAAGCAGCTGAACTATTTCAGCCTGCAGCCTCTCCATGGGGAGAAGCACTCAGCTATACAGCTTCCATGAAGCCAGTATGCCTCTAGCAGTAAAAGCATCCCAGAGCACCTACAGAAGGCTTACACCGGAGAGATTTCAGTGCACACAATTGCACTCACATCCAGCTCAGTCTGCTGGCCGATGCAGAAGGACAAGCGACCTGTCAACTTGTCTTCCAAGCAGTTTGTAATTAGCCATTACCCAGACTCTAGAGGGACTGTATGCCTTCCACTGCTTCCTCTCCATTGTGCAAAGAGAAAAGAATGAAGTTTCCTACCCTCCCTTGCCGACCCAAACCTAGCAAATACCCTGGATCCCTCTCAGCAACTGTGCAAGAGCAAGCATGCCTACAGGCTGTGTTCACACATCTCTGTCACAGAACTGAACTGTTTACTACTTTCGATACAAAATGAATTAATTTTAGCACAACACTCTCAGACAGGACAGCTGCCAGAAAATGGTTAGGTTCAACAGCATGCGAGGCAGTGTTATAGCTTTCAACCATTAACCAAGGTTTGAAGTGGCATACTTTTGTATCTCACTGTTAAAGAAAGGAACACGAGACCCATTTCAGCTGCTCCCTCTGTCCATCTTTTTACCACCTATTCTGATTTAAAATGATCAAGACAAGCAAAGCTGTTCATCAGCAGAAAGAGTTCTCTACCAGCCTCGAAGAGCACAGCACAATCTGGACAACCACAAACGATAGCTATGGCAACAAGTCTCTGCCCCGAGGACTCCATTTCTCATGGCCATCGCAACTTAACTGTAAGTTTAATCTTACACACGCATAAGGTAGGTTTCACAAGTACCACTCCAACTGAGTCCAAATACTAAAACTTATTGGCCTCCTTCCTCTGCATATAAAAATAAAATAGTCGCACTTTCTAAGATTGTAGGTGGACGCATATGCGATCATTATCCTCCTAAATTGCAGTAACAGAAATAAAAAGAACAACTAGGTTATTTCCCATGGGGCAGCTTCTTACCCATCTCATCAGGCCAAACTCGGTTTTGCAACAACACAGTCAACTCTGCTGTAGTGTAAGGGTACAGGATGAGCTCAGGGGCTTTCATTACTACGTAACATAGCCTTAAGCAGCACAAGAGATGCTCAGCAAAGGGAAAATATGATTAAAATACTCTTCCCTTTCTCAGGGGAGCTCTACCATTAGAAATCAGCTCAAGCAAAACAAGAAAGAAACTGCAGGGTTGAAGCTGGCCTTATTGACAGAACATCAGAAGAACGTCAAGGACACAATCAAGAGCGAGGTATCAAGATTTGGTATAACAGGCCATTGATTGGCACTGATTTTTCAGAGAAGAGAAAATTGTATATTCAACCTATCTGTACTTGAGAAAAGCATTTGATGTAGTGCCACATGAGATCAGCTAAAATACAGAAGAGACAAATTAGTCTGGTGGAGCAGGGACTGACTGAAATGAGTTGTGCTGAAAAGCAGAAGTAAAGGGCTGGAAGGGGATTAGCCACGGACTTTTCTCAGGCTCAGTCTTGGCACTGATACTGCTCACCATGTTCACTAGCAACCTTACAGAAGCAATCTTGCCATGACCCACATACTTTAATTTCTCAAACAAATGCTTGGATAAACAAATGATTTTTCCTGTGTGTCCCAAACCTCAGCAAAATTTCCCTTCAGAACACCTAAAAGGAGATCAATACTAAAAATGACATGTTCCTATTACTACCTAAAAATCTATCCCTTGTTCTGGTTATTTTTGAAAGCATACTCTTTACAGAGAAGTCAGAAGTAACATGGCTGAAATGTTTACATAATACAGGAGGGAATTGCAACAAACTCTGAACTATCCAAGGTCTTCAAGACTAAAGCTAACTGAACATTCACAGTTAAATTAAATCTAAAAGTACTTAGAATTAAAACTGAAAAGTGGCTTTAGATCTTAGAAGGTCAACACATTTTCACAAGTAAAAAGAAGTGTCTGTGATAACTTACAAATGAAGTACGAGTCCCACTGTTAGTGAAAAACTTTCCTGCTTGAAAACTAAGGTTTATGACAAAACTGTTGACAGATCTTTAAGGTAACTGAACAATCCTATTCACTACAATGATAAGCAAACTCATACAACTGTCACGTGTCATTTCACGGGAAATAGCTTTCAAATATATATATTTGTTTCATGCTTAGAGGCAAATAGAAAAACAGATAAAAATGCAGATAGAGTTGTAACAGATATCAAGGATGCCAAAACAAGCTGTTAAAAGCTAAGAAATGAGCAAAGCTGGAGTAGCTTGAACTGTTCTGAAGAACACAGCTTTGCAGAGAAAAAAATTGCAGACTACATTCAGTTGATTTATTTCTCCTTTTATACATCAAGTGAACAAAGGAGAAGTGAACTATTAATCCCCCAGTATATTCTTATTTTCCCTTATTGTTCCAAACAGTACATGTCAACCTTGCAGGTAAGCCTGAATCATGAATTCATAACCAGAAAAATGATTGCAAAGAACTTTTATACCATTTATACAAGTAAAATCAATTTATTATGAAAGACATGAAGAATAGGAACAACAGATAAGAAGTTGTTAAAGTCAAAGGTTTGCCTGCTCTCCAGATACTATTTTAAAGAATAAGTTTCAACTCAAATTTACTGACAAATCATGTGTTAAAGACAATTATCTCTTTTTCATCCTTCATATTTACTTATAACTTTTAAGCTGACTTGACCTTTTTCTTTTCCCACAGAATAACTGAAACACATTTTTCCTATCACTTAGCAAAATAGTTAAGTAATCAGAAACTCAGCAGTATGTTTTTTCTGGCAAACGTGGCTGTTGACACAAGGGGCTAAGTTATCATAAATGCATGGACAGAGCATTATGGGAAAAGTTCTCACATCTCTTCTCAAACTCTGCAAGCAGGATTTATAGGTGTAGATATACTGGCTGGCATACTCTGCTTAGGACCACAGTGTTCCAGAATAATGAATCCGTGCACTGGTATGGTGACATTCTAGATTTGATGCAGATCCTCATCAGGCAAGGACATGCAGTTACTTTTTTGGTGAGCAAGTCAGAATATATGCTTTCTTTACTCCAGGAGCTGAAAATACAGACTCAGTAAAGTTCAAGTGATGCACACAGGCAGTATCTAATCCAGAATTCCTGGTACATATTACAGACTTATCCCATTAAAATTTTTGAATAGTTGAATTGGCAGAGCAAGTTAATAACATAAGTGCTTTTCATTATGTAGCTCTGCAGTTTTGATCCTTAGTAGGTACCCTTAATCCAGACTTAATATATCTGGGAAAGGCAGTCTTGGGACCATATCCCACAGAATTTACAATGATCTTCAGCAAGTTGAATTTTAGCCAAAAACCCTGTGACAGCACTTTTCTCCAAAAAACATGCTTTTTCTTTTCCAGCTAGGCTTTGGGGAAGCCAGAATGGAATTTTCAATCAGTGCAAGAAACCTCACAATTCTTCCCCAAAACCTAAATCTCCTTCCCAGACCTTCACTCAGCATCTCAGCTGCTCAGTTGTATAGATTTTGCTTGCTAGGAAATGTTGTATAAAAGGCTTGGTTTCCCTTACTTTACAACAGGACAAAAACAGATCTTAAGTCTGATTTTTTCAAAAATTGCTCTTTCGGAGCATTTCCCAGTTTTGAGTCCTGCCATACTCCAAATACAATGACCAGCTACTACCAAGACCAGCACATTTGGGATCAGAGCAGAACTGAACTATGAGGAGCACGGAATAGATGGAAACTGTTTAAAGTTGATCAGTGAAGAATTCCCATTACCCTGGGAAATCTCTTGTGCCAGGCTGTGAGTGTCATTTTTGCCAGCCTGCCCCACAACTAGCCTGCAGAAGAGATCAGAGCAGAATAAAAGTGAGAACCCTCGCGCATCTGCGTGCCGGTGATGTACAGTTACGAGGTGCCCTGGCAACACGGACTCAGTGGCTACAGCCAATTCCTCCCACTTCCTCCACTTCAGACTGCAGCGTGAACCAGCAGGATTGTCCTGGGTTGTTTGTCCGAGCTGAGCTATGCCAAAAGATTTTCTATTGGAAACAACAGTATATCTTTTAATTTCAAATTCAGAAATTTCCAATGCAAACGAGCTCTTAAGGTTTAGCGATATTCCAGGTTATGCATCCCAAATATCCTTATGTATAATGAACTAGTTGTTGTCTGTTAGTTAAAAATAAATTGGTCACATAGTCCACTTACGGTAGTTTAGTAGCTGTGTAATTTACATAATTCTAAATTACACAACCCAGAAAGTATTAACTATTGTACTTGTCTGTTATATGTGGATTTGCAATAAAAAGGTCTAAGGTTTTAAGTAGTATAAAATCAAGTCATTCTATTGCTATTTTTGAACATGATATAATTGCAATAACAAAATGAAACTACAAAGTACTTTCTGTAGGTGGTTAGGATACATTAAAGTAGATCTTTCAGAGCTATGCTGATTTAACTGCAAATGAACAGAACTTTTTATTAATATGGACATATTAAGAATCCATGTACTGTCTGGAGGGAGAAATATATTTTACGGTGTAATAGAAGTGTGAAACTTTTGGCTACAATATCTCAAGCAGTACGTTTTTAAAAGAAATTTATTTGGCGCAGGTCCAGGAAAAGATTTGCTGCCTGGAAGCCTGATTTTGCTTTGCTCAACTCCTGGATGCTTACACTTAGAGCAGAACCCAGGACTGGTACAAGCAGCTAGTCTTTTTTATGATACATATCCTTGCCATTTCTTCTTAAAGCTCTTGCTTCCAGGGTTAGGCACAGCTTCACAAAGGATTTTCATAATGGCAATTCTGGTGACAGTACTCCCGCTGACCCCTAATTTCCTTCTAAGTTTATGTATTTTAAAAAAAAAAAAAATCAGTGAGCGCTCTGCACTAGTTTGTGCCTCAACAGACCCACGAGAGAAGCCTAGCAGAAAGGTCAGCCTCTCAGCACACCTTACACGAGCAGAGAACTCTAATGAATGACACAGGGCAGGACTCTCAGAAGAGATCCCATGATTTGGGCAAACAGTTCTCCGTGTTGAATGGAGAGTTTTCCTTAGACTGTCACTGCTGGATTTACAGAAGTTTAAGACCATTTACACTCTGAGTTCTGGCATTACTCGTGTTTCCAGCGGCCTAATTACTTAGCTCACATTTGTTCCTTCTAATTTCTGTCTTTTCACCACTTCTTCGAAGTTCTGCTGTAACTATGCATGAAAACCATACAGAATAGTTGTGCCTCTTGGTGGATAACCACTTCTATTTGGTTGGTAAGCCTTGCAAAGATGTTGCAAGATGTTGCCTGTGCAGCAATAGCAATAGCTGGTTTTCCTAAATGTGGTGAAACCAACCACCTTCCAAACATGTTTAAAAGCTCAGAGGGAAAGCAGGAAGGTTATTCACATAGCAACAAACTAACAGTTCAGTCAATTTTATTTATTTATTTTTAAGTAAGAAGGGTTTACTAGTGCCGCACTGACACAGGTATTTTTATTCATTTGTAAGCCACTTCTCAGCAGTAGCAATTAATGTTATTGCATATGCTGTCTGCTGTGAAGTACATTCTGAAATGGTTTCTAAAAACAGTCTAGCTAATTTTCCTAGCAAAATCTTGGAACAGACCTGCCAAAACACCCAGACATAAAGCAATCTTGTTCAGACAGGTCTTAAATATTTGTCCCCTCACTCTGAAGTATTCCTTTCAGACACAGCATTACATTTGGATTGTGCAGATGAACACAGATCGCAGTGCTGTTTACAGTTCCATAACCATAATGATGTAATTCTAATTTAGAAAGATATTCATCTGTAAAGTTAATTCCTTTTCTTGTTAGCAAGCCTTATCCTAGTCCAGTGCCTGATTATAAAATAGTAGTACAGGCTGAAATTAACCTCCACTGCCAACTGCAGACTCATTTACCTAAGCAAAACATAGTCAGAACTGGTGAGTGTGTCTATTTTCCAAGTTTCCTTCTGCAGCACAGAAGGGAACATAAAGTGTGCATTCCCTATGCATCCAAGCATCCCAGTGACCATAGACAATTAACTTCCTAAGGAGAACTTTGTTCTCAGTAGTAAAAGACAAAAATTACAAATATTATGAACAATGGCAAGAGATTAAGAGAAAGGCACCACAAATGTCCCTAGTCCAGTCCCATGCAACAGCAGAGAATTTATTAGGTAAATATCCCCGTTACCCTACGTGGTCTACTGTCATCAATAAGGCCACTCGTAACAGTTTTAATGAGCTTAAGCAAAGCTTTAAGAGCTTAAAAATATAAAATCAGGTGATATTCAAACTGTTCAAAACAGCAACAGTGATTTGTCAGTTTGTTTATTTGACAAACTTTTTTGTGTCATACATAAAGCATACTCACACACAGCGGAGAAGCATATGCACGCAAGTGACAGGAGACTGAATAGATTGGTAAGCTGATGTTCTGTGTTGCAATGTAGGAAATCAAGAACTCGGCCTCATCTTTAGAGGCTATGCATCACAAGAAATTTAATATGTGACTTTTCCGAGCAATTCTGCCATGCCCCTGAGGCTTAAGGAGATAAATTACAAATTATGAGGGCCTAAATATTATCTTAATAGGGCCCAAACAAGTACAGACTGAATGGCATTGTGTCAGGCTGATATCCACATAATTAACCTCCTAAAAATAAAAACTCTGTTTTGCCCTGTACTACACTTCATCTTTTCCTCTTCAAGAGGTACAAGGAAAGTTTAATCATCCTAAAGGCCGAAGAGGCTGAGAGTAAATATCCTCAAGCAGTGAAAAGCCCTCTGTGGGGAAACACCGCAGAGCTGACTAACCTCTTCAGAGTGCATGAGCATCTCTTCAATAATACAGCATAATTAATACTCACCATTCTTAACCTCAATAATCTGACAAGACAAACGATCACCTTTTACCTTCATAGCTCCTTTTTTTTTTTTTCAAATCTCTCCTAGAGCATTTGCGCTCCTTACTGCAAAATAATGCAAATACCCCATCCAAGCTGCACAGCAACAGTTCCTAAGGGAGAGAAAGAAAAGAAATTCTCTGTGAAGCTATCAAAGAGCCAAGGCCAAAAAAGTCCACAGAGGGGAAAAGAGGAAAAAAAAAAAATCTCCAAGGCAGATATCCATCAGACACCAGGCACCTTCTTCAGAAAGAAAACAATTCTTCTGGTAATTACTGACACTCTTGTTTCTCTACAAGTTGCAGACATACCACCCCCTAACTACCGAAGCAGACATTTTCATTAGACGTCTCTGACAACTCCAAAGAGAATTTGCCACATAATGCACAGAAGATATTTGCTTGAGAAAGAGGGAAGGTGGCAGCAATCAAAGGCACACACAAGTGTTTTTCAAAAGCTGCTTAGTCTTAGGGATAGATAGTACCACTGAGAACATCTTCAGACTCCCAGCTATTTAGGCAGAGAAGTGCAGAAGCATGAATCAAAACCTTCATGAACTTTAAAGGGTCCTTTTCAGAGGAATACAGAAAATTTTATCTTATTTTTTTCGCAGCTGCACTTCTCTTATAGCTAAGGCAATCGTTTGCAAGAAAGTCTCTTCTCTGACCTGCACTGATGCATTCAAGGTCATTCTGAGAATTTAACATCAGCCCATGCTCAGTAGGCACAGAAGACACCCTACCCACAAAAGCACAGTAAGAAAGAAAGCTTTCCGACAGATAGCAGCAACCTGGGTGTCATCAAAACAAATGAGAGCTTTTGTTTAATTAGTTTGAGACACAGACTATTTGCGGCATGTGAGACTATGGAGACATGCAGTAATCACTTTCTCTTCCACCCCCTCAACTTGTTACTCTAGCTTAATAGTTCAGTAAAACCAATGCACCATTCTCCTTATCAGAGTTTCTAAGTACACAAATTCTATTAGGTTACACATAGCACTTCTAACACTTACATGCCTGGACGTTCCCAGTTAAAGTCTCATCCACCTTTCTCAAATCCAATTTTAGTCTGTATCATGACTGTCCGTCTATAACAGACATCAGATGTTCAGCGCAGCACTAGAGAATTGTCAATGTATAAGAAAGAACTTAAAGGAGAAATGCGAAACTAGGAACACAAGAACGTTTGATGAAGAAAAATCAATAAGAGGTCAGGACTTCAAGAACCACACCACACGCTCTCCAGAAACAGAAGAGTGTTCACACTGTAGTTATATGCTGCCAAGAACAAGCATATCCTTCTGCCATCTATCCATTTGTGCGTGAACAAACATTTGTAGTCTAAAAGCAAAACTACAATACACAGCAAAAATGTATTTTCATTCTGTTAAGACTAGAAATACTTTCAGCCTGTCATATTTTAACCTCTGTTATGATTATTGGAGCTTTGGATTATATTTCCTCTAACTTCACATACTTTTCACCAAGTGGAGTATCATATTGTTAATTTATGACTTTATTAGCTTGCTTTGTGCTTCTGCTCCTACTTCGTGATGCATGTGATTCACTTCAACTTGATATTATCTGTTAATGTCATTAGTGTGTGCTTACACCCACTCTGAGGTAATTAGTGAAGATAATTTACTGAAAACATTAAGACATCAGGAACGTACATAAAACATATACATCAATGATTGAGGGGGAAAATGTCCAAGTCTGCTCCAGGGCCAGGTTTCATCACAATAATTATTGTAACTATTACATCATCTCTCTTTTTATATATATATATATATATATATATATATATATATATATATATATATAAAAAACAGGGAAGTTGTACAAAAACAGAACCAACTTTATGAATCTAATAATGGCCTAGCTGTGGAGAAACCAATCCTTATCTTTATTTCCAATCTATGAGGCAGTTTTTAGTCTGAGTGTTCAGATCTCCATCAGATATCCACCCTAATTTAAATTAATCAAGTGAATATCACTTTATGAGACACTGTATCAAGTGCTGCACTAAAACCCAAATATTATGATAGCTACAATACATCGTTCCTTGCCTTCCCTTCAATTTCCCTTTTTATGGTTTTATCTAGGAGTATAACCTAGTTTGCCTAGCAATGTTAGTTCTTTATAAAGAGCTGCTGATTGTCACTAACAGCTCCATTACCCATTAGGGGCATTTCATAAACAAGTCAGTGTTTATGAAATGTCCCTAAGTTAGGGAAAAACAGTGTATCTCACGGTCAGTGTATGCAATGCTAGGATAGGATTTTGCACTGATGCATAGTATCACGGAATATGACCTCTGGACGTCACCTGGTCCAGCACCTCACTCAAATGAGGAGTGAGATCAAGTCACTCACAGTCTTGTCAAGGCAAGTTTTAAAACTTCCAAGAGTGGAGACTGCACAAGTTCTTCAGGCCCTTGTTCCAGTGTTTTGACCACTCTCCTGGTAATAAAAAAATCCCAAACCAACAAACACCACGCAATATCTAACTGGGTTTTCCTGCATTGCAACTTCAGTCCATTGCCTCTTGTCATATTACTGCATATCCACAAGAAGTTTCTTGTTCTGTCTCCTCCATACCCTCCCATTAGGTAGCCGAAATCAGCCCTACGGTTTCAGCTTTGCTCTCCTTCTCAAGGCTGAACCAGCTGTCTCAGACTCTCCCTATATGCTGTAATCTCCAGACCTCTGACCAGCTTGGTGGCCTGCACTGGTCTTACTCCAGTTCAATGCCTGTCTCACATTAGTGAGCCCCATGCTGCAAGCACTACTGCAAATGTGGTCTCACACTTGCCAGAGGGCAACAATTATTTTCCTCAGCCTGCCACCTACACTCTTGTTACTGCAGCCCATGAGGTGGCTAGTCATCTTTCGTCCTTGCTGCTGCATATTCAGCATCCTGTCCACCAGGCCCAAGAGGTCACACTGGTATGGAAGGTGATGGGGTTCCCCTGTTTGGGGCAAAAAGCAAGCGTTACTATGTGCAATCAGCTTCCACAGGGTTGCATCGGGTCAGGTCCGACACAGCTGTTTCTGATACTACTGGCCTACCACTCACTGCTGAAGGTATTCAGAGCTATCCCTTACCCTGCATACAATGAGAATAAAGAGGAACACTTCTCAAATTAACATTTTATAAGCAAATAAACACAGGACCTCTAAACACCATTGATTTCTAGATCACGTGAGTCAAAGTCAAGCAAAGTTTAGCATGCCCAGAGGAAAACCTGTTCATTTCTCTCTTCTTGAGTCTCACCTGCAGAGCAGTCTGCTTAAATTCATGTTCCTCTTTCTGGAATTAGTGTACACACTGCTTTACCTTCAGGTTTTACTCTTGTGATTTTCTTTTCTTTTTTTTTTTTCCCCTTTTTTTTCTTTTTTTTTTTTATTTAAAAAAGCAGCTATTTCCGCCTGGTGAGTATAGACAAGGAAGTCCATTGGGCCACTTGCTAACCCCTCCCAGATTTTGCAGTTGTGGGAGATGAATAGAGCCAATTACTAGTAGGTCAGTTGAGGGAACTACCAACATACAATTCATGCACTCATTTGTTGTTTCAGAAGAATTACAAAGAATTAGAACCAGTAAACAGCTAGACTGAACAGTTTCTCTCCCTCTCTGCCTTGAAAGATTTATTTTTCAAAGAAATATTTGGTATTAATGTCAATTTTTGCCACTATTTTTCATAACCATAGCTGGCTTGAGGTATAGGCTCCTACTCCACTCAATCTCCTCAAACTCAAAAAAAACAAACTTACCCAGATTCTTAAATTTTTACTGACAATTCCTAGATTTCTGAAGTCCTTCAAATCACCAATGAGCCTGTCCAGACTCCCAGGTTACCTACACACCATTGGATCCTCCATGCTCCTCTTTCTCCTTACAGCCCTATTAACACTTCCCAGATTCCCATCATCACTTAAATCCACACCAACTCTTTCCCATTCTTCCCCTCTATGCAACTGCAGTCATGGGAACGCTGTGCTAACAAGCCACAACAGTTCACAACTGAAAATGGCACCAGCAAGCAAACAGTAGAGCAGAAAGTCTTCCCTCCAAAAGGAGACTTTTATTTGTTGAGAGACGACAAACCCCAGTGTGCAGGCAGGACAAGTTAACCTGCCCAGAGGTCCAGTACCTGTTGCCACCTTGACTTGTTCATTCGGATAACCATTGCATTCCTTCATTGTAAGAATGTCTGCATACGCATCTTGAGACTCCTGATGCCCCTTGGATTACAGCCGCTGGGAAAAAGGAAGATGCAGAAAGGAGACCAAGTGATGTAACTGCATCAAAGCCCCAGGCCAGAAAGAAAGGGGTGACAGGCTACAAAGATCGTTGACAGCTATGAAGGTAGAAGAATATGTTTACAAACACATGTCAGCACAGAGCTTGCAATAAGCCACTTTCTACTGTCTACAGCCAGGTCCCTGCTGTTTGATTTCTAAATCTCCACCAAGTATTTTAAATATTAGCCTATTCCTAACTTCTGTTCCAATTGCTTTTATAATACCCTATATATTATTTTATAACAAAAATTATGAAGACTATCAGTAGCTATCTCCTCCTTTCCTTTTTGACTTTTCATGAATCAGTGCTAAAAAGGGTTTTCTACACATGAAAATCTCACACAGCTTAACAAGACAATGAGAGCTGCTTAGGCTGCACATAACTGTTTTGTGGTCCACTGGAAAGAACACGTGAATGAATTCATTTCCAATAGCATAACGTTCACGCTCCCAGTCCAAAAGAGGTCTGAGATATGGTACTTTAAAACTGTTATATTTTTTGAAAGGAAATGTTGTGCTGAGTTACTTCTAAAGTTATTCATTTCTCTACTGACGCTCTACACTTGAGTTCAAGGTGTCTAAAGAGCTTAGCTTTCATACAGTGGTCCCAGAGCTATACACTTTCACCCTCGATATCTGACTAACGCTAAAAAAGTTTTTCACACATAGCATATATAGAATACATGATGTGTGATGTGACAGAAAGCTTTTATAGTTACTTGTCAGGCTCTACTTGCTTAAATCCTTTGGGCTTTTACCCACTTTTAGGTATGTAATAAAACTATCCCCAAGGTTATGCTGAGCAAACCTTTATCAGGCAACCTTTGATATCAATGGGACTACAATCATTTAGGCCAGTCACAAATTTCCCACGACACGGTTGTACTATATTAACCACTTTTTTCTTGTATTTTTACTTTCAGTTGCAATTTTTAAGCACATAGTTTTTTCATCTCAGCTGTTGATTTACTCCTAGTTTATATGTATAGAGGGAAAGACAAATACAGTTGTCATTCTAAAAATAATAAATGTATTGGTTCCACATAAAAGGTGATGGTACTAAATGAATTCCTTTAGAAGAAAGAGATGAAACTGTCCTTTTAACATGATAACTGCTCCAAAATTACTATTGTACAAGGAAAGCATCTTCCATTGCAAATTCTTACTTCAAGAATTCCATTATTAGAGTACATCCCCTTCTTATTTGACATTGCTGTTTAATAACTTTCCTTTTATCAGATAGAATATTTACACTCCAGTGTACCACCCATTTCATGCAGCTAACTAGACTCCTTTTGCTTTGTCTCACATGACATCAGTAAGAATTTCTGTAAAAATTCTCTGTATAAATCTTGCTGACCACTTTGAGGAGTGAAGAAAAATAGAAATGTGTCTGAACGTAGTATCAGCTTACATCCAATCCAATAAATTCTTTTTTTTCTTTTCATGTCTAATCTTTTGTGTTAACTATGCAAGTTCTGTTCTTCAGGTCAGGAAGATTATGTTTACTTGCTTCTCTTGGGCATTTACCACAGATTTATACCAGAATTCTAACTACTATATTAAAACAAATTTCTTACCACAAGATCCATACATTTCTGTAGTTCAAATGTGATTTTCCAAATGGTTTCAGCCATAAGCACTTTTCAAAAACGTTATCTACTACCAGTATATTAAAATGCCATTTTGTGCAATACGACAAATATGTATAACAAATGGCAGGCAGTGAAATGGAAGTAAAATATCTCATTTTCTCTTGAAATTACAATAGACTGAACTCAAACATTGTGCTTTTCTACCCATCAGTGCACTCAATTTGAGTAAATTCAGCTCAGTTTCCAAACTCTCTCTATAACCCCAGTTATGGTGAGAAGCTTCTTAATCACATTTAGCCTACATCCCAATCGCTATCCATCTCCTTTTTCTAAAGGAAAGCAGCCATTTGTCAGTCCTTTTTTAAATTTAAAACACAGCTCAAACTAACTGGGTAATCTTTCTAACTATAACAGAGACAGAATTGCTTCAAAAGCAAGCAGATTCTCCCGTCCTTCTCATCAAGTTGTTTTCCACTGAAGCCTTCAGAGCAAGAGCTCCAACCACACTGCACAGGCAGGCTATGGGAAACACAAAGGTCACGCACCCTGCAAAGAACATCAGACAATATATATGGTTCACATAAATAAAGAATTAAAAACTGAGTCATACACAAAAGTAGCTACTAGTATCACGGGAGTAGTGGCAGGTTTTGGCAAAGGCCTCCCACTCTACTACACTACAAGTGTTTTTTCCCTGACTCGGATGGGCACCATCAGTGGGTGGCTTCCAAACTTCTGTTTTCTACAGAGTTTCTGCTTCTAACAGCTTTACCATTACCCTACATATGTTTGCAGATGGGCTGCTTTTTCAGTCCCTTCCAAAATGTTGATACTCAATCGCGAGAATGCAAAAGGGCTAATTTTTGCTCCATTTTAGGCTGCCTTTATTGAAAGATTATTCCTGAATTCAGAGAAGAGTTATGTTGAGCTGTTTTAATCAGCACAGACGCTTCAAGAGCAAGCGTCAAGCTGACAGAATTGCCTGTAGCACTTGGTAAATTAAGGGAGGAATGCACCACTTCAAATTACAGTTCCCAGCTGGGCTGGCATCCTCTCTAAAATAATATTAGAAGACAAAGACAGCAAAGACTGTAACTTCAGCTCCTTCCATCTTCATTATAAGGGCCTCTCACAACACTTTTTTTTTTCCCCTACATCCTGGTAAGCTTCACTCTGCTCCCTGTCTGTTTCACACTCCATCATAACTTTGCTGTAACACCTTCTGAACACAGCCTAGATATTTGAAGGATTGTGTTGCCCTTTTTAATCCTGAAAGGCAAGCTTGACCTAATCGTGCATTGCCCCTTCAATTAGCAAAAAGCATCAGATGAAGACATTTTTCAGTGCAAATCTTGTACCTTGCATTATATAGTTGATAGAAAAGATCATTCAGCCACTTACTGTCTTAAACCCAAAAAGATATTTTTTATTTCCTCTTCCACATCATTAGGTGGAAAATTCAAAAAGCAAATTCACAGTAAGTCAGACCATGAGCTTCAAAATCTTAACATGCTCTTTTTCATCACAGGATTTCTTGTCTGTTTTGCAGGTGAAAGATTACAGCACTCAATAAGAGATGAAGGGATGAATAAAAAGATTAAAAGACAATAGTGCTGCAGCCTCCTGGTCTTATACCTTGATCTACTTTAACATGAATCTTGGGTCCACAGATTTCAAGACTCTGCTGGGGAACTAGGTAGTACACCATAGCAAACAAAATATATATCTCAAGCAACCTCCCTCAAGTGCAAATCTTATGCCAAGGGCAGATTACATGAAGTGGAAAATTATTAGAAAGACTAATCGTAGCTCTCAGCACTGGTGTTAGAGAAAACTCAGTAAAATGGAATATAGCTTAAGGCAGCAATTACTAGACAACTTTCAGTATCACTGAGTTTCTGTGAGTGTTTTCCCTAGTGGCCTACATTTTAAAACAGGCACCATAAGCAGAAACTCTATACTCAGACTAGATCTCCTAACTTTTCTGCAGGCTCAGCCAACAGTCTGGAAACTAGCACTGAAATATCAGAGCTGCATAAGCCTGCTGTTGGACATACTACGGCTGAGAGCAAAGTGTAAGCTGCAGACTAAGAAGGAAATGCAAACCTGGACCCAAATGCAAATCTTCATTGGCTATATCTGTATTATGGAGAAACTCAGCACCACAGAAGCAAATTAGTAGATGGAAGCAGTCAGTGCTAAGACCCCTCTTCAATATTTGTTTGAGGACCCCCATGGGCAAGATAGCCCAGGCACCGGTACAGCACCTAAGCTCTCAATTAAACAGAGGGGAGCACATAGAGTACTCTGAGAGGAACATCGGGGAGACCACTTTGACTAGCAAGTGCCAAGACCACTCTGCAAATTAGACTGACGTTCAAGGAACCGAGATCAACACAGACTTGTTAAAAAAAAAAAAACAATAAAAATAAACAGAATTTGTGACAGCTCAGGGGTTATGACCATATCTAGTGCCAACAGTTACCGGCTTGAAAGGAGAGCAGTTCCCACTGGCACCTATGAAGAATAAATTCTGAAATTACTCTAAGTGTTTAAAAAACAGTATAGAGCTTAACTTCATTTCTTTAAATGTTTCTCCTTCTTCATATTAACTCTCATGAGAGAGACTGTTCTGCTCTCCAGGATAGGTGTCAGAGGCAGGACACAAGTTCATGCATTAAAATTATATGTGCAGCTGACAAGCCCCTCTCACATCCTCCCTGTAAATCGTTAAACAATGTTGAAGCAAAGACCCACTCAGACACAGACAAAATTAACTAAACAAAATTATTTTCATGAAAAAAATTTGGATTTTTGCTTTCCTTTGGAGCTTCAGAACAATGGGAAAAATATCTTCACCATGAATATCTGAGACACACGTTTTATTTTTGAAATCGTAACCACACAGAAATGCTTGAATTTACTTTTCAATATCTACACGTTGTGAGGCTAATTTCTCAAGGTAGTGTTGATGGCAGGCTACTACATATCACTGACTTTCAATGGGGTCTGAATATTTAAGTTCCTTCAAAGCTTCTCAAAATCTACTTTTGAAATTATATTGTTAACTAACTTACTAGATGTTAGTCACTTCCAGCAGAATCCCATTATTCTCAGTTAAGTTGCTTAGTAGTCCACAAAGCTACTGCTGTAAGATCAGATTCGGTTTAAAGACAAGTCTGGACAGAGATTCATAGGAGTTCACACACTTCATCTCTGCCAGGCTTTTCTTTGTCCTTAATTAACCTTGAGTCTTCTATCCAATCAGTATTCAGGCATTTTAGATGGGTCTCCACTGAATGGCATGGAGTAGCATGACAATGTCTATGCACGCCTTCAAGCAACAGAACTCGAGCCAGAGACTCAAGCATGGTTAATGTCTGCCCAAATTTTCTACTGCAGTGTGCAGTAGTCCCATTCAGGCATCAGGTGACATCCTAGTGCTAACTATTGCCCTACCTCCTTCTGTCTCCACACTAAACTGCTGATAAGTTTTCCTAGTTGTCCTTTGAAAACAGAAGTCAAATGTATACAAACATATCAAGCACCATTTAAGATCAAGCCCTCAGAAAAACTAACCTGCAACTCTGTAGTAGAAAGCAAGAACACCACACTTTCACTCACTACAGGCTTTGTCCTCAAGTTTTGGAGCAGCAGGGAGGAGGTCTCACTATAAGCACTTAATCCACTACTTGTGAGAAATGAAACGATAGTCATCACATTTTTAATCAGCTTTCTTGTGAATGAAAGCATGACAGGAGATAGAAAACAAGCAGCAGCCAGGGAGCTGTATGTCCGCAAGGTGCTGCATGATGTGTCAGGTCTCTACGGCTGAGTAACTCCAAAGAGGGTAGAGCTCGAGCACTGGATGTCAATGCTCAGCTGACATGCAGTTTTAAGGAGGTTTAACCCACATCCTGCAGTGTAAGCACAGCAAGCAGCTAAGACAGAAAGCAATACTCACCAGAGGCCAGGTCCTGAGCCTACCTTATGTCCTATCCTGGCTGCACAGCTTTACTTTTCTGACATCTGCTTTAGATGGGACAGCTCTGCCTGTCATTTACCTGTCCATTCTTACTCTCCAGTATTATTTGACTTTTTCTTAACTGCCTTTTCTCCAACGCATGCATGTACCCATCTTATCTTCCAGTTGCCTATCCCCATCTCTTTTTGCAAGCCTATCTACATCAACCTACTTTATAGTTTCCAATTCACTTTATCTTTAGTGTGACTTTTCTACTTGTCAAAATCTCTTCCTCAGATCCCAGACAGTTAACCACATCCATCGCATCTACTTCCCTTAACCTACATTGCATTCAGCTTCCCCTTTGGAAGCCACACACTGGGTTTAACTCATGTACAATGATGAAGCTACAAAATTTGACACCATAAATATTGACTGCATGCTAAACCAACCACAAACCGATGAAAATTATCAACCACTGATTAAATGTATTCATACACTAGGGAATTCATGCCACTGGCAGCTTGAAAAATCAGCATGCCAGTTTTTCTGCGGTTGTTTCCCTTAGAACCAACTCAGTGCAAGGCATTCAAGTACCCTACAGACAGGATTACTGATGCACAACTTCTTCTGGTGGCTACTACCTGTCGATTTACTCATAGATGTTATTAGATAGAACTTTCTATTAGCATAAGTTTCCTGCTAATGCACACTTCTGTTCTTTTCATGCTGTCTTCCCACTCTCTTGTGGCAAATAAATAGGCCAGGTTCATTTTTTAGTTTCTGTAGGTGTTTTAAAACTATGGTTAAAGTTGGCTAAGCTCTTGTGAGGATGAACATATAATGGGCACATACATGGTTCTGACTGTGTCTATTGAAAGAGTATTTTTGTAATATTTTGGAAAGGTCAGTCTTGCTACTTTATGAACAAGGTTGTTTTCAAAATTTGCATGAATAGAATGTTCTAGACTCATTTGTCTTCTGTGATACGTGAAAACAAAATGGAACCACAAAGATTTTTGTTGCAGTCAGTTTAGTACGAAGAGTGTTGAGAACAGTTCACCAACAACATAAGCTTTTAAAGTTTAAAGGGTAACTTGTTACCCCAGACACAACACTGAGTATCATCATCTTTCTTAACCTTGTTAAAACTTAAGCTGTGAAGCACTCAAACGCTTTCTAAATTTTAGACACAAAACTGATGAAATGGAAACTTAGGACTTGATCCAGACATCACTAGCTGCAGCAAGGGCTCGATCAGATTCTTTGTTAAAAACGACTTAAGCATATACTGAAGACTTCTATTCGCTGGAATACATATTCACATTTAGGATCCACTAAAGCTGGAGGAATTTTATTTTCCTGATCACGTAAGTTTGAATAAAGAAGAAGTTGCTTTTCAATTTTGGTATATATAACCCTATGTCCTAGGACTTTTGGAATAACAACAGCTTTTTCAATATCTTTTTGCATGCTGTCTTAGTGTTTTCTTAGCATCAGGCTAAGGCAGCTGCCATAAGCCTATTAAGGGGTGTTCAGAGTAAGGTTGAGTTCATAGAAGACTGACAGGGGAAAGGGGAAAAAAAGCTAATGTAGTCTCTGAAATGGAGGAAAAGACCAACCATCATCTGTGAACACCTAACCAAGAATCTCAGCTGTGACTAAAGAAATTAAAGAAATAAAATTCAGCTGTTTGCACTACCAAAGCACAAGCCTGAAGCAGGAGTGGTGTGGACAGTCCACAGTCCCACAGGCAGGCTGGAAGATACAGTGTCTCAGGGACAGCCTTGAGCAGCACAATTCCAATTTTTCTCCTTATCCCACTGGACTAATGTAACAGAGTAAGCGGTGCACAGGTTGCCCTCACCAGTATCCCTATGCCCTGATCCAGGTAATGGCGTAATAAGAGCACAGAGGAAGACCTTTATTTTTGCTTCACTCATTCTTACTCAAAATCCAGCTCCTTCTGTTATCACACACCTCTGAAGAAGTTCTAAAGATTCTTTAGCATTAAAGATGTTTAATTACATTTTTCTCAATTAACATTTTACTTCCCAAAAGGCTTTGATGTATTTGACTTTTGCCAGCCAGCAACATATATAACAGAGAACCGATGCTTTGTTGAATAGATACCGCACTGTGTCATGGAAATTACATTGAAATTCATCCGTGTTGTTTTATTCTTTCAAATATGCAACCAAATGTTGCAGAGCCAACCTTTGCCTTCATCCAAATGAAACAGAGAGTCTCCAAGTCTTTCTGGATTCTGATTAAGTCTTCTGAATTAAATAGAATGGATGAAAACAGAAAGATGATGATGGAAGCAACAAGGCAGTAAAGTATCTGTCTTTGGCAGATTTTTGTTAAGATGTATTTATTCTAGCACACTTATTGTGGCATGCACACCTAAGCATTCAAAGCAGTTATTCTGAAGGATTAAACAGAGAGAACGTGTCTCCACAACTACTAGGCCAAAAGGTGGCTTAAGTACAGGCTTCCCCCGAATTCTCTCTAATGCTAGCTGAAAGAGACAGTGAATGATTTTTTTGAGTTTGTGCACTGGAGGAAAGGGAACAGAGCAGGACTGAAGCGGAAATAAATAATGCCTCGAAGGCCACTAAGCAGTGACCTGGCCAGAGGCACATGCTACATTTTGAATGGTACAGCCGAGCACCTCCACTGGCATGCAGTTTGGCTAATCAAAGTTTTCAGCGAGGTATGTGAAGTTATGAAACCATATCATCTTGAAATCTTTACATCTCCAAAAATTGTATGCACACATTCAGTCCACCACGCATTTTGTTTTCAGAGAATGCTTCTCATGACATAAAACCAGAGGTGTGTATAACCTTCTCTTAAAACTCTCCTCTCGCTGAGATTGCCGCCTTCCCACTTCCTCCTCCTTTTTTCTTCATCTAAGAATAATGTAATTTAGAGCCCAAGTTGGTAACTGTCCTTTGCACATCTTGTAGATGCTCTTTGTCTGTGTGAAAACTTAACAGTAAGGTCATAAGCTGGCATGAACCTAGAAGTTTATAAACCTAAAGCCACAGAACCTGACTTGTCACCGCATGCCTCACACTGCTGAGCTGATGATACCTACATGGTCAGGGAAGTAAAGTAGCAATGGGCGTGTGTAAACTAAAAGGGAGAACTTCCGTCATCTAATGCATCCAGTGAAAATCCATAGCTTTGAATAGAAGTGGTCTTACCTTCTCCCACAGAGGCTATCCCTGCAGCCCTCCACTACCAAGGCCTTGTCACATACACCAAATACAGGGTTCAAAAGTGTTCTAAAGACAAATGACAACAAATATTTGAAATGTGCTGTAATGACTCATTTCCAAGGGAAACTATTCACTGTGTTTGCTAATGAGCTCATTAAAGAGGGCACAGAAGTCCTATGAATGCAAAAGGAAAGACATTAATGTAACAGATGAATAAAATGACATAAAAAATGATCAGATCCTGCATATACTGCTGATTTTAAAAGGTGAAGGTCAACATAAATTCACCTGGAAGAAAGGGTTAGTAGAAGTCACCACCACCATCCCCCCCAAAAAGATAACCATGCCAAACTCACACATTATATTTGGTCGATCTTCTCTCTTGCATGATAAGCAAACATCAAGACCACAAGTTTAATACTTGTAAGAACACAGCTGTATGCCATACAAAACAGTACCTGCAGAAAGGAATGTCAATGCTCCTTCAGCTTCAGAGTCCCCATTTCTAGCACAGAAGCATGAACATTCTCCAATAGCAGGAAAACTGGACAGTCAAATGCTGCTACTTTTCTTTCTTTTTTCCAATAAAGGAGCAATAGAAACAAAAAACAGTTAAGAAAGCAAAATAAGCAGCATAGTGTATTCTTTCAATCACACAATCTTATCTATAAGTCTGTGACTGTTCTTTCTCTCTGGAAATAGTTTCTGTCATGTCCAAGTGAGATTCACAGGAGGAAGAGGTCAAGCAAGTTGTATGACTGTCATTGAGAGGAGATACAGTCCTCAAAGTATTCTTTGTTAACACAGGTAAAGCAGTGCTGGGAAAACCATTAATTCTTCCAAACCTTCCACGACACTAATTGCACTGATGAAATGCTACTACAAGGTGCAATGTAGCTGTATATAAGAGGACAGTAGTGACATGTTTGGTCCCATAGTTGCATTAAGGCCCACCATCCTCTTCCCGCTCCAGGGGGATCTGCACAGACTCCTCCATTCTAGTTTCTTGTTGGTAGGGCATAACCACTGAAAGGATTTGGCTATCCAGACTCCTGAAAAGCTAATTTGATTATATTAACAATAGTTACAGAGTAAAAAAATAGACTAATTCAGTTGGAAGGGACCTACAACAACCATCTAGTCCAACTGCCTGACCAATCCAGGGCTGGTCAAATGTTAAAGCATGTTATTAAGGGAATTGTCCAAATTCCCTTTAAACACTGACAGGCTTGGGGCATTGAACACCTCTCTAGGAAACCCATTTCCATAAAGAAATGCTTCCTGACATCCAGTCTAAACCTCCTCGGCACAGTTTTGAACCATTCACATGCATCCTATCACTGGATACCAGGGATAAGAGCTCAGCACCTCCCTCTCTATTTCCCCTCCTCAGGAAGCTGCACAGGGTCACCCCTCAACCTCCTTTTTCCAAACTAGTCAAGCCCAAAGTCCTTAGCCACTCCTCACAGGACATGCCTTCCAGCCCTTGCACCAGCTTTTTGCCCTGTTCTGGAGACATGGGAAAACACCCATGGGATTCACATGTGGGAAGACTTAATTATCTCAAACATATCCATATACCCTTTAACAAATTTTCTTAAACTGACAAAGGTCTTGAATGGAGCAAGTGTCAGCTTTTAGACTCTCATCCTGGAAAGCATAAGTGAAAAACTTACTTTGGAATTATAGCTTTAATCTGGGTGATGCTGATTTTATCAGAGCTGTACAATTAGATCAGTACAGTTCGCCAATATGTTTCCCTCCTCACAGAGCCCTGGTTCTGCTGAAAGCTCATTTTGTATCCAGCATGAGGGGTTGGGTTGGGTTTTTTAAATCTATCCTCTGGCTATACTAATCTTCCTTTCAAGGTCAATTTACTTTCCCAAAAATAACTAATTTCACACCACAATATCATAGTGAGGTAGGTAAAAATTATCATCTCCATACTGCAGATTAGGACACAGAAGCACAAAGCAGCTTTCCCATAAGGAGGCATCAGGGAACACAATCCATACCTCCCCAGCTCCATCAGCTGCAAGACCACTTAATCCACCTCACAGTCAAGAATACCACTGCATTCATTTCACCCATGAAACATACTTCATTATTATGCTATCTTTAATAATCTGATTCTCTTTCTTGATCTCTAGCACTTAATTTTCTAATCTTATTACTATCAAGTAGCATTTCTTTTTAAATATGTTCTGTGATCAAAGTGCTTTTATTGATCAGATCCTCTATTATCTAAAAGGGCCCAAGTACTTCTTCAGACTTCTATTTTCATGTTTGGAAATTGCAAGATTTCTTTCCTAGTCTTTATTTATGTTCAATAATGTTAATGAATGCCATGGCCTGCCTTTCAGGAGAAAGAGTAATAGAATCAACTTAGTCATCTGTTTTTTATGAAACTCCTAGTAGGTTCGTATTTTATGTCTCAAAATTTGAGAGGAATGGAGGGTTCAGAAGTTGATAGGTGGGGTTCACATCTACATACCTTCAAAGAGTACAGTCATAAGCTCCTTTGCTTTAGAAAACCTAACAAAACAGGTTTTCAATGAAGTTAATCCTCTGTCCACCACAGTATTTGCTCCAGTACAGACACCAGCATTCATTCATTTCTACAAATGCCCAAGGTCAAAGGGCAAGGGGAAGACATCTATATGATGTAGGAAGAAAAGAACAAAGGAAAGAAAAATATACAGGAAAAAGAGTGACTTAGAAGGACAGACATCTGATAGTTGTCAAGTTTGAACTGTTCAAGAAGAATGCTCTCCTCTCACCTACAATGTACCCAGTAGTATTTGCAGAATAGGCTTTTGTGTACCAGGTGAAAAGTAATAACTTGCACTGTTCCAATACAACTGCATGACACTGTCAGAGCCTGCTGGCATGATTGCAAATGTTTATCATCTTCAAGGTAAAACTCCACTAAAAATATTAGAATAGTTCAATAAAAGAAAGAAAACTAAAATAATAATTGAAATAATTGTTACCTATTTCCATTAATTTCCCTTTTTCTTTTTTTCTAATTTACGGAGCCAGTATGTTCTCTCCTCTAACACATTCTTACCCTTATGCCTCTCAATGAAAACTTCTATCCAGCTAGCTGCATACTCATGTGTATGCGTGTGTGTGTATATATATATATGTAAAATAATGGGCTGTCTTCGTGCTTATGTTTTTAACATAAATTTTAAGAGCTGTCACACTGAAATGTTGTTCTAAATCAAAAGACGGTGTATTTCTGACAATCCTTGGCTGACATATATCACCCTTTATCACATTACGATGGACAAGAACATAGCAGAACATGATTCATTACTGCCAGGTTTGGCATTCTGAAGAATGGCTCAATGAAATCTTTTGAAAGCATCGCTATTTTGACGGCCTTTACTTCCAGGGTTTTTAAGGGTTTTTTTCCTCCCAGTCTGAAACAGGATAAGTACCAAGAAACCTGAGTCTCTACCAGTAAATCAACTGCTACAATTATCCACAGCTTCAGATGCATCTAAATTTCCTAAGGGTATGCTTAATAAGTAAAAGTCGGTTGAGATGTAGGATGTTTCAGACCTGAAGCACAGTTATTAAAAAGTTTAATTTTCAAGAAGTTGTATCAAATGCACAACTAGTAACATCAACAGCTCAGAAGAATTAATAAAAGGCCATTGAAACTTTCTACGTGTGCGGCCTTAATTTCTGCACGCGCATTCCTCTCTCCTTCTAGGCCAAGGGTGAATTATGAAATAGATAACCTGGATCACTGTGATCTTCTAAAAGGACAGAAAAAGAACATGGGAATAAATCAACCATCCCGCAGGCTATCAGTAAGGATGAAAACCTGCTGTTTTGAATAGTTCTGCCAGTACAGATAGAAGAGTCACTGAAGTTGTAAAGCACTAATGCTGACTAAAGCAAACCAAAATGTCTTCTTGATATGATCTTTTTCTGCTCTTCAAATAATGCATTCTCTTCTCTATTTGCGTTCCTTTTAATTTAATATTTGGGTTGCTTTGACACAGAACAGTAACATATTGCTACACATAAACAAGGTAGATTGTCTGCTAAACAAACCTGTTCAATTGAGCCTGTGAACCTATGTATAAGACTGGAATTTGACACGCTCTCACTTTATACAAAGCTACAGTGTCTTCTGAGAGAACTTCTTGGTGTAAAAGCTAATGTAATTTGCTAACCTGGATATTCTCACTTAGAAATTTGCTTCTACCGGGTAGATTCAAGTCTCCATCTTTGTAATTGTATACGATGAAAAATGAGTAGAGAATGACTTCGTCAGCTACGTATGAGTAGCCAAACTGATGTCGGCCAAAATCCATCTAAAACAGTACTTCGATAACAGCCAGTATTAGATGTGTAGGAAGCACTGTAAGAACTGGACAGGTATAAAGAAATACTTCCCTGGGTAACTATGTAATTCAAGAAGGTAAAAAAACCTTGAAGCTTGTGGACTTTCTAAATCATAGAACTGCTAACATTATGTTTAATTACGTTTGTCATCACGGATTTTCTTATATTTAGTAGTTACATTTGAACCTCTGTAGAGATTTAGGATCAACAATATCCTCTACAACATTTTGTGTCAAGGAGCTCCTCGTAGAAGCATTTATCTTCAATCTGACACTTGCCATTTTAATGTGATGCTCATTCTTATAAAAGACAGAATGAGCAGGTTTATTTCCTCATGTCTCCCATGATTAGACAGACTTCTGTCTTACCTTATCTCTATAATTTCCTTTCACAGGGGAGAGGGAATCCTCCTCCATTTAACCATTCCTTTAGGAAAGCAATTCCACATAGATTTGAGTATACGTACTCATGGAAAAAGCCAATGCCTGTGAGACCTTTTCGCTTTACTTTTTTGAGGACAGTTTCCATTCTCTCCTGCTCAGGCTTGATCTTCAGGCAGGAATCTGAAAAGGAATAAATAATCTTGCACAGGACATCTCCGTATGTTTCAAAGTTGATGGGTTATGCCAGCCTCAACTTCTATTGGCCCAGCAATAACTTCTCAACACCTACAAATGTGATGAAAGCAGTTTCTCTGGGGACAGAGGGGAAAGAGTATAGTATAAAATTTTGGTCCCTTCCTTCCAGTAAGCTGTGGTCCATTTTGGCAAAGTTAATACTACTTTCAGTACCTACCCAGGAAATATGTGATGGGCATGTTATGGCCCACTGAAAGGAACTGAAAGGAAAATACTTAGCACACTGTTAAGCTCTCCCACAAAAGCATCAACACTTTAGACCTCCTTTTTTTCCTAAGGAATTTCCCTAATTTGTAAAGAACAAACATTCCCTTGCTGTTATTTTTTGCTCTCATTTATATGTTCTGGACATAGTCTGTGAACAGGTACAATAATTCTGGTTGTTTCAGATCATATTTCCAAGCACAAATTTGATACGTGTTTTTAAAGCCATTTTGGCCCATTGACATCCAAATATATTTCATAAGTGTGAAATTTCACACCTGCAAAATGTAATTGCCTATTTCCCAAATTGCTGACAGATATTCAACTGTATTGAGAATATGTACACGTGAATCAAGTCTACCAGGACCCAAAACATGCCATTTCAGTAAATTCCGTTGATTCAAAACACATTGGAAAATTCAGTTTTTCCTCAATCCTTTCAGGATAAATTATTGCTGTAAGAAACCAGTCAAGGACTTGAAGTTGCCTCCCACAGAGGAGGGCAGAAGCCAGCAGACTAATTCAGCAAGGTTGATTATCAACAGATTGCTAGCTTTTCCTCTGCTCTAAGAGGACTCCATGGATATATCAAGGGCAGATAGAAAGGGTACAACTAGACAGAATCGGTTTCCATCCCACGTGAAGTCTTGGCATTTTTTAATGCCAGTTGAGTAAGTCTCCAACTGTGAATGTCCCCCCAGAAAAGATTCAAAACTCTTTCCATGCAAAGATGCAGACTCCATGTTTCAATGAATCGGGGACAAGGTGGTATGCATAAATGAGCTATGAGGTCTGCTTTACATTAGCACTCTCCATAGGACACATTTTCCTACTCTTCACATGGAAGCAGAAAGCCTGGTACCATTGTTTGGACCATCAGGGAGAGGAAGAACCTTATCAATGTATAGAAATACCAGATGGCAAGGAATGAAGAAGAATGAACCAGACCCTTGTCAGTGATGCCCACTAACAGAACAAGAGGTAATGCGTACAGATTGAAACACGTGAAGTTCCTTTGAAACAGAAGAGAACACTTTATACTGTGCAAGTGGTCAAACACTTGAACGGGTTGCCCACAGAAGTTTAGAGTATATCCGCAGATGGGGACCTCTCAAGCCAATTGGGCACCATCCTGGGCAATCCCTGGTAGCTGACCCTGCCTCAACAAGGGGATTAGACTAGACTATCTCCAGAGGTCCCTTCCAGTCTCAACCATTCTATGATTCTGTAGTGAAAAGACAGGAAAACAAAGATGCCTCTGCTGTTCTGCTCAACTGTGTAGAAGTCAGATCCAGTCTCAGTCCCCATCCCTGGTAATGAAAATCAGTCCCAGTTAAGCCACACCGGCAGCATTTATTCATGTTCAGCGCCCACTTTGAGCCGACCAAACATCTCAGTGGCCAGACAGATGCAGCACTCAGTTTGATTTGATAACCCTTGCTGCAAAGTAGGGCTATTCTAAGGAGGACTCAGTACCACATCAGTGTGACTACACAGCCTCAAGTCAGCAGTTTGGTTGGAGCTCACCTGCATCTGTGTATAAAGGATCATGGAGTACTGATCTAAAGGAAGACAGTTAGGAAAATCTCTTTTCCCCTTCTCCTTTCTTTTTTTTTTGTTGCAGTGGAAGGAGTTGTTTGGGGTGGTTTTGTTTGTTGTTCAGGGAGGGGGCGTCAGGGGGTGGTTAATACATCTGCCAGTAGAGCCAACAAGCCTTAGAGCATTCGCCTGGGAGTTTCACTAAGAAGGTGCTCCTGGTTCAAGACTTCTCAATACAAAGGCTATCTTGCCCAGCTAGCTGTAGCCTCCTCAGTGGCTTCTGCTACTGCAGAGCTTTACTGCATTTTGTCTGCCCTCCTGCAGTCTGCTGAAAAGAATCAGCAATACAATCAATGACTTAAAACAAGAACAAGCTAGAGGTAATTCATAACCTGTTTCCCTCTTCCCCAAAGAGACATGAAATAGAGAAAAGTAGCTTATAATACAATATAACTTTTAAATATCCCAGAAAGAAAATGAGGTTTTGTTTTCTCAGTCTGAAAACGTATCCCTTTCAAATAGAAAGGAATACATTTTTCAAAAAATCTAAACATTGATCTCTTGTTGATAGAATCAGTTAAAACAGACATCTTTAGCTTTTAATTTAAATTGTTCTTTTGTTCTTTTTAATTGTTCATTTGCACTTGAGGTTTCATTCTCTGTTTTTCAAGAAACTCCAAACAGTTTTTGACAAAAAAATAAAGTCATCTCTTACTCTTCTCTTTCCCCAGTGCTCTACTGATCACAGCAGCAGCCCGTAAGGTGGAGGTGGTGGCCACAGTTAGAATTGCTACACCCTGCAGGTCACTCACTGGTCCTCTTGCAAAATACACAGCAAGTGTAGTCCCCACTCAAACAAAATCATAGCTGTAAACATTTTAGGTCCATGTGGAATTGTTCCATTCTGCTTGTAATGTTTCTCAATACATTTTTCCAAGCAAATGTGAAATAAAGTTTGCATGTGAATACCTATCAGAAGACAGTAAAAATCAGCAGTATCTACACAAATAAAGAATGCCATCATTCTCCTTTCTGGGTGACTTCATTTTTTTTTTCCTTTTTTTTTTTCTTTTTTGTTTTCTTTAGAATTTTTTTCCTTCAGAAATCTGTGTTTACAAAAGAATTTGAACATCTGAGGTACACCTAGATTTACTAACTATTGCAGCATGGTTGTTATGATAAACTGGTTTGGCATAATATGGGCTACACAGAGGTTTCACTCTGGGATTCCACACCTGGTCCCACAGTCAGACCTCTGGTTTAAGCACAGCATGCCTCAGAGAGCCGTGTGTTTTACTTGGTCTTGCTACAAGAGAGAGAGAAGCATGAAGACCATAAAACTTCCCATTCTAAGCCATCCTCCATCCCTGCTTGAGACTCCATTGTGCTTAGGTCTGAAAAGTTCAGCACAGGTCTCTGCCCTTCAGGAGCCTGTGGCAAAGGAATGTGGTGGTGACCACACAACATTCTGACAGCTTCGGGAGCACAGCATGCTTGCAAAAGCTTCTGTGCTCTCTATCAGACTATCACCTGGTCTAGTTAAAGGAAATGAGATTTGTAGGATCCATTTAAAACCTTAGCTCACCCCATGCTACCCCATCTACCTGAAACAACAATATTGCTACAGTAGAAAGCAAACATCTACAGTAAGCAGCAGTGCACTTGCACACGTGACCTAGCAGTCTGCTGCTTCTAGCAGTAGCCCAGCAGACTATCCAAAAGTCCCATCCAAGAGAGCCCCAGGTAAGCCTAAACATCTTCCCTGTAACTGCTGCATCAAGAGGAAGAAGCAATTGGGATGAAGCCTTGCTTAACTGTTACAGTTATTTTGATGCCCAGATTGCAAAAGCAACACTTGTTTTCTTAAATAGTCTCTTTACAGCTAATAAATTGGGTTTTGTCCCTGAACAGCCTTGAAGAGCTTTCCAGCTAATTCCTTACAGTTTCCCTTACATCCTGCTACTATCCAGGAAATATGAAAGGATTCTCCTTGACTGCTGTTTGCCGTTTATATTTGTTTGTATCACATTTATTATTGCATGTATTAATGGCATACTCTAAGGATGCTGATGCAGGAACAGTTTTTCTTTCATCTTGAGATAAAATTTGGCAACCAGAGAGAAGTAAACAGGATTGATTTTCCTCTGAAACACTGGAAACATGCCAGAGTTAAAAATATGACAGAGATGAGGTGCACTAATCCTACCAAAGGCATTGAACCCTCTTAAACATTAAGCTAATCATCAGCTTTGGGATCAAGATAGGATTTGGGATCAAGAACCGGTGAATTTAATACAAGGCAACTAAATAGCCATGGAGGTCCAGATAGAGGCAGGAGGCAAAAAGCTTGATGAGCAGTTGAAGGAGAAGGAGACACATGGGACTGAGAGGACTACATAACTTTTGAAAACCTAGCAAAAGATCAGAGAATGTACTAGGAGAGGAGGAAAGCTTTCAAGCAAAATAAAGATAAGGCCAAATTTATTACATAGCTCACACTACTTGCCAGCAAAGCCAGTTCCCTCAGCCGTGTTAAAACCGCAAGCTCTCAGCTCTAAAATTGTAAGTTCAGTAGTTGTTCTTTCTGGAATTCCATTTTATCAAATTGTCTCTAGACTTGAAAGGCAAAAAGCCTTCCTCCTAGACGCCCTAAAACTGACTGAAAGGGGGAGTTTTTCTGAGCGCCTGTGCAACTATAGATAGAATTGGCTTAGTTGCACCTCTTACAGAAACCGAGCATGCAAGTTCCTATGTACACTAACACGCGTAAACACATTGCCTTGAAATGCTTTACTGTTTCACATGACATGAAGACGTTATTTACAGTACATCGGGTGCTTTACTAGGGGAGAGACAGGCACTGATGATAGTTTCTAGAATCAAGATTATATCATAGGCTCAGCTTTCATTTAAAAAACAGTATTCTGAACAGGCATTCCTTATTTTGTAGAATCTCTTATGTCTCTAGTCAGTCAATGTAAAAAAGTTAAGAAGGTTCTCTCCTGATTTTCCATGTGTTGGGGTGCCAGCACTGTGTCTTTCAACATACACTGTTCTAAAAGTTCACGCCGCAAATTAGCTATGCACGTAATTTTAAACTGCTGCCTACTAAAATCTTTATATTACATGTTCATTACCATTCTATGAGAACTCCACTCTAGTGAAGGTGTTTTTCTGTATCCAGGTGAACAGATACTTAAACACACCAACACATACAGGTTCTCAGAATGTTAGTATGCTTTTTATGCTGTATACTTCTCCTTGAAAGGTTAGAGTCAAGCATGATGGATTTGAGTTGCTGTGCAAATACAAAGTCATTCAATGACAGAGGGCATTTGCCTAAAAAGTACTCTGAACTGGCATTTTAGGCATTACTGCTTCAAATAAATCAACCGAAGAATTTTCTGTTGCTTTTCTCAATAATATTTTGCTAAAACTTCTATGTACCATCTTAAACGTCATCTTGATTAAATGCTGTACCTGATGCCTGAAATTGAGCAGCAGCTGAGAAAAAGCAGCAAGGAAGAGTGCTATGTATATCACAGCCAAACTCTTGAACATTATTTCTCCTAGTTAGCTATAAGCTCAGCATAACTACATTCTTCTTTATATGCTTAGCTAACAGTAGTAACACATGAAAAATGCTGACCATGACAGGTGTTAGTACTATTAGAAAACTCAGTGTTCTATAATACGAAGATAACGGCTTGAGGAAGCAAGCTGAACTGCCAGCTAGAAGTGATACCAATATCTGATGAGGCTTTTAGTGATTAGATGTCTGCTTTCCTTCTGGCTGTTCCCAAGCACATGGAAGTGTTCTTCCATTTGCATAGATGTTCTTTTCCATTATGTTTCAGACAAATTACTAAAACCAAAAGTTACTCACTTCCTGCTTTTCGAATCAGGCCCTCAGATGTGAAGCAACTCTTCAGCAAGGCTGACTGACAAGAACCACTCAAAATATTTTTATCTGAAACACCATGTACCTTGTGTAATGCACAATGGTATGCCAACGTGCACCTTCATTATTGGCATTTACATAAGCCACAGTTTTTCTGATTTTTGAGAGAATTATAGAGGAAAAAAACTGCAATGCAGTAGTAGCACAAGTTATAAAAGGTAGAGCAATAATAAAAGGTGCTTACTCCAGAATCCCTCTTTTTTTAGTAGCCTGCTCCCTTGCCATTACTCATTCTGAATTTTGGCAAGTTTCCTAAAAGTATATATTTTTAAGTTACTGTTCCTCAAAAAAATAGTATGGGCCACGTTTACAAAATCATGGTAATCTTCAAAACAGCACTACCATGTAAGTGTCTAATCTTTCACTTTTTACAAAACAGACATTGATTACAGCCGAGCTAAGCAAACAGCACATTACTACAGTGAAACTATTCAAGAAGAATTTGAGTTAAAATTTAATTCAAATATTAGAAAGATCCTTATTACAAAAAATTAATATCTACCTTAGAAAAATGAAGCTTTTCTCCTCTCAATTACTCAAGGACTGCCACATTTATGTTACTTCAATTTCTGTCCATATAGCCGAGAGCATAACGTAGACTGCTCTTAGCAAACCAGCCTGGGGTAAGGAGATACATGTATGCAGAGTATGTACACCTAATGAAAGCTAGCTCAGAAAGCCTAAACTGTGGACATAACCTAACGTACAAGTGTACACAGCTTATCTTTTGGGGTGGGAGAAAAAGAAGAACCTTGAGTTAAATGTGGGAGCACTGGAGCTGTGACATCGTGACCATCTAGGAGGTACCTATGAAGGCTATTCATCCTATATTGCCACTCGAGACAGACCATGAGAGCTGTAACCATATGATTTGGAGCAACAACAATTCTTTTTTGCGATGGCACAGACCAGGCATTGCAGTATTGACTCCATGAATGGAAAATGTATCTTACCCTGCCTGTCAAGTGCAACTGTCCAGGGCCTAGAGGCAATCAAGGAAAGTCTGGCCAGCTCTGATGCAGCAGGCTCCTGACCCACCAAGTACCTGCTGGAGACTTGCTCTACTTGAAGAAGCAGAGTAGAATATGTCCTGTCCTTGAACCAAAATGTTTTTCCCCATGAGACTCTGCAATGTGTAATGTACAATTTCAACAGTTTTGTCATGGCTTTGTCTGAGGTAAAATAGTCTGTTATATTCTGCCAAAGTGTGATAGTTCACTCGTGGCCCGTTCATTATCTGAGGTGATGGTTTTAGATTTCATGCCTAGGTAAAAGCTGCTCAGAAATCTTCCTGATAGTCTGTAGAGAAGTACCCATTTCCTGACAGGAATTAAAGGTTTGCAACAGCCACTGATGCACCTGGTAATCATTAATATTAGTTATTGGTGCCACTTTATTTTGTGTTTTCCTTTCCATACTATCAGTAATTCTGTCTGTCTTCCTCTGAGCTCCAGATGCTGTTGTACACCCAGATGCTGCTTTTCTCCAGGCACTCAATGATCTTGGTAGAGCAGATGCTAGAACATAAAACAAAGCAGTCATGGGACACCTATAAGCTCTTTGTATTTGAAGCTGAAGTGACCACTGATTTCTTCAAGTAATGATAGCATATGCTAGAGATTTCAGCATATCTAGGTTTATAATGGTGATTTTTTTTGTTCACTAGACATTTTTAAGATTCAAAAATGCCTGCTCCCAAATGTTGCAAGAATTAACAAGTTTTACTAACACTGAAAAACAGAAAACACTTTGGTTTAAAATGCTACATTTTGACAGAAAAATCTAGCTAAAATGCTTAGATAGACATTGCATGTTTTTAAGTTTTTCAATAAAGAATGAAAGGCTCAAATGAAAATTAAAAGCTTCATAAGACTGGAAAAACCCCAAATGTTTCAATTATAAGTAAAAAAAAAAAAGATAATTCTTTACTTTAGGGTTTCCCAAAAAAATAAGCAATTTGGAGAAGTAACCATATATTCATTAAGCAATCCTGCGTTGTCATTTGTTTGGCGGTGAAAAAGGCTGCCAATGAAAAAATTCATTCAGCCCTAAATATTATAATTTGAAACTATGTTTCTTGCAAATGTACTAGCCTCACTAAAAGCATGATTTAGGGTGAACATATTAAAGTCATAAAGGCTCTAGGAATGTGAGATTTGCAATGATATAATTCTTTTCATGGCATCTCATCTCCCAGGAATCTAACAGTTGTCAGCATGGTCCTCCCACCACCACCCCAGGTCAAAGGTTTCCCTTTCTTGAAAAGGATCCGGGCAATTGCTAACCACTGAAGCAATCAACAATAAACTTGAAGATGCATAAGCAAATTCTGTAATTTGAGATGAGATTAATGACATCTTTTAAAATACACATTACTAAATACTTACAAGAAACATCTTGGGACAATTTGGAGGTCACTGATGTAAAGACTGCAATTCAGCACTGCACAGATAAGGCTCCTGATTCAATTGCCAGGAAGCCCAAGTGCCAGGCTTCATATGGTTTAATAGCCTTCAGTGACAGCAGCTTAGTCACCGAGCTGCTTGTGGCAGCAATGAGATTTCTAAGCACCTCTAGCAGAGAATTCAGCTCCACATATTCAGTGCCTGAAATATGAATATCCACTGTGATGAAGGAATGCTCGCAGCAATTCAAGGAAAATGTTCTTTCCCTTTTATGCCCCCGATTGGCTAAACAGGGATCATTCCTCCCTGCGTGAACAATTACTGGCCATCTGACAAAGCCTCCGAGATGAACTTGGCTAAAGAAATTGCCTTTATATTCTTATAGACTGAAAGGTGGAAATGCGTGGGGCAGCCACGTCAGTGGAACTTAAACTGGAAACTTAGCTAGGGAGAAAAGATCACCAAGCATCCAGCAGTGCTACAAAAACAACCAGCACTTGTCATGCATCCTAACTACCTCTTTGCTATTGAAAAACACAGAAAACAAATGCATGATTGATAACTGCCCTGATATCTTAAATGGAGTAAGCAATGAACGAGTGTCTATTGAACCTGAAACCTGAAGACTCCATGTGACATGAACATCTCCAGTTTCAAATATATAAGTGACTGTAGATCACATTCTGACCATGCTTATTTGCACAGAGGTTACAGAAGCTCTCGTGCCTTTTGCAAAGGGATTGTTCTAGTAAGCAGTACTACATCATCCCTTCCACAAGGGCAACAGATAAATGTTTTCTACTTTCTCTTTGGAACAGGAAGAATACACAGAATCACAGAATGGTAGGGGTTGGAAGGGCCCTCTAGAGATCATCCAGTCCAACCCCCCTGCTAAAGCAGGTGCTCCTAGAGCAGGGCGCACAGGAATGCATCCAGGCAGGTTTTGAATATCTCCAGAGAAGGAGACTCCACTTTGCCCTCTTTACTGATTTTTTTCTTTTTTAACGTGAGAGATTTCCAGCCCACATATACTAGCCCTAAAGGTCTAATAATAAGGTCTTCAGGGCAGGCAAGTAGAATTCACAGTAACAGAAGAGGCAATGCTCTGATGTTCTTTGCTAAACTACAGTCTCTAAAGACACGGCTTTGACTGTCCATGGGCTCATATGAAAGAGACACTTTTGCTGCCTTCTTCATGTCTTGGCTTAGCCACAAGGTAATAGCCAAAGCACAAAAATCAGATCTCTTACTGGTGTCATGCAATCCATTTGTTTTCTTCTCTCTCAGAAGACAGATGAGAGTATAGCATCCATCGGCTGGTCAGCACTTGGGTCACCACAAACAAGCCAGCCCCATGGACCGCTCAAGTGGTGGCAAATAGCCACACCTTGAAATATGTCAATGCCTGATAGTTCCAGTTTGAAACAAGGCTGCCAATACAAGTGAAAAGCATCACGGCATCTTTCAGATTTGACCAGTGATCAATTAAATCATTTTAGTTACTTAAAAGCAGGATGTTCTGTTATCATTGCATACCAAAGTGCCAGTATCATGGAAGTACTCATTATTTAATCAGCTGTAAGTAATCTGGAGTTTTCCAGAGAAAACTAGCCCTCAATTCAAAATTGCCTTGCAGACTTCACTCAGGGGAGATGTCCAGTTCAAATGTTGTAATTTGCATCTCAATGTAGCATAGGAGACCGCAGGAGGATATAATTTAGGGATTGTATTTCTTTTCCCTCTATTTAAAAAATATTTCACAGCTTCAATTTTATGTTAATGCAAATGTCGTTACTATAGGCCCAGGAACTTTCACTGTTGAGTCTGGGCAAATGTAATGGGCTGAAACAAAGTATCATGGAAAAACTATGCAAATCACCATGTACAGTAAATCAAGCTAATAGGCCGACTTAAGCTTTCTTCCACAAAGGTCAAACATAGCCTGCAGTCAGAAGGAAAAAAAAAAAGGGACACTAATATACAGCAAGGAAATTTAGTGGCAATCCATTCACAGAACGTAAGCACAAAAATACTAAATGTTGGTAGTAGATTTGCCATTGTAGTTGGCATGAATAAGAATCTTACAAAAAAATCTCCTTGACAATATTTCATGCACCTAGTCTGTCGATTTCTAGTGTCTCCACTTTGGCACACTAACGACAGTAAGAGTTTAAAAAGAGAAAAACAGAATCATGCAAAATGGCCAAAAAAGTTCGATGCAAAATACATACAAAAATGAAAACAAAAGGGAATTCTGTCGAGATCTGTCAGTACCTACACCATGAAGTGATTTCTGACAATAGACGACTCTTTACCGCAGACAACCATACAGCAAAACCCCACGTCTGGAAGCTGAAGCTAGCCAGATTCAGACTAGAAATAAGTTTTCCCTGAAGAGGACAAAAAACATAGCATGCACTCTGAATTATTTGAGCTCTTTTAAAAAAAAAAAAAAAAGGACACCTTTCCAAGAAGACACACTCACACTATATCTAATTTAGACACCAAAGACTTTATTTCTTAGATTACCAAATGAAATTCAAGATAGGTACCTACAGTTGGTAATACTAAAATTATAATATTAGCTTATCATTTCAGAATATAAGACTCCTCATTTGCAATGTTTCACACCAGTTAATGTAAACATCACTCTTGCACCACATAAGGAAAATATTTTTCTTAAGAGTGTGATCCTTTTCCCACTTAGCTAGGCTAAATTAGCTTTGGTCTCTTTCCTTTGCCTTCAGTGCTACAAATCCCCATCTAAAGTCTAGCTTTCTCTATAGCTACACAGCAGAAATCCTTAGGTATCCTCTTCATTGAGGTCCATCAGGCAATCGTTCATATACAGACTTCCACAGGACTATCAACATGAGGCTAATACTAGCTCCCTGGAATTAATTGTTCACTAGAACAATTGCCTCTATTTTGCTTTGGGCAGCACTCCTTTTTCTTACTTTACCGGGAGGGGAGGGGAAAGCCTTTGGTTTAGGTCAGCCTTCTCTCCTCCTCTAGGCGTGGCTGCCTATCACCTACCTTCAAAGGCAAGAAGCTTCCACATGCTCACTACTCCAAACCTCTCAACCCAACGTCTACTTAAAAAAAAAAAAAAAAAAAAAA
>VZSC01013942.1:81066-98378 GCA_013398225.1 Steatornis caripensis | reverse complement strand
ACTAAAAAAAAAAAAAAAAAAAAAAAAGAGATCTCTTTGGAGTAGGTTACAACCTACTCAGACTGAGTGTATAGGTTCAGCTTTTTTTAGGACTCTGCTATCTACCCTGCTGCATTCACACTTGGGTACCCTACAGTCACATGTCACTAAAGTATGTAGGTTACAATAACGATATAACCCTCTGCCATTATTTTAAAATCCTGTAGTATACAGGCCTCATCTATTGAGACTACAAAGCAGTTATTGAGTGCAGATACCAAAACATATTGGATTTTAGAAATTCATACCAAAAATTTCAGTCATTTAGAAAGACTAAATGGTAGAAATACTATGTAACTTTTTATTCCAATAGAATCCTAAAAATACAGATGTCACTAGATAATTTGTCAAGGTAATTAAAGACAGTTTTGAAAGGTAGGAATTCCCTTCAGTTTTCACTGGTCAGTGGCAGTTGGGAGAAAAACTACACATCTCACAAGATTATACTTGAATTCTCCTCTTACCTCTGTTCATGTTTTCTGATGAAAGGCATTGTATTGTGCTATTGTTCAGTGATCAATTTTAAAATTAAAGCAAAAGAAAAGTGTTAAAACTGTCTATCCCGTCTATTTCTAAGCACCAGCTATAACAATGCTAGATAATACACACCTGCTTCTGTATAAACACCTTCTTAAAGCTGGCATTGCTTAGGCTTAGCCTTCCCAGACCACAGGTTTTCACCTTGAGCAATACCATCCCACAGTTGCCTTCTGCTTCCTTCCCCCACTGTGTTAGTCTTCCTCTAGTCTCTTGGATGAAGAGCTTTCAAGTAAGGGATAATCTTTGTTCTGTGTGGCACAGTTCACAGAACAATGTTGTTCAAGCTTTTCTCCAAAATCAATGTAATTTATCATAGATATGTTTTTCCTGCTTTGTCCCCTCTGAATACTTTCATCAGGGCAGAAGGAATGCTCTGTCCATGTTGGAATTAACAGGAAAATGCTATTACCTGTTCTATCTCATTTTTTGAGTCTTTACACAATAAACTCTAAGATCAATGAGATTTTATAGCCAATTTTAGGAGACACTGAATTCTGAGAAAATCAAATTTCTAAGAACAGGAAGAATAATCATCTCATTAAAAACTTTCACAAAGTGTAGTATTCTCCTAGAACTGGTACTTAGTCGTTAAATCAAGATTCAAAATGTAAAGGATAACATAAAATTCCAATCACTGTTTCCCACAGAAGTTTAGGAAAGCTATGGATTGCTCTTTATCTTCATTACATGGAAGCAGACAGCAGGTTACTAGAAGATGAGTATTAGCCTAAGTAAGTACATCTGTGGCTCAGAGAGAAAGTGAACATAATTTTAGTAATTTTACTACAGGACAGATGTTTAAAACATTCAATATTGATTTTATTTTCATGGCCCCATTGAAGTCAGTAGATTTTTTTTTCCACACTAAAACCAGAGGCACATAGTGTCTTAAAAAAATCCTCTTTAAATACGCATGAAGAATTTCAAAAGATCATTGGGAGTGTCAGATGCATTATGGTGAAGTACACAGCTGTACAGAAGTCCCCTTCTGCAAAAGTTTTTCAGGTTTTGTATGGAATACTATGTCATTCTTTTGTTCACTTTCTTTTAAAAAAAAAAAAAGCTTTCCTGAGCTGATCTATAGTCTAAGCACCACAGGCCCTAAATCTCCTGTGTCCCTAGAAGCCTGGTTTTCCCTTTGCCCAATTAAATTATAGTCTAACTACTCTGGGCTTCCAGAAAGTACCTTAGGGGCAGTTACAACCAGAATATAAACTACAGCAGATCTTGGAGACACAGCATGGTCACATCACACTGTCTTCACAGACACAGGCTCAAAGAGTTTAACCAGAGGCAGGCTGCAATACATCCCATCCACAACCAAGAACTTAGCTGTCTATTAATAACTCCATCTACCACAGCCAGTCACAAGGTGATACATGTTCATCAGTGCTGTTCTTCCTGCTCAAAGATGTTTAAGAAGATTGGTATAATCCTTTAAGCAGATTTGTTTACAATAGCTTAACACCTGCCTAAATCAGTTCATCTGAATTAACATACCAGGTTTTAGAGGTTTAAAGCACATTTACAAGAATCTACCCTCACAAGTTTGCAACTGTACAGGTGGATCAGTGGTGAACACGCACTAAAGCCTTCACATATCAGAGGCTTAAGTTACATGCTTCATATCTGGTACTCGGAAAAAGCACCATATTCCTGCCCTGTTCTCCTCTCTCCTGATGTACCCAGTTATGACCACTGTTTGAGACAGACAACTGAGCTACAGAGACCTTCTGTGTTTCAGTACGGCGACTTTCATGAGAAGCTGGGCACACATTTTCTTCCAAATCCCTGAGTGTTTCTATTGGCAGTCTGAGTTAGCTTGTTTATTGGGATTTGATCTACCCAGCAACCCCCACATAACTCTAGTCCATACTGTGGCCTCAGTACGGGAGCTTTACTTGAACAGCTCAAATTCCACAAGCTGGACACTGCAAACCTGATTCATTCTAAAATCCGTTGTGTGACTTCTGCTAAAAAAAGAAAAAAAACCACACTCAAAAAAACCAAACCAACAAACACTCACAAACCAGGACCATTAAGACTTTCTGATGTTCACATGTCAGAATTACCCTCAAGAGCTCTGAGCTAATATCTAGTTCTGCCTCTTCTCCCCTAGGGCTTGTGATGGCTTGTACTGTTGTCTCACTTACTCGCAATTACTCTGGCTGATCCCTCCTAAGACTGAGTTTGCAAGTCCAAAAATGAGCCACAAACACAGCAGTGAAAACAACTGAATGAACAGTATCAATTCATACAGGATACACATTACTTACAACTCTTCTCTCTCTCTCCTAGCTGCTTTACCCCATCAGCCAGCACATTTGGTGCAGCTTCTGCATAAAGAATGAGTTGTGAACATACCTTCTGAAATAGCCAACAATGACATGCAGGTGAGAAGGCAAGAAATACACAGTGTGGATGACCAACACAGATAAGTACAATACAAACAATCAGTGAGTATCATTTCCTTCCCACATACATAGCTTCCTGCAAGCTTAATTGCAAAGGAGTTTGCAATTGACTTCAAAGGCCTGTGTCCAAGACCTACTCCTCTTTTCACGTTTGATGCCTAGCACGAGGAAATTCGGAAGAGGTCCTACTAACAATCAGGCTGTATTAGAGGCAATCCTAAAATAATGGACAAACCTCAATCAGCAGCCAGCAAGCAACTGTACAAACATTGTGTAAATCCAGCCACTGAGCCAGCTTCATCACCCAGGTCATGTAGGCATGGATTTACTTGGAGTTATCCTCATTTATTTCTCTCTGATATGGCTTAAAGCCTTCATGCCACAGCCGTGACTAGCCAGCCCTCCCACAGAACAGGATTTTCCTCTGTCTGGAATCAGAACTATTTCTCTATTTAACAGTAATACTCATTATTAGTTAACATTGCCAACAGCTAAAAGAGATGAAGTTAAAGAACAAGCAGAAGTGAACTGTATGCAGTATTATAAAAAGGAAGAAAGGAAAATAGTCTTGTAATTAAAGGGAGAGAGTTCGGAAGCTGACTCAGGCTTTTCAAATGACTTTAAAAAGAAAGCTATGAACTATCTTCATATGTTATAAAATATTTACCTACTTCGCATAAATACGTAAGTCAAGTCTATAGTGGCTCAGATATGTTGACCGAGGAATTATAAACGCCTGAATAGATGTAACCATATTCACCTACATTGAGGACAAGTTGAGGAAGATTAAGAGTTTGATTCTGTTGTATCATGAAGCACAAGCTACGGAGCAACACTGAAACATAACTTTTTTTACTAAGAATGAGTCTTAAAATATCATTCCCATTTGGAAGCACTAGGTTAGTAGTATATATTTATAGAACTGTAGCCTAATTAACTACTACTAATTAAATCTACAAATAAGTGGAAAAAGAATAGATCAGATTTGTTTAATTGCCTTAATTAAAGCTGGAAGTTAGCAAGTCAGACATACTGCCTGTTTTCAGTGAGTTAACATTGATAAAGTTTGCTGTGAGGTTAGTGTTCTTGATTCTAGCACATTATCACACTGTTACTATTCACAAGGAAGAGACGTCCTTCTACCAACTATCATGACATTCATAATACATTAATCTTCTTCTAGGTGCTTAACAGGAATTGCTGATTCAGCAGAGAAAGACTAAGTACAGTTTATTTAGGTAGGCTGGAACAGAGCTGGGGAAAAAAATAATAATAAAATCACAGCATTGAGTTTCAGTTATTTGAATGCTGCAACCTTTCCCTTTAATCCTCCCTCCAGCTAAATTCCAGACACAGATGCCTGGAGGTGCAACACCAAAAATTTGAAGACATACACTAGCATTCCTGACCAGTAACCCAAAAACACAGGTCACATCCAAGCCAATTTCTAGTATCTTGGGCAATCAACATTCAGTCAGTCTTAAAGAAAGATAGATAAAGGAATCTCCAACTAACTTAAGGTTTCTGGTGTTATAATTTAAAGTTGTTTGGGGTTTTTTTTGTTTGTTTGAAATGGTACATCTACGCTGGATACGGTTAGATACCACAAAGCTACTCCACACCACAGCTTTGTCAGACACACAAAAGTAGCAAGATTGTTTTTATGGCTTAATGTTCAGGCTGGAATAAGGCCCCAGAGATACCCAGCTGTCATGAAAGCTCTGCATGCCATTATAAGAAGAGTGAAAATCAAATGAACCAGTCATCTGAAGGGTACAGATACAGTGAGAAATAATTGAACATCCACTAAACAAAGGAAGAGAAAGGATCTAATGAGGTTTTGGTAGTAGCAGCCACTGTAGAAGTTCGTAAAATAATGAGGAGAGGCAACAACAGGTCAAGAAAAACAAGAGGGCAACTTGTTCAGCCGGCAGGAGCTCTCAGGTGCTGCAGCTACAGAGACAGAAAGCATGCATTTATTTTCGTTGCAAAATGAAAACATCTGAATTAGGATACAACTTAAAATAAAAGCAACCAATCTGTTAATTGTAAAGCACAGCCCCACATAGCTAATAATCTGTGCATGTCACACACATAGTCAGGAGTCGAAGGAATATGCTGTTTTCCGTGACTCATCAGCAGTGGGCACAGAGACTCTTGTAAACAACATCAAGCAGAGTTTTATTCATTCTGAACTATGCATTAGGGAGTTTAGTGGATGCTGTTAAAATTCTTCAAGCAGCAGTCTGGAAAATCATGCTAACAAATAACCTACCTTTGTAATCTGCTGTGCATTGAACATAACAATAAGTCACAACAGGCTGTGCATCAATAGGCTATTGGCACATGCTTCAGAGGCATTCTGAGGACCAAAGCAGAAGGCTGACTGCCTCCATCCATCCAAGAGCAGCACCTGTAGCCTACTAATGGTGGCCTAGCTAATTGTTACAGCAACATGGCTCATAAATTTCAAATTTGAGGTTTTCAAAAATATTTCTCAAAACACTTGGAGGTAACATTCATCTCTTTAAAAAAAAAGAAGAAAAATAGATACCTCTTATCTACTCTTTTTAATGTATTACTTGTCTTGAGGGCTAATTTTTAAAAGGTATTATTACATTAGATACTGCTATTACAGTAAACACTTCAGAGTCTATGCACTTACAGCCCCCCTGAGACTGGTAAGAGCCATTATTGGCGTGGAAGTTTGTGTTATTTGGGGGTTTTTTTCCCCCCAGATAGGGAGCAAAATATGAAGAGCTGAGCTGACTTGCCCAAGGTCACAGAAGAATCTAGCAACAGTACAGAGATGAACTTGGTTCCCTACATTTCAAACTAGGCACATAACCAGTGAAAAACATAACAGGACAGATCAGCGAAGGTTTCCTAAACCTTTTATAACCCTTGTCTCTTCCCCATACAGCTAATCTCCTACTAAAACTGGACAATGAGAAAATAATTTCTGGTGACAAAATAGCGACAGCTTGGCAAGGAGGAGATCCTGCTGGCAGAGGTGGGAGCTGCATACACTGCAGAAACTGTTATTAATTTTCTTCATCCTTAAATTCTGACCAAAAAGCTGTATTTCTGATGGGAACAGAAGCAGAAGCAACAAGCTCTTCAAGAAATGCTATGCAAGAACAAGACTAAAGGCAGAGAATTACAGAAAATGCGAGATCAAGTAACTTGCTCCAAAGAGATTCACACACAAGCACGCAACAACCAGCATCCAGTTACCATTGTAACATCAGAGAGTCACTGCACACGTAGACTGATGAAGCACATTTGTAACTGGGAATTTTCTGGGTCCTCAGCCATTCTCAATTTTCCTACAACAGGTTGGAACAAGCACAAAAATTCGATCACATACAGGCTTGGCCCAGAACTGGTAAAGATTTATCTATCTTACCTTCCCACTGAGGACCTGAATCTGCTAGGTATCCTTTCTTTAGAGAAAAGAGGGTTTGCACAGAAAATAATCTCCACAAGCAAATTTACTCAGAGAAGAGGGAGGTGGGGTAGTTTAAGAAGGGGGTGTATCTCAGAGGCCTTTATATTCTTGGGGTTGTTACATGGGAAAGTTTATGGAAATAGCTGAGCTGGTATTTGTTTAATAAAATAATCTATGGTAATAAGAGTTATTCTTTTCTAGACTAGCTAGCCCTCAGGGGAATGCTGGTTTTACTTTAGGGTATTGTACTTAAAAGAACCTGGAGATACATTACAGGATGAAAATCTTAATACCAAACCGAAACAAGAAAGTAGCACATTGTATAAATACATCAGATGATGTTATGAAGAATATTAAAGTAACTCTAGCATTAATCACAAGACTTGAAAATGAAAGAGAGGCCTTAAAAGTATCAGGGAAAGTTACATTTAAGTGTTAGGAACCTCTTGTAACCACGACAAGCAGACAATGACAGCTACTAAGGAAAATGCTGGGAATCAGTTATGAGCAGCAGACCAGACACTCGTTCATCTTTGAGAGCTTAAGAACCATTAGTTCTGCTTTGCCACAACTACAGAAAGCTGACCACATGGCCTCTTCTCCATCTCAACGGTACACACAGTTGCCTTCCCCAGAGCTCATCTACTGAGAGAAGTCTTCTAATAAAACACTAGGTACCCCTGTAAAACATAAAAATAAAAATTTGCACAGGGCCATCATTTCCATAGAAGTCTGCACTCAAGCAGAGCAATGTCAGGTTTCAGTAAGACCTTTCAAGACAAAACACAAAACAGTAAAATTAGGCCGGGAAACTATTCTCTTACACCAAGCAAAACTAAAAGACACTCACAAGTGAAAAGCAGTCACCACTAGGCAATAACATTACATTAATGCCATTCCATGTTTCAGGCCGCCTCTCCTACCACACAAGAGCATTCCTGTACAAGAAGAAGCACAACACTACCATTACAGCTAAATATATTCATTCAGCTCTCAAAGAGTGCCCTTCATTTAGGCAGAACTTCTGTGGTTCTGCAAACTCAGTTCATTAAACTGTTTCATATTTATCTCAATCTGAGAACTGGGCAACTGCCTACAGCACTGAAGAGGGAGTCTCCCATGTAATAGATTTCCTAAAATCTGGAATATATTATGTATACCACATCTGCTCTCCAAAACCAGTGCTTCAACTGATTTTAGCTTCCATACATGTCTATGCTCAGTGGTATTAAGTTCCTTGATTTTGTCCAGATTTTTAACTTAAACCACCAAGTCAGCTGTAAATATAGCTTCACATATAGAACTGGATGCTACACTCTTTCAGAAGTAAGGGTGGTTTAAGTCAGGGAGGAGATTTGGGTGTACCTTCAACGTACCCCGAAACAAGGACTTCCCAAAAGTTCTTCTTTATTTCTTTCACTATATTTCAACCTAAACTATTTATATTGGTATAATGCAAGACACCTAATCTCATTTCTTGGCGTAAGATCTTGGCCCTGTACTTGCGGCAAGATGTTGTTTCTCATGCTGTTGAGAATGAGAAGAGGAAAGGCTAGGCCACCTTCATAGTTCCTAGATGTGGAGATTAACAAGAGCATAGCATCCAGCCCAAACTAGAGCAGGTCAAAAGATACTTCAGTTTATTTCAGCCACACATGGACCTAAATAGCCCACAAAAAGCGCAAGAACATCTGTAGCTTACATGAATGTGAGCCCCACCTCCTCCAAGCACACTGTACCACAGCACTGCTGGTGGCCCTCTGCCACACACAGGGAATTCCCATGCAGCTGGCTAAAATGGAAGCAGTGGAATAGACTGAAGAGATGCCAAATCTAGAAGACGAAAGCTATGCTTCTATCCCTCAGCCTAAAGTCTTCCAGATTTCCTTCTAACAACACTTCAGACCACTAGTTTGCTATTTGCTAATCCGACACACCCACTCTTCAGTTAGTTTTCTGGCTGTGTATTTTTTAGGGCATTTCCCTCATTTGTCTCCATGACAGAGTACATAACCTCTTTAGGTGATGCATCAACCTGCAAGATCCATGAAAAATTGTGCACAAAAGTTACAGAAATAAGACACGTTAATTTCCTCTCACTGGACCAGCTGGATCACCACTGCAGTTCACAGGTTCTGATTAGACGCCCCGCTCCATCACAACTAGTGTATTTTATTGCTAGCACAAGCTCAGCTCTACATCAAGGTGAGGTAGCTAGCTCTCCTCCTGACCTTGTCCAGTTTACAAAGCAATCACTCCAGAGGGTGAGTGAGCCAACCACGGGTGCTAGGAAAGAAAGCCACAAGGTAGATGGGAACTACTTTCATAGTTCAGTATTACTAACTTTACGTAGGTAACAGGAAAAGGAATAAGGAGACAATTAAGGTCTCTCCCTTACTCCACTTCCCTCAACTTCTGTGCCTTTCTCTTCTTTTTTTTGGTTAATTTCTTATTCTCTTTTTGGCTTGTTGTGTCTTCCAGGTGTCCTGGAAGGGTTTGGTCTTAAACAGCGAATTAAAGCTAGACTGAAAGTTTGAGATGCCTCTATGTTTATACTAAGCTGTTGAATCTTCTGCCTTGGTGTCTTACTTGCAGTAGGAAGTTTCTCCAGCATAAATAAATGTCGCTTCTGGGGGAGTGCAAGAGAAATGCCGTTCTCCTGTGTGCCAGTATGTTCATCGGAAGGGTGGAGAGGGCTACAAAACGGGGCTACCACAAGCACCCTTCGTAAGAATAGATTCTGCCTCTTTAATGCTGCTACAAGCTTCATTCAGTATGACACGAGAGAGGGGTCATTTGAAGGAAGGGAGGTCTGCCTCTCCCTGCACCAGGGCATAAAGCCACACAGATCCTTTTCTGGAAGAAAGCAAGATATGGGAGTTAGCTCTTACTTCAGAAGTAATTCTGAACTGTTCATCACCTTGAAGCATGCAGAGGATTGGAAATTGGGTAGCAATAGCACCTTGGAGCAGGACTAGAGATGATTATCCATCATAGTTATCCTTATGCATCTAGTTCATTCTCTTCTGGGTTAAAAAAAATTAAGTATATTTGAAAATAAAGTGTCTTTCCCAATAAAGTGTCCCAGATATCCATTAGCTACTTCTGAAAATACACACAGCAAGAACATCTTCTAGGAGAAAACTTCCCCTAACGTACAGTGCAAACCTTTCTCCCCAGCGTAACAGCATTTGTTATGCAAAAGTCATCCCTGTAGTGAAGTGATTATGAGGATTTAATCCCAGATCACTGCTGCAATCCTGAAATTACAAAAGCAGACACCTCTGAATTTATTCCATCATTCCTTCATCTGGCAGCATGTGGAAGTTTCACGCAGACTCGTTAGATGGCTCCAAGCCTCCCAGTGCTTTCTAAAATGGCACTTCTTCCTCATCCCTTGAGTTTTAAAACCAAACAGCCTCTCTCTCGGTGTAGGGAGCCTGAGACATGTGCAAAGCAGTCTGGATTTTGCTTTAAGGTGACACCATTTTATTCTTTGCCATAAAATGACAGCATTCATTATGCATTCACCTGCTACATACAAAAGGGCAATGGGATTACTTCCTCTGGACCTTGATGGCATCAGGAAGCAATACAAATTTAACTGTCATCAAGCTATAAGTGGCTCTTACACCAAGAGAAGTTCAGAATTCCTCCATCAATTAGCCTTCTTCCCTCAAAGGCTGCACACAAACCTACACATATCTTATTTTGACTGTGTACTGGAAAGAAAGATCTGTTTTAGAAGACCAAATGTTCCCAAGTTGAGGGCAGAAAGTCACCAGACGATGCCTCTGCTCATTCTACTGACTTGTCTACCTTCAGAAAAACAGTAAGGACACTGGCTTCTAGGCCAGGCTAAAGCACTTAACAATCCTCATTTGCTGATAGTTGATTTAAGATCTCTAGCTGCAATTGTCATACTTATGAGGAATTCATCATTTCATGAAATGGGAACAGTTCTTGCCCATTGCTCCCTACTTATGCTGCATTTGAAAGCAATCAAGTCTGGTCCCAGTGCTGGAGAGTCCTGAACATAAATAAGCTCTGCCGTCACACATCACAGAAAGCAACGAACAGGCAGAGAAGCACAAGTGACAGGGAAAGCATCCTGTCAGAATCAACCTGTGCTACTACCAAGCAGACTCATCCACAAACAGCTGCACATACAGTAGTCGCTCACAGCGGCAGTCCTATGTGGTTAGACGGTACTAAGTGCACAAGCAACATTCTCATACAAGCCTGCCTAACTGTTGCCCCCTTGTTGACATTTTAAATCATTCCTCTCATATGTTTCTTCCGGCACCAACCCTTTACTCACAGAAGATTAATCTGTTTATAGATACAGTACTACTAACCACTGCAAAAATGACTCTACAAGCTCTGAGTCTGTGTTGAAGGTGAATTACAGCACGCAGTCGAGCCACAAGTGTGGATGAGAACAAGATGAAGAAGGACAAAACCTCATCAGCCACTAAGATCTGTCACAGTTACTGAAACAGGGATGGACAAGGATTACACCTACGTAATGGTGGTGCTTGTCACCAGCAAGGAGGTGTCTTCCAGCAACTTTGCTGGCACCTCACTTAAGGAAAGAAGGAACAGAAAACTTTTTATCAAATTGATCAACTGTCAGGTCATCTGCTGCACAAGCCTTTTATTTGAGCTCCAAGTTGGGCATTTCAACAGTTCTGTTCTTACGCAACCTCTTTTTTTCTGGCCATAAGCATCATCCTGACAGAGGTGGCCCTTGCATGCAACCAAAATGTCATGTTGGCTATTTCTGAGGCCACTTCAGTGTCTCCCAAGTAAATGCCCTAGGAAATGGATACCACGTAAGTGCCTTTTGTCCCACTTCTCCCATATCCTCTGCTGCCACACTCTTTTTTTTGTCATAGAGCTTAGACATATTAAAAATTATAAAGTTAATTTCTAAATGTGCAGTGCTCTAAGCTGCAGATTAATCCTGCTAAGGAAGGTTATTATTCTCAGTAATTCAACTTCTAAAGTTTTGCCCTTGCCAGAGAACTGAATGGCAGGGTTTTTCTTTCTTGCCAGAGACCAATTACAGTAAGGTTTTACAAACACAAATTTAAGCCTCCGTGCCCCCTTTACATTTTTCATGCTGGGAATATCATATGTTTTGATAGCTTTGTATTATGCAGTTTTTCACGGCTGGAGATTTCAAACACTATGATTGTCCTGCCAGGAATCACATAGGGGGTTTTCCTTTAGAAATTCAGCAGCTACGATTGTCCTGCCAGGACTCATATAGCTGGGTCCTGATGTGGAATGCCCTACAGTTTTACTGTGCTAAGAATTTAACTTGTATGTTTACCTTGAGGGGAATTCGGGAACACCAGCAGTGAACTACTTCACTCTGACTTGTCCAAGTTCCAGGATGTGATTTCACCTCACTTCGCAGGGTTTGTACCAATTAGCAGGCACTGAGGGATCTCCTTTTTGAATAGGCACATAACACCTCCGAGGGGGATTCAGTTTGTTTTTCTAAGGGACTTATTTATGGGAAATTATTGCAGTCCCTCAAGCTTCAAGTCTCCTCTCAGAGCAGCCAAGGCACTTGCCTGAGCAAAGATCCTGTGTACATGTCTGAATCATGTTTCTCCTGCTCCACTGACTGCAGGTGCCACCACACTGGGACTTAAAGAACACATCCAAAGCAAGGTGGATTGCAGAAAAGAGTGCCTGCACCAAGGGCCTTTTTGCAACAAGTCAGCAGTCAACAGGCTTGACCCAACTCTCTCCTTCCAGTGCAGAGCTGCATTATACTACAAAGCTGCAATTAGTAGAGTTAGATGTGGTGCCTTTCCCATGAGGGACAAAGAGGAGCAGAAGCCAAGGGAAGAGCAGTTATTGCTGCAATGTACACCAATTTCTGATTACTATGAGAAGGGAAACATTCTCCTGAATGGAAGTAGTTGTACTGTTAGCAGACTCATTTTTCGATTCCTTGCATTTTGCCAGACAGACAGACATCTCACACGTACAGCTCCTATGACCAAAAAGCAACCTGAAAGTTTTGGTGTATTCTTTCCATCTAGCCACTCAGTTACACTGTGAAAAGGGATTTTGATTCCTCAGGCTGTATCCACACCATGGGATGCCTCTCTACCATCTGCTCTTTGAACAAAGAGTGCCGATTTGAGTCAGCTAGAAGGAATTCCCATCTAGAAGAGACACCTGCTCAACAGTTACTATACTGTCTCCTGCACCCAAACTGGACACATCTGCTTTTTGCTGACACGTGGCATCTGTGGGAACAAGAAACCCTAAGATTTTTCCATTTTAAATGGACTCATTAGGTCCATATAACACAAAGTATACTTGATGGTGAAGCAGCAAAGGTTTAACCTGCAAGACCACGATTAGACTTGCTGCTGCAAATTGCAAGTAAACAAAAGACCACAAGTAAAATAAATTTAAACACAACTTTAAGTTAGACTGATTAGCAGGGACCCTTCCCAGCTTTCAGTGTGCTTCCTCTAGCTCTTCTACAATGAGACCACCACATCCCACCATGCTGTGCACTCAGCTGCCCTGTACAGCCACTCAGGGCAACTGAGGGGTTAGATTTTGAATCCAAATCCAAACACCAAAGACAACCTTCTGGAACCACACACCATAGATACCTGAAGCTAACTTCCTAGGCCTGGCCCAGCCTCTGGGTACTGGAAGGGTCAGTCATCAATGGTTCTTTTGGAAATCAGTCACAGCTGACGACTGAGAAGGATTTTCTTTTTACTCCTGATTGTCACACTGGTAGCTGCCTATGTTACTCACATGGAGTCGTGGCTACTAACACATTCATATAAAAATATTATACAAAACATATACAGATACACTGTCAGCCTCATGATTTCTGCGGTACTGACTGATTTTTAGAGAGACTACACTCAACACCACAATCAGCACAGAGACTCAAGTTACTTTGCCAGAGGCAGTTCCCCACTTTCTCATCTTCCTCTAAAATTCAAAGTCACAAGCTTGGCTACAGCTTTTACTGTAAACATAGCAAACTTATGCTTCATCTTCTGCATCTCCTTGTTTCTGAGCATAGCGCTTCCTGATAAACACCTGCTTGCTCTGCCTGGTGGCCTCCGAGTGCGACGTTTCATGAGCAACTGAGAGTGTAGAACCTCAAGAGCAGCTTACGTGTGCTGGAGACAAAGCTTGTCAAGAAAGAGGATATAAACCATGAAATTTTTTGCAGTCATTAAAGGCAAGTGCAAATACCATTATTTTCATACTTTTTGAAGTATTTTTTAACTCTGCTTCTCCCCCGCCCCAAAGATTTCTTCCTCCCGTCTCAGAAAAGGTCATAAATTATTAAACAGACTTAAAACTAAACCTCTGTCTGCTTTCATAGCTTTCTCAAAGTAGTAACAGATTTTCTGGCATACAACCACCAGCTCAGCATACATCTTTGTTATTGACTATAGCTGTTGAGAAATCTTGCATGTTATGGCAGTATCATCAATTTATTGATAGTATACATGCACAAACAGGACATTCAAGTATGGGATAAGATAATCAATGATGTTATTTGTAGTACTTTAAATTTTTCCCCTCCAGCATACAGAAACAAGTGATAATGCTTTATCTTATTTAAACAGCAGTACTTTCAAAATTCCTTCAGCATTATTCCCCTCTGCAGATTCACTCATCTACAAAACAGATTCATGCAGATCCTGACATCCTTAAGAGTTTGCCAGCCCTAAGTGAGGTAATATATATTTCTAAGCTGGGTTACACCAAGACTTTTGCTTTCAAGACACCCTTCAACACTTCCAGAATAGAAAGTTTAAGGTTTCCTGAATAAATCTTAAATTTTGACAAATATGTTGGCTAAGGACCTTCAGACCTCTCACCTACAGAATTTCATTTGCATTTTATTCACAAAAATGCCTCTAAATGAAAAATGCAATTGAATGCCATCTAGGTTGCTTCTAGGTATTGTACTGTGTAACAGAGGCAGGAAGCATACAACCTAATCTTATTTAGTAGAGGTATGCATGTCATAAAATGCCTGCTAGCTGCTCTTTAATCCAAGCCATTATACTCAGCAATGAAATAACATCTTAAGAAGGACTTCCAGAAGTGCCGCTTCAGCCCAAATTAATCAAGCCTTGCTCTGAAGCACTATATGTCATTCAGAGGGGCAGAGCTCCCACAGCATCAGGTGGTGTAAAAGGGGACCATGTACAGGCACTGTGGGCAAGGAAACTGTACCTTCAGGGCAGCAAAAAAGTGCTCTTGTGAAGTAATATCAGGCTGATGTGCTTAAGATTTGTAGTCAGTGTCACTGTACTGTCTCACATCCCATGGTACATGGTAACCCTCATAGGCACAACTCACTGCACTGCTGTTTGTGCACATATTATAAGGATATGTAACTCAGTTCACAGTGTTACGCAAAGACCAATTTCAAGATTATGCACAGCAGATTCAGAGTGTACCTGCTATTATTCATAACAAGAACATGCATGCTTGCAACACTGAACATTCATCTCTTTCAATTGTTTGTCAAATTACAAGAGCATAGCTCATCACTAAGCTTAATGATTGAAAGGGACTACTGGTATCGCTTTTCATCTAGTGTATTTCCCAACATCACACTGGCTAGCTTCTTCTATAAAGACCTGAGTGGAAATCTCTCCTACTACAGTGATATGTGATACATTGTGTATTTATTTCTGATCACACAGGGACACCTGTATGTAAAGCTATGAGCACAGGTTTATTTAGCATCCAAATAAAATGAAAACGTTGAGAACCCCAGTCAAGAATGGTATGAACTTCAGTAAAGACTTACATTTGAGCTCCCCAGCTTTGAATTTCCTTTCAACTGTGCTATGGCAGATTCTAAGCTAAACAGAGCACTCGGTAGCTTTTGCACCCAAATCACCTTGTAAAGCATTAGCTTCCCCCAACATGTCTAACCTATCACTAAACCGCAATGGGGAGCAATGAAGGAGCAGATAAAACCTCACACATTGCAAATACCATCTTACTTTGCAACAGTCGCAAGCAATGCAGGGTCCATGGTCTGCCCATAGGATAGAAGGAACAACTGGAAAGATGTTAAATTATTATTTCTAAGCTTATAGTAAATAAGATCATTAAGCAGCATAACACTCAATTACCACATGAAGTACGTAGTAAGTTTCCTATCAGGTTTCTGAAAGACAGCTATTGATCTCAAAGAGTTTTTATGTCAGGAATAGCCCGTCTCATGGAAAACACAGTATATAGACTTTAGAAATCACTACTTTTGTATATTGCTAACATTTGATAATAAACAGTAGTACTGCAATAATATTATAAAAACATAAATGCTAGGACATGCTCAAAAGTGCATAAAAAATCCATAACCTTCTGTTTAAGTCAGCTTTCTCATTTTCAGAGGGAGGTTTTTTTTTTACATTAGTACTATGAGACGTCAAATCCACTGCCTTCATAATAACACAGACAGAGCGAAGCTCCTCTTTTTATCTGCCTGAAGGCACAAGAACTTTCCTAGGGGCATAAATTATGGGACGGCTGAGTTCTTTCATCTATTATCTTTCATCATAGCACCATCAGTTGAAACCTTCACCATTACTCTTTTATGCTCCCACTCTTCTTTAGTTCCCTTCTTTTCACAACATAAAGGGCTTGACTGTTTTTTAAAAAAACTAATAATTGTTAAACACTTCTAGTTGTTGGTCTTTTGGTAGCTATATTTGAGTAGGTGGCCCCAAAACCCTACCATGATCTAATTTCTTTCCATCGTTCAGGTAATTCAGGTATTTCTCAGTACACAGATATGGTTTACTTTGCATACTCAGCCACTAAGGCAGATGCCATAATTAGAAAAGGTATGTGATAACATACCAATGTTATTTTTTCACATCAAATAGCATCTGGCCCTGTGGATCCCCATATATTACTTCAGCTATAGCAAAACAAGGCGGTGGCTTTTCACCCCAAAATTCAAGTGTCAGTGTAAGCTTCCACAAGCATCTAAAGGTGGCATACTTCTGCCTCAAATCTGAAGTTTTACAGCTCTCCACAACTATTTTCTTCTCTCTAGATACTGGCAAAACTCACTTCCCTATTTAGTAGATCTTCTAGAACAATTAAGGTCTTGTAATTAAACTCACTGGGCCATGATTCCCATGCCCCTCTTTTCTTTCCTGTAAGTATATTTGTCCTTTTGAAACCTCACCTGTCCTCTAGGAGTTCTCCAAATTAACTGAAAATGGATCCAATTAACCAGTTCACTGAGCACACTATGTTAAATTTCATCTGTCTGCTGATTTGAATATGCTCAGATTCTCCAGAAATTCTTTAACAAGCATTTTCCTGATCTGTGACTTTCCCTTCCTCCTGTCAGCTTTATCAAAGCTCCTGCTGTGTTCATTTCTAAAACGAACGTTGAGGCAAAAATAACAGTTAAGCACTTCAACCTCCACAAGTTTCTCCTGAAGGACAAACTGGACACGCACTTCTATCATCCCCCAAATTAGTGTTGCTTGCATAAAAATACATGTATTAAATCCTCGGCTCCCTGCACAAGTGGCAGCTGATGATTGACAAGGAACAAATAGGGCTCTTCTGTACAGCCATCAGGTTTTGCTTAGTTACATTACCAGCTTTCACAGCCTAGTTCACTACTGTGACTCGTCACTGAAACACAAAGCGCACACCCATCTATAACCAAATTCATAGACTTAAAGGCTGCTACTGTGTCCTGGTTTGGGCCAGGACAGAACCAATTTTCTTTTAGTAACTTTGCTTTTTAGTTAAGTCTCTTCTGAGAAGCTGCACTCTCTGAAATTAACTGCATGTTTTTCCAGACAGTAGCC
>VZSC01013942.1:59468-78312 GCA_013398225.1 Steatornis caripensis | reverse complement strand
GCTCTTTAGAGAAGTTTATTAGCTACCTTATGTTAAACTAAGCACTGCCTTTTCTCTGGTAGGCTTTTACCAAGTGTTAGAAGTCCACATATCTGCTCACATGATAAAAACACATTTTCATTTCCTATTATTTCTTGCATATTAGCCTTCACTTTTGTCATTATCAATATACCATTTTACTATATTAATACGGAAAGGGACCTGAAATTCCCCTTCCTTATAACACAGCCTTCTTTTTCCCCCGTTGTGTATTCGTTAACTAAATAGCCCGTTAACCAACTGCTAATCTCCTGCAAAGGTGGCCCCCATGAGCTGGATAGGTGTGCATACAGTATGACTAATTACAGTACAGTGTAAATGTGACGGAGAGAATGTAAACAGACATCAGAGGCTGAGCAATCTCTGAAGCTGATTCGTTGTGATTGCTAGAGCCCTGCTGTACAAAACACTAAGTACACAGGGCATTAGGCAGACATCAGGTAATCTTTTCGGCCATAAAGCCACTCAGATGAATTTAAGATCGGGAAGTCAGAGCTGCAGCAGTCATGCACAAATTGCAGAGAGCTACAGTGACTTGCATATTATCAGAGATCATCTTTCTAAAACTCTCTGGATAGTTTTCCCAGGTCAAGAGTTTCATTACAAAGGACAACTGTGCCAGCCGTAACTGGCACTGCCTCTGAGTGAATATAGATAAACGCTCTCGGGAAAATGGCGAGTTGTTTATAATCTCCCATTATTCATGGGTGCTTTGCCAGCTGGCAGCAATGGATTAACATGTATTCACTGCTAACTCTGATCTTTAGGATTCACTGAGCTGAAAACAAAGGGATCAGCCATGGATTTCTGACTCCCCTGCATCTAAAAGTTAAATATATTAATAGCAGCTGTGCTAACATAATAAGACCAGCTACAGCCTCCCCTCATTGCACTTGATCATGATCAGTCATTCAGCTGCAATAACCAAAAGGTTTAATTGGCAAGAACAATGGCTAACAAAAGGGTTTAGGTTGTAGAGGTTTTTTAACAGATAAGGTTAAAGCACACGGGAGAAGTTTAGCCAGCAGATCTCTGTATTTTACACTAAAACCCATTGTTTAAAAATAACAGTCTGTCTCTACCAACTCAGACAAGGGCCCTGAAATACTGGAGGAAGAACTGCATTTGTTCTTAAACTCTGCTTTGGGCTCAGTGGAGAGAAAAAAGAAAACCACCCTACACACTTCTAAACAAGCCATTACAGAACATAAATATTCAAACCCCCACAGACCAGGCTGGGGCTTCCACACAGGTCAGTCCCAACGGGGATGGGAGCTCTAACTACTAAAAAACTCAATCAAAGAAAACCAGATTTGATAAGGTTGATGTTTTTATACTATTTTACAGGAAAATACTTAAAGCATAGGAAGTAACCCTTATGTAGTATATAAATTAGTCTGTTTGCAGGAAAGAATACTGTAAACTTTATTCTTTAATTACGCTCTTTGACACGGCCAATGTCCAAGGAACATTTAAACATGGATCCGTGGTAGAAAAGCAACATACTGTACAGGTAGCAAATTAATTTGGTTTTTTATTGCTAAACTACTAATTGATATGGGATAAGAATGGAAATTGAAATATAATTGACCATAGCAGTCTTGCTAAACAGCCACAGAATGTGTTAAATTCCTAGTCAATTAAGAAGAACATAAATTACATTTCCAATAAAAGAAGCTACTACTTAACGCTATTCACATACAAGAGTCTAAACATTAATCCACAGTAAATGGAGGTATGCAAAAAATAGCGGTATAAAAAAAGATCAATTCAGACACTTACAAAATCATAAGTAGGCCCCACAAAACAATGAGATTAGCTTTAAACTCGTTAGACTTTTCAACTTGCGTAATTTAGGATATTTTTCATGGTGTGATGGCACAGAAGAACTTCAAGGTTGGACTTTTAAGTTTTCACTACCAGCAATACTGTTTGTGAATGAAATCTAGAATCCCCTGGCCTTCACTAGAACGAGTATTTTTGCATTGCCCTAGTGGGACTGGGCTCAGGCCTTTCAGTTAAACTAAGGCTCCAGTAAGTATGATCAAATTTGCATCTCCAGTTTCATTGGCTTCCATTTTGGGACTTTTAAAGACCTGACCAGGCATCTGACTTTCAATCGCCATTAATCCTGCTGAGCTTCATCAGCAGTCACACAACACTTCAGGCACTTACCCAGCATAACACCAGAAGTTGCTTCTGCAGTTGATGGAAGCTTTGCCATTAGTTGCAGCAGCAGGAGACTCCTGCTCTGCACTCTCCATCTTCACAGCAGCGGAGTCCCTCTTTGATAGGCAAAATTCAGACATTCAGGTTCAGCAGTCTGCAACCCCATCTCAGGCTCTCCAAAAGTACCTCAGCAAGAGCCAGAGCCTTCAGGTCTCCAAAGTCCACGGATCTGGGAGATGCACAACCCTACAGCCTCTGCAGACCCACCAGCCACACAGCCCCAGCAACCTCCCACCCAAGCTTCATCCCTGGCAGAGCTCCCTTCAGCCATTTTTCAAAGGCAGCCTTGTTTAATCTCAACAAAGCAAACCAAGGAGCAATAGGGTACAGGTCATCACTCATCAAGCAGTGCACATACACCCATTTTACCTAAGGCTCAATCAGCCTCAGCTGATACAAACACCTGTAGAAGGCAGGGCAACTCGTTGGCCACTGAGCCCCTTTGCTACCATACCAGCTTCTCAACACAAATGCAGTAAAACAAACCTATGAACCTGCAATACTCATAAAATAACAAGTGGATCACCCACTTTTCCCACATTTACTATATATCATCTGTGAAAAAAATAAGCACTGAATCTTAACTAAAACTGTGTGGAAGACTAAAGCAGACATGGGAGAGTTGAGTAATGGAGGGAATGAAAGCATTTGCATGTCATCTCCTTTCAATGAGTTTGTTAACAAAATAGAATATGAAGGTCTATATTCCACAGTTCGTAAGAGTCCTCAAAATGAAATCTTCATAAATAGCATTGACATAATTGCAGACTATTGGCCAGAAGAAGTTTAGGATTAATCTGGCATGGGTAGCTAAAGAAGTGCTTCTAATCTTCACAGTATGTAATTCCATCAGGTTACACTCCCTAAAACATTAATTGGATCATACGATATCAAGCACATAACAAGAAATTGTCTCCTCTCCTCTGGTGTCAATGCTGAATTATTTCTTACGGTATATTCTCAGTAGTTTCAAATTAATCTGGCAATGAGATCCAGAGCTTCACAGCCCTCACTGATAAAAAAATAGAACAAAAGTGGGCTTAAATTTCCCTTTGCTCAATTTCATCTCCTAATAGCAGCCTTTCAACATCTATGAGGCAGGTATCAAGAAGACAGAGCCAAGACTCCTTCCAGAGATGTATGGTTGGAGGATGGCAGACAAAGGGCACACATTGAAAGAAGAAAAGTTCAAAGTAGATATAAAGCTGTGCAGTCTGCACCCTTGGAGACAATCCAGATGCAACTGAGTACCCTGGTCTGACCCTGCCTTAGGCGGGCTGAGGTGGACTAGAGACCTCCCCAGGGTCCCTCCCAGACTAAATTATCCTATCATCTCATTACATCTTGTCACACTCATGGACCACTTGAAATAATTGTGTCTACTTTCTTGTTTCTTGAGTTTAAGTATCCTGTAGGCAGTGACAGGGAGAGAGCTCTGTCTGGATTTGCAAGATTCACATGGGAGAATCCATCTGGATGTGGCCCGTTTCATTTGTTCACCAGCCTGGTTTCTATCTTCCCTACAGACAACTCTGTAGTAAGGCTGGCTGTTCATTTCAGTAGTCATCCATGGCTGAAATTTGTCCTTGTCAGGAATGAATGACACATGTTCAGTGTTCCCAACTTTCACAGCATATTTGAAGCCTGAGCCACTAAAGGCACTTGAGAGTCTTAATCTCCGTTTTCTTTTCTTTTTTTCCACACAGCATATTTGTAAGCCCACAAAGCTCTAACATGTCCCAGATATAACAAATCATCTCAGATCCCAGAAGACATACCCAGCATGCACTGATTTCTGTTTGCATCTTACGATTTTGGTGGCTGACATATAAATACCTAGGGTTTGAAGTAATGAGATTTCCCATACATTTTGGGCTAGCAGTCCCATCTAGCACAACATCGGCAGGTAGAAATGCAGAGGAGAACAGGCAGAAGAGAAAGAAACCCAGGCAATAAGAAGTACGCCTAACTGCAGATGGATAGGGGAGGCATAAGTCATATGCAAAATATAACATTATAGGAACTTCATTTGGCTTTGAGCTTATGAGGCAATAAACAAGCCCTGCGAAAGTCTTCTAAGAAGCATCACCACTCCCTTGGGCTGAGGTCCTGGCATTTATTTGCCAGAGAACTTTATTGTGTCATAAAGCAAAAGCCAAGTGAAGCACAAGCAAAGTATTCCTTGCTCTGTAAAACTGTAATATCAGACACAATTATTCACTGTATGGTAGCCCCATTATTTTTCGTCTCCTCACAATGCTAGGTGTTGATATTTGAGGAAAAGAGCATTACTATCCCAATTAAAGAGAAACTGCCTCTTTCCCTTTCCAGCAAAGAATTGGCCATTGGGAGCGTCTGACTGCTACCCAAATTTGACATTCTAGCCACTCCACTTAGGTGCTGTGAATGGGGAACAGAGAAGACAACGTTACCAACTTTCAAACTTTGGTATAATCAGAAATCAGACTTTTAATATGAAAGATTAATTCAAGAGCACAATCAAGCTAAGGAGCTGAACTACTTTGTGTGGGTAGGGAAACCAGTTCTTAAGTGAAATCACTGTCTCAGGCAAAGATATTAAGTTATGAGAATTACATCAGCAGAACAAAATTTAATTGGCTGACTCGAGAGCACGACATGCTTGGCACACAAGTTTGTATAAGGATTTTTTTTTTCCATGGGTACCATTGGGTTTGTATTTTAAGTATCAATGTATTAGTATTAATGTATTAATACTGTGTATTAATAAATGCTTTATGTTATCTTCTGTAACTGATAATGTGGGAAAGATAAAGATCCAGCAGAAGCAGGTAAGAGGGACATCTTTTAGCTTTAATAATGCAAATTTTCCCAAGTAAAGAACTGTGATTTTATTTCCACCTTGCTCTCATTCTGTGCCTGTGTGCATGCACACCTGAGGGACAGGGATGGATAACTGTTCTGTCCAATCACATGGGTTCATTTCAACCAAATCTCAGATTTGGGAGGCCATACTAGGAAAAGAAAAGACAGGAATGGATGTAAAATTAAAGCAAAACCAGACACAAAGGAAATAAGGGAAATCCTAGAGAAAAGATGACCGAAAGAGCACAGATGACAAAGAGCGAGTCAAAGGCACAAACACTGTCATTAGGGAAACATGCATTGCAGGCAATAGGCCGTCCTGGGGCCAGGCTGGTTTCCCATATGTGCGGCATCCATTAAAGAAGCCAGTTCTGTTTCAAAGCAATTGGACTGAAGCAGTTTGCTGGACCTTTGTTCCCATAACAACAGAAATTCACTCCTCTCAATTCTGTGGTTTTGGCACTGTGATGAGAAATACCCTAGTCTTTCATTAAAATACTGGATGAAGCACAGTAAGATACTGAGAAACATCTGATCATTTTACTGTACTTCAAAAATAGTCACTTCAATTTTTCTCTGGGAAATACATTGAAGATAACTTCTGCCTTGATCGATATCAGCAAATTCTTGCTGGTACTATTACAAGTTCATTATAACACAGATTATATAGATACGTTACTACTAATACTCTCTGGACAGAAGAGGCTAACAAAGAAAAGAAAGTAGAAGAGGAGTTCTGTTATCTCCATTTCACAGGTACAAAGGCTTCTCTGAGAGAAGAGTTTCCAGTTTTCAGTGGTGAGGCCTGAGTTCTTCATCTCCCCTGGAATGTTTGCATTTTGCTCAAGTCTTTCAGCTTCCATAGCTATCCTACATACAGAATATTAATTTTGAAACTCAAGTTTAACATCTGGTCCTAACTATAAATACCATTTGCAGAATCCCAGTGCCAGTAGTCTCTTAACAATTTATTCCCTTAGCTCATACCCTATCAACAAATCCTGTGGCATACTGAGAAACCACATACATTTTTTTAAACAGGTACATACATGACTCTCTAGGCTGCTTTCATGTGCGGCCATAGTAATAAGTACATACCTTGCACTTTATGAACACAGAACAACTGTAAAATAAAATGGATACAATTTTAGCCTCATTGATGTCAGTGCCAAAACTTCTCACTGATTTCAACATGATCAGGATTTCATCTAGATTCACAACTTTTCCTAAGAGAATGTTTGCAGGTGAAGGCTTCTAAGCTGTAATCCCTAGCTCACAGAGCCAGGTCTGTAGAGAGGACATTGTTCTTCTTATTTCCACATGATAAACTGCTTGAAACTCTTACACTTTCCTTTTGTTTTCTTGCTCTGGAAAAACGTGAATTACCTCCTTTTCTATACAATGCCATTCACTTCCATGTGCAGCCAATGCCAGTGATTGTCTAAAGGATGCAACCCGTCCCAGTGAAGTACAGATTTTATAACTCTTCAGAAAAGAGATTTTTCGTTCTGCAAGTTTTGAGAAGAAATAGATCTTCATCTATTTTTCTCAAATTATTTTCCCAAAACATCCCCAAGTTATCAGGTTAGCCTTTACTTGTGTCAGCAATGTGCAGTTTAAGGAGTCAGGGCGTTCTGAGTTTTTGTGCTTTAGTATTCAGGACTGGAGAGAGGGAAGGAGAGAAAGGGCAGCATTAAAAAGAAAATCATTCCAGATTTTACTAAGAACTAAAGAATGTAAGTGAAAATCAATTTTATCTGTAAAGATGGATTTTAAAATAACATTTCATTATGGTAAGTCAAAACAGTTTGAGCAGTTGTAATGGCCAGTAAATGGGGCCAGATCAGATTCCTCCTGCTCCTTTCCTTTCTCTTCTCCTCCAGGCCAATTTGCTCACAAAAGTGAGCACAGTATTCAGCAAATGCGCACACCCCCCACCCTCACCTCCTCCTCATCATATGGGGCTGAGGAGAGGATTAAGAAATTTAGAGCTCAGGAAGAAGTAGTACAGTGTAACCTACTTCTTGGGGTGGCAAGTATGGAATGATTTATACAGAAGAGGATTAAGCTCTCCATAGAAACACTACATTGGAAAGGACCTCCAGTTACTGAGTCAAGTCTCCTGCTATCATATATCTTCTACTACTAAATTTATCTCAAAGTGTTTTCCATTTTTTCTCTCCCACACAGGAGGAAAATGTCGCAGAAACTCACTGCCTTCAAGGTTTGAAACATTCTCTCTTTCTGTCGGCACCACGAGTGTCTTTAAGATTAAATAGGGGGAGAGAGAGAAGAGCTGTAATGTCTGCAAACATAGTAATGGATTGTTACCACATTGTCTCCCAGCTTGTATTTTCTGGGCAAGCCAACATGTTGGATCCCCTGCTTGTAGAGCAGTACTCCACTCCTCTGCTCCTCTTAAAATCTCTTGTTCTGTTCACACAGTAGGATGTGGGTGGCCAACTCTATAGACACTACGGGAGAATCTCACTAGTGCCTCACACATTGGTGCAAATCTATTGCAGCCACCTCATGAACTGAAGTATATCAGAAACATGTTCTGGACCCCCATTAAGATCAGATTATCTCAGAAAAGCAAGTGTAGTGAGAAGACAGACAACCCAGCCCTGAGTTTCAACTCTCTAAAGTAGTCAGATAACAGGTTCACAATACTTGATAGTATCATTATATCTCTTTTGACATCTGTATTATGAAAGATTCAAGCGGTACCTCCCAACAGCACTGCACTTTTGCTAAGATTTGGTCATAGAAATTTTCAGCAAAGTAAATGCATTTAGTAGTGTCCAGGCAGATAGACGCACAAATACCTTTTAGATCTGATAATAAAAGCAGCATGTAAGACAGATCAAATCATTAATGTTTTTGTCTGAAAAGACTCCCAGAGCAAACAAGCATGATCATCTAATTTCACAAAACACAGGAGATAGACTCTCAACCAATAACCCATATCACGTCTGTAAGTAACCAGTCCTCTGCTAGATTATGCACAAAAACCAAGTTCAACATCACTGTTTTAGTCAATAAGGAAAATAAAGTCACTTACAGTTTTGACAATGCAGCATAGACAAATGGAACACACTACAAGAGCAAAGCAGTTTTTAATGGCAAAAAACTCTTGCAAGATTTATTCATGTGCCCATGGCAGTATAAGGATATAAGCAAGGTTGATGAGGAGAGGTTACATCTTTAGACCAGGTGATAAGGCTGAAATGAATAAACCACCACATAAATCCTTATTTGGGTCTGAAGACACAATTTTAAAAGTACATAAAGTTTATAAGTGGGAAAAATGTATAAAGAGAATCAGGCCTGCCAATCTTGGTGCAAAAAGAAAGGGAATTCCGAAACAGCATCTCAGTTTGTTATGCAATTCCCTGTAAGGGTCCTCCTCAACACATGTAAGGACCTGCCAGGCAGCCAAATTTATTTCATTACTGGGACAAGGCAAAAAAAGAATAGAAACAAATTTCATTGACTTTTGGTTTTTTGCATCTCAACACCAGTAGGGAAAGGCTCTGGACTTGGCTGCAATTGTACTGATGCTGCAAGAGACAAAGTACAACATCTTTTGCCTTTCCACCGGTGCACGAGCTCTGCAGCAGCAAAACTTTATTTTCTCAGCAATTGTTCTAAGCAAATAGGAACTCAGAAAACACACTAGAGCATAGAATATCATAATGCAACACACTCAGAGAGTCACTTTTCTGAATGCAGTCATGCTATCATGTTTCCTGTTTCCCTCTCTCAAAATCAGAAAACTCCTGATCACACAGGATACCAAAGACTCTCTTCCTCATTGACACAAATTATAAGCAAGCAGTCATCTTCACCTCTGCTAATCAATAGCATTATGTCAAGTTAGAAAACAGACTTTTCACAAATGAACATTAATTGGCTGCCAGGAAAAACAGTAGGAAGAACGAATAACTAAATACATCCTTTTTCTGTCAGAATTCTTGCAAATTGGTCCAGCATTTCAGCTTTCTCCAGCTGATGTGTTACAAGTTCCTCCTTTGACAAAGGACTGCACAAAAAGTGCATGGCTTTGCCTCCCCCATTGCGCTGAGAAGACAGACAAGATCGCACGCTGCCAAGACACCTTCAAAACACAACACTTTTGCAAAGGAAAGGAATTCTGAAGTTGAAATTGTTAGTATTTTTAATTACAGTGTACAAAAGCTCTCACTGTGCTTAGAATCCCACGGTGCTGGGTGTTGTACAAAGATGTTAAGAGACACTTCCTTGAGAAAGAGCTGACAAAGAGCTGTTCAAAGTTCACCCAGCAAGGCAGTAACAGGGCTGGGTCCAGACCTGACTCCATATCTAGCTCACCATCCACTAGAATGACATGTCCCTCACAAACTTTTAAAATTTTTACAAGGCTTTAAAAGTTACCATTAGGTTTTGTATATGTAGGCTCAGTCCTATCTCACCTTACTCAGACACTTAAATACCTCCATATTAAGGTAACTGTTTAGACACTCCAATAGCTGACAGAGGGATCCGGAAGGCATCTTCCAGGACGTAGTTCATACCTTAGATGACCTGAGTCAGATCGGATTGCTATCAATCCCTAAAGAGCACTGCTGTCCACCAGAAGACAAGTTTTACCATTTTTAGCTAAGAATTCGGATTCAAGCGATAGATTATATTTCTGCCACGTTAACACCAAGTAACCATAGCACAGGGTAAGGGCAGTGAGACACAGCTGATCCATATATTTTCCATCATCAGAAAATACCCTGCAAAAATAAATACCCTGATGTATGCAAAAACGCATCTTATTTATAGGTATAGGTATATGTATATAGAAAGAGAGAGAGGAGATTCTATGAATTTAAAAATATATGTAAGTTTTGGTTCTACTTTTCTCCTCTGCTTACCTCAATGTTGTTCGCCTTTGCAAACTGCAACTTCTTAAGGAAAAATACTACAAATTAAATCCTAATTGCATAGACCTACTGTGGACACATCAAGTGAGATTAAGATTCCTTTATTGGAATCTTGTATTTAATGTACATTCCTGTACATTTATATTCAGAAAAATCATTATTACCTGGACAAGGTCCACAGACCTTCCTTTTCACCTTTCATTGTACAAAGTTTGGGACCTGGTTGTGAGACTTGCCATCTATTCAGCCCTTTGGTACTATGTCAGCACAAATAAACAGCTACCTTAATAGTGCTGGGATCAAAAGTGTATTCATTCTAGTATACTATACCACAGACATAACACAATCACATCACAAACTGCCCTGTGAGAGAAGAAAACAAAACAGAATAGAAAATGGCTGAACTGACAGGTTCTGCTGAGAGGATTTTGGACCATACTGTGTATCAGTGATGAGGATGATGATCTTACTGCTGTATAAATATTTTAATATGCACAATCAATTAATAATTTTCAATATTTTCTTAGAGAGCTGATAAAAATTATTAAGATTCAGGCTCATTTCAGCAATGTTTAAATGAAGGTGGAAACCTACAGCACAAATCAATCTATTGGCATAGTCACCTAGGATTTAGGAATATAACTCCAGTAATTTTTTCTTATCTTACAGAGAGCATTGTGAAAGGTATTTCAATTTATTGTGGATAACAATCTATCAAAATAAACCTGCTCAAGACATGCCCTGAATACAAATGCTGCAGCATGAAAATAAAAAGGAAAAGATGAATTTTAATTAACCCTGTGACGGTTCACAGATCCTGAAGTGCTCAGTCTGAAAACAAAGATCTTCTAAAGCTTATATTCAACTTATGTGCTTCTATAACACAAAGTATCAAAAAGAACACTACAGGACATTTGTAGATTAGGAAAGAATAGAGAAGAAACTCTTCTGGTACTGTATAGAGCTACAAACTCCTGAATCAGTAACACCAGCTCAAACCAGGTACTGCATGCCAGTCCATCAAGTCATCACTCAAGGTACAACTCCAGCTGCTTCTTTACCACATCAGGTTTAAATCTCCTGCTCTGAACCTTATATTATAATCCTGCCATGAAGCAGCTTGGTGTGTGGCCACAGACTATTTGGCATTTTACTTTCAGCTCCATGATTCATCTGATAACTCAAGGACCTCCAGCTCTCATATCCTAAGGTAGCAGAGATGGCATATTCTGAAGAACCAAAAAGCAAAGAGAAGGAGAAACGATCAAGAAAACCCTTGGGATTTTTTAAGACACACTTGTATTTGGGCTGAAGAAGAAGGATTGAAATAATTACTTTTTAATGCTTTGAATCCTAATAACAATGCTTATAAATGAATTTACTGAAAAGCATACAAGAGCTTGAACTGTACGAACATTGGCATTGCCTCTTAGCACATCATTTCCTTTAGTGGGCTGCCTGAGAGCAGGCAGTGTGAACATCACCCCTTACCACATGAGCCGTGTGATTCCTACAATGGGACAAACCTCCATCTGGCCAAGGCTCAATGCATGTAACAAGTGAGCCATTGGACAATATGGATTTATTCTTTAGATACCAAACTGCTACAGCTCTTAGTCCTCTTCATCCCATGTGTCCCTGGCTACATTCTGTCATTGCCAAAGACAGCAGGTGATATCTGCTTCCTCCAGTACGCAGCAAAACTCCCACGGACAAGAGCAGGATCCAGGACTGGGGCTTCATTCTGCACCCAGCAGACTTTCTGAGAAGCATCTTGTGCCAGCCACATGGGCTGCCCAAAGCTGGTCAGAGGCCTGACGTACACCAATCGGGTCACGAAAAGCACACGACTGCTGCCTTTCTGTGTTGCTAGTGCTCACATTGAGAGCGTACATCAACCTGTGAACAGCCGCATTTCCATCTTGTAGCCATCAGTTTTCACATGCAAAAGCCTGAAGCCTACCACCAGAGGTCAAGGAAATCAAGAATTTCTCAGTGCCTGTCATCTGAAGAAAGATTTCCATAAGCCAGCCAAAAGGATTCATTAAAGCAGCACAGCGAGGCACGGGCTTAGGAGAAAGCAGGAGGTAGTGAAAAGGCTGCCGGAGAGCTCAGAATAACTTTCTGCAGAGGGGTAGCTTATAGAGCACTGAAGCCACTGATACAATAGCTGTGAATACATTGCGTTTGTTCTTTATTTCCAAACAGAACCACCTTGGTAAGGGCCCTGAGATCAACCCCCTCCTGGAGGCTTGGCTGCCGGTGCTCAGAGCCAACATGGAGTCAGTACAGCTGGGCTGCCCCTTCCTCCTGGTGCCGCTGGAGAGGCTCCAGACAGTGCTGCAGGGAGACCCCCTTCCCACGGGAGCTGCTTTAACCCAAGCCTCTACCCCTCAGCCCCCACCGGTGCTGCAGCTCTCGCTGCACCACAGCCACAACTGTGCCTGCCACAGGCACTGTTGGCCCAGACGTGGACCCCCACCCGCAGGCTCACATCCGGGCCTGGCCTCAGCCCAGCACAGTCCCCGGAGAGGTGCCCAGTGCTGGGGGAAGGGGCTGCCCTTGACTGCCCTGCGCCTGGCTGGGGTGGTGGGAGAGGCCCTGGCTGCCTGGCCAGGCACTGACAGAGTCCCCATAACACCCAGCCCCCCCACCCTAGGGAGATGTCAGCCCTGTGGCACCCTCATACTGAGCGTTTTGTCAAGATTGGCAAAGAAACCTGTTCAGAAAACACAGAGTATTTAGCCTAATAAAAACTCCAACATTGGCTTATTGAGCTACTGTTCCTCCTCTGTCCATTAGCAACAGTAATCCCCTGAAAAATGAAAGACTTTTAAACAGTAAAGTAATTAGCTGATAAATAGGTGGTTACAAACTATTATTTCTGGCTAAAATTAATGTAGCAGTAGTATTTTGATAAATTCTAATAGGAAAAACTTGGAAGCCTCCTCATAGTATTTAACATAAGGCAAATTAAAGTACTGACAATTTTATGGTGTTTTAATTAATGAGAATCTAGAGTGGAATTCTCATGCAAATACTGTACGTATTGTATGACAACCCTATTAATACCAGAGGAGTTAATTATGATTAGTGCTATTACACTGAGTACTAAATGAATTAACAATAATGAGGCACTCCTAATACTATCATCACATTTCTGCATACATTTTAATGGATAGGTTTCACCCTGATTAGAGCTGATAAATTATTAGCAGCAAACAAAATTATCTCTTCCATTTATCGCTTTTTCTCTCCACCCTGTACTCAGAAATCAAAGCTCATTTCTGAGAAAGAACCGTTACTTGTGAATATCCAACATATTTCTAGCCTTTATCAAACTGTTCTCATAACTGTTCATCAAAAGAAATTTCCATTACAGTGCACTATTTCTACTCCTAAGCTCCTTCTTTGAGCTTATTTACTAGGGTGTCAGCTATCCGGAGCCTTCCTACGCAATGGCTAACTGTGTTACCATCACTTAGCAACCTGAATTGCTAAAAGCAAAACCAAAGAACTGAACTTCGAGGAAAACTTGTTGAAAGATGAAGGGGTTGGTTTCAAACAATATGGTGAGCGAGTAATCCAGATTTACAAGGCACCACAGCAGTTGGAAAGGACCCTGGCCAGACTTGCACACTTCTGTCCATAGTTTCCAGTCAGAAGCAGGCATGCACACGCTGCAGGCTTTGACACAGCAAATCCACTATTGCCAGGGCATTTCAGAAACAGAACATGTTCTGCATTCATGCAGTAAATCCAATATGTTGGGAGAAAGGAAAGGGGATGTGAACACAGACAACGAATCTACTGCAAAGGCGAGAACACATGGTCAGCACATAGGCCATGGGCAGCATTTCCTGCACAGCCTCAGCACAACCGCAGCACACCAACCCGTCCATGCACAAGTGTGGGAGCACCGCGTGGCTGCAGTATTCAAAACGCACGCTCTGGTCATTTCTGGAAGCTCAGCATGCGGGAGTGGTTCCAGGCTTGGGCAGACTAAGAAGACATTCTCAAATCTTATACCAACATAATATGTCCTCTCAATCCACCTGTGCACAATTCCTGACTGGAATATAATATGTGTCCAGGAAAACCCTGTTAATTGCTATCCTTAACTTTTGATGAAGGAGATGACTGGTACCATTTCTTACTTTGTCTTAGCTGATTCCTCTATTCCTGCCAGCTAACATGGTTTTCCCTCCCAAGAACCGGCTCTGATGCAGAGGCACACAAAAAATAGCAAGTAAAAAAACATTTCTACTTTTAGGCAGGTAGGAAGGGCTGGTGGGGAAAAAAGCAGGAAACTATCAGAAGTAGAAATCTATACAGAATAAAGGAATAAATCTGAGCTTGAGATGATTGTTTTTATAATGGCAGTTGGGTGAAAAACACTTCATAGAGAGGACAGCTTTTGCATGATTTATGCTAGTTCCTGATGCTGTTTTCTGCTTATCTCTATTTATCTATATTATCCCTGGTTGCTGTATGTTGTTTCAATTGCTGTCACAAAGTAAGCTAATTTCATGTGCTCATGAGATACCTTTTGAATCCTCTCACTGCTGTACTATTTATTCTCAGAAACTCAATAGCCAGAGTACAACTAAGTGCTGCTTTAAGCTAAGTTCAAAATCAATGTAATCAAGTGTTTTGTGATAATTTAGTGCATTGGTTTAGGGACGAAATAGAATTGTTTCTTATGGTAAGCATTCAAAATCTGTCTACTAACTCTGTGGAGGCAGCAACAAATCTTTGGGAAGAGGTTCTCTATCTTCCAAATTCTATTACAACAATGCAGTTACAAAAGCACTACGTAATATATAAAAGTACATAAAAATTCATACAGAGGTGGGTTTTTTTTAAACAGAGAAGTAGTAGGATAGTATTCTTTCACTGTTCATGTTTCTGATTTATACTGACAAAGCCACTTAGGACACAAATAGATTTTGCTGTTCACTGTGAAAATAGTGTTCTTCTTGCTGACTTCTAATTTCAAGCATATTCATGCCTTACGAAATGGTGGAATACAATCTAATTAACACTTGCAGCATTTTCTTTGCGTTTGCTAAGATATTAAAGGAAATAAATTTTGAAGTGTAATCAGGAAGTAGCAGAGCTGGTTTTCACTTCACTTACATTGGTAGCTCAGTGGAAATAACAGCGTTATGCTAGTGTAAAGGCAACCGTTGAGAGAAAAACAAATTGTTCACAAGATCCAGTCCTGGATCACTAACTTCTAATAGTGCCTTACCTCTTGAGTAAATGTGCTGGTTTCATTAGCCTTCCCAGTAGAGAAAAAACTCTAATATTAACATGAATAAAGCTGTAAGAACATAGTCTGCAATCAACACTTACTCATCTGTACCTATTTATTTCCCTATGGTGTCCACTCTTAACAGATGGCCAGTTAAATGTTCTGCTTTGCAATCCTGAGGTCAATCATTAAACAATGCAGAAAGGATTTGTTTAATAGCTTGTCAGTACACATTGCAGTTACGATCACAAATTTGGGATCAAATCTAGCAGCATAGTTGCAAGTAAAACTTATGTTTTTCCTTGCACTCGTAGGAAAGGCAGGATTAGAGCCATGCTGGTCTGGGTTCATGTCCTGCTCAGCACTCAAGCACAGCTTGAAACTAATGCATGATTTTAAGTTGGCAGCAGTCATAAGAAGAAACAAATGGAATATGGCTTTCCATAGCACACATTCAGAGGGGAAGAGGAATTGTTACCCTGGAATAGACCTATACATTTCTGTTTGTCTCCAACAACACCTAAATTCTTGTGAAAATCCCTTCCCCAGCACATCCAGCTACTTAGTACCTACTGGTGCAGAGAATGGTCTGGTCTGTATGTTGATGTCTGAGGTTCAACCTTTCTTAAACCTTCTTCCTGACACTGTTTCTAGTATCTTCCTTTATCTTTTTTTTCTCCTAAGATAAACAGCAATTGCAGTTATTCATTGCTCCTGAATCCTTTCCAAAAGGGATTACCTTTGATAAAGAAAGGCAGAAGCACAGGTATCTAGAGATGTGGGGCAAGATATGTAGTTTAGGTGCACAGGTTTTAAAATAACATTAGAATTTTTCTTAAACACTAGAAAGTTTTAATACTTCTGCATTGAGAATTCCAACTGATAAGGGAATGTGGAAGAAATAAGGGTGGCAGGGTAGAAGAGAAATGAAGAATAAATTGGACATGTGAGAAAATATGAAGGGAGGATAGAGGAAAAAGTTGCAGCAAAAGAAGAGTTCAGCTATTCTCTACATGCTTCAGCTTATCTCCTCACTTTTTTTCCCAAATATGTTCATCCTCCTGGTAAGTCTTTTTTTCCTTCTCCCCTTTAGCTAAAAAATTTCTTCTCCAGTGGTCTTGCTATCTGTTAAAGCATATACAAGTAGCTGTATTTGTCAAGCAAGGAACATGCTGGAAAGCTTTAGAAGGCCCTCACTGTGACATCCACAAATGATTAGCAAAAATGATAAAAAATGTAATACAGTAAAGAAGATATTATCAACATTGACAGATAACAATGGCATAAAGTCCACGCTGGGAAAATCACGTACTGTTCAGTATTTTAAGATTTCTGATTCTTAAGCCTAAGCATTTATGAGGTTGATTACAGCATTATTCTTGCTGGTTCAACCAAGCACATGCTGTTGAGACACTATGTCCAATGGATGTCCTATTTTTAAGGTAGAGGTTGAGAAAGAGTTTGGACTCTGGCAAGACACAAAAGAATGATTCATGAGGAAAAACTTGTTTCCTTTTAGGGTGACACAGCACTGGAACAGGCTGCCCAGAGAGGTCGTGGAGTTTCCTTCTCTGGAGATATTCAAAACCCGCCTGGACGTGTTCCTGTGAAACCTGCTCTAGGTTTGCTCCTGTGCAGTGCTGCTTTAGCAGGGGGGTTGGACTAGATGATCTTCAGAGGTCCCTTCCAACCCCTACCATTCTGTGATTCTGCGAAAGACTGTAAACGCTTATTTGAAATGTGAGCAACTGACAGAAGTTTTGACTGTTTCATTTTTCCCTGAGAAATGTAAAAACATGATGAGATCCCAGTCTTGCATGGAGACATAGTATTTACATGGAGAGGAGTTTAGAACAGAGCTGTTAAGAACACGGCTTGCTTTAATTTTTCACTAAAAGGCACGGCAGGATGCAAAGGCAACAAAATATTTTAACAGATTATTAACAAACATCATTAGCTCGGGTATCTTGTAGATTTTTCCATTATTTCAATCCCTTATATCAAGGTTGGATGCCTTTCCAAAATATGCTGTTGGTTGTATGGATGAAACAACATGTTCTGCACTGTACAGGAGGTCAGATTAGATATTCCCAATGGTCCTTTCTAGCCTCCAAAACTAAGACTAAACTTAGTGATTCAGTGGGAACAAGAGAAGCCCCTTTAAAAGGAAAAATGTTATAAAGTCCTAATCCAGCACAGCAAATAAATTTGTATTTGACAGTACAGTTCCAATGATCTCAGTCAAAATACTATCCAGATGCTCTTCCAACAGCTCAGTACCCTGCATGCTGGACAGCCATGTTGTAAGAGACCAAAAGAGCTTACAATTTAAGCAGAAAAAACAGAAGAGGTGGCAGAAAATAAGTATAATCCTGTATCACTCATCAGGAGGCACAGAGTGATGTGGAAGCCAGATAGGGACCATGCAGGAAACTAATAATGAGCTGGTAACAAAACATGGCTCTTAAGACATTCCTGTTCCCACTCGCAAGGCCTCTTTTCCCATAGCACACACACTAAGTACTGGAGAAAATCCCTAGTGCACACACTGGCACAGTGGTAATGCCCTCATCGGGAAGCTGTTGCTTTAAGCAATATGCTTTTCAGAAGAGCGTTTATATTCTGAACTTTATGAGAGAGAACAAACATTACACAATAGAGAAAAAAAAATGTCGGGGAGCTCTGGTTTCTTATTCAAAATGAACTGATTGTGATTTGCGTGGGAGACTTTCAGTTGGAAGCGGTTTATTTCACCTAAAAACAAAAGACAAATCAAAATACAGCAATTTGTACGTGAAGGGTGATACAGAATCACCTTCTCAGAAGTAGAGAGTGTATACAGTATTCATCCAAATCTTTTAGACAAAATCCCGAGCTAGTATGCTCCAGTTCTGAAGAATAAGCGTAGAGTATTTGAGCAGATGAGAATGGCAATGTCCCTCTTCAGTCATGTGCACAGGATACAGTCTAACACGCCCATAAAAGCATTACTAAGTCTTTTTTGTGCAAGAGGTTCGTTTACCTGCACACCTGATACCAGACATAATATACACATCTGTCGCGGGGGAGAGTGGTTAAGGTTTAACGGTCGCTCAAAGAATCACCACCACAGATATGAGGGAAAGGTGATTTTTAATATGAGTTTGTAAAAAGCGCGACTTTACAGAATTCGATGGCAAGATTCACTCTATTACTTACTGTGTGAAGGGATTGTGAAAGGGAATTGGGTCAGCGTGGTGCTTAGGTGCAACTGTCACAGTGAATGGCGGGGGGAGCACAGAGAGAAGTGATTTTTTACAGTGGTCGGATAGGGGAAACTGAGTCAGGGTTGAGTTGGAGTGATGTATACAGTGTTTAGGGAAAAGGGTATAAAGAGTGCCCTCCCGTTGAGTCACGAGGTTCAGAGTGGACCCCCTTGCTTTCTAAACTCCTTCTCAGAGGAGTCTAGGTGCGGCTGAATCCACTCCTAGTCCCAGACTTGGTCAACGGTTTATAACTAAAGGAGTGTAGTGTGGGGATTTCAGTGAAAGTGATTTAACATGTAAGTATGGGTCTTATAAAA
>VZSC01013942.1:7446-58402 GCA_013398225.1 Steatornis caripensis | reverse complement strand
ACAACAACATCCAATTGCATTGTGCACTACCTTCAGCTCACATATGAGTCATGCTTAGTCTTATTACAACAGATTGTCTCCAGCGATGATGATGATGGCTTAAACCATGACAGAAATACTAGTAATACCATTAGCTTTCATCACAGTGTGAACATAAGTCAGTATTGTCCCCTAGCTCTGCACTTAAACAAGTACGAATCTCAAGATGATGAGGTACCTGTCAGAATTTACCATTAAGTGGCAGCTGCTAGAAAAGTGTATTTAGATGTATGCAGCCTACAAAAATTGTCAGCTATCATCAGTCTTAATGTAAATTAAGACATTAAGGCTCACGATGAAAACATCAATGGTCAGTTACATGTACACTGGTCCATCTGGAAAGACAGTATTGTTGCTTGTAGTTAGTTTAGTCCTTGCCCAGGTACTTCTTACGAATGCATTGACTTGCAGAGACACTGCACACCTTTGCTTCCCAATGAAATGATAACTGCACAGCTCCTGGTACACCATGTGCTACACAGTTCCAACCAGTATCAACCTTCCCTGTCTATGTAGATTATCAGTGTAAGCATGCAGACACCAAAGTATATTTACGATTCATTACAGACCTTTCTTTTTATGCATTCTTTGTAAACAGTCAATACAACTCCTTTTTTAAGGATCAAGAGACCATCAGTATTCTTCTCAAATTTATGGAAACTTTCTGAAACTGGAGATCATGTTGGAAGAACTTAACAATTTACTCATGGCCTTCACTGACAGGCACTGATTTACCAATGAGGATGGACCACTCATCGCTCGCTCATGTTCTGTCCAATCTTGTATCTAAGACATTGTTCAGGTAGTATCTTAAGACTTCTTCAGCGATTCAAACACCATAAGTTTTAAGATAATTCTTATTCAAGGTCTTTACCCATGGCAATAAGGATTGCCATGATTTTCTTTCTGTAGATTCTGAGTAGCAAGTTCCCTCCTATGTTAACAGCTGGTCACTTCTAGTTGGCTACAATGGTGGATCAGTTCGCTGTTCTAGCAAGACTATTGATGACCTGGCTGCTGAAATAGGTTCTGTGAGGCACCTATCAATTCTTTTGTTCCTAATATTCCTGAAGTATTGTATTTGCAAATACATCAAGACTTTGATAAAGTTTTTTTAATGTTAAAAAAAAATCTATACATTCTTAGAGAATATTGAAGAAAACTAATAATTTTTGTCCATAAAACTGCACTATAATTTTATAATTGTTGATCTATATTTAAAGTTCATTTATTAATTTTCCAGTAACATGCATTCATTTCTTGGTCAAGGGATTCATTCATTGCTTTGTTTTCCTGGAATGAGTTTGAGCCTCCACAGCATCGCAGTATCATTTTATCCACATGTTTAAAATCAAAGTTTAGGCAATTTCCCGTTTAGCCTTTTAATGACTTATGAAATCACATTCTCCGTTGATAATACTTCTTTTAACATACCAAATGCAATATGTATGCATTCCATTGTTCTGTATTTAAAATTAAGCACATGAAGGTAATTCTGTCTTATTTCAACTTTTGACTTTTATAAAAGAACTAGCTCTTTATAAACTGTTTAACTCATTAAAATTTTATAAAAATCCATTAGAAGACTTTCTCATTTTATCCAAATACTATTCATCAGCATTTCTAATTTCATTTTAATAACTCCTCTTTTTAAGATTATAAGAATAATGTCATACATATCTTTTACATTAACATTAAAAAAGCCTGAAATGGTGGATAGCTAGGGGCTTTATTCTGTTCTATAAATATACTGGAAGACAAATAATCTCATTTTAATGTAATATATTACTCCACATTAAACAAGAGTTTTTCTTTTAAACACTTAACTTGTAAGATGTACGTCAGTCAATCGTAGTTTTAGATGATTAAAAAGAAGCAAAATATATTATTCTCTTGCATTGTATATACTTTGAAATCTATAATTTGGGAAATTAAAACTTCCTTCTCATCTTTACAGAAGTGAAAAAAAGAAAGATGAAACGTCTTTCTTGCAGGTGTTTCATTAAAAACAAGCTGTGACCTTGGAAACATCACTTGAGTGAGCCAACATGGTTATAACTCATTATTTCACATGTTGCGCCCTTTAAACATATGTTAATTCAAAATTACAGCCTCTGTTTCTCTTCACAGAAAAAGCTATTTAAATCACTTGTTTGATTTTTTTTGTTGTTGTTCTACAGAACATAGGCATCATAAGCACACAAAATCTTTGCAGATATAGTTAGAACTCTGTTATACCGTAGCATGCCCATACCAATCCTGAAATCAAGTGATCCTTATGAGTGTCTGGGAACAAATTTCACTGGGCAACGTCAAGCAGTGCTGGACATTAACGAATTGTTTCTTGGAATGTGCAAACTATACCAAACAACACCACACCACATTGCTATAGAAGACGCACCACACCTAACACCAAAAGTGCCTTGCATAACACCACCACCGAGTGAGAAGCAATAGACTAGTGTGTAACACTTTAGCTGCACCAGGTTCTTGGGGCCATACTGAATTGTTCTAATGCCAAAATGGGCTCATCTTGGTTGGTTGGTTGGTTGTTTTTTTTAAAGTAAGAAATTAACACTAAAAATGAAAGCCTGCAGTCGATTGAACGTAAACCATGACAGCCATTTTTAAACTGCAGAACCAGATTTTTCCCTGTCAGATACTCAGACTCAGTTTTTAAAAATGTATGTGTTTGTTGCAATTTTTGGATTAGAATAAATGTATGATATTTCTTGTCATAAAACTTGAAGACATTACAGATGAATAAGGAATAATTTTGAACTTTAGTATTAGTAGACTACCAATATGCTTCTTGTTCCTCTTACAGCTTCATGGTTGTAACACTACAGCTTCCTATAAATCAACCATTAATGAGAGCTATCACTATTATTTTTCAGTAGTACCACCATGTGTTTGATAATATTATACATGTAGCTAGTTAAACTTCCACCTCAGAAGTTCTTGCTTGGTTTTAGTGGAATATAAAAGAGCAATGTATATAGCTGTGTTTGAATAAGTTTCATTACAAGACATAAAGAAAAAGTGACTGTATCTTGCAAGCTAAAAAGGAAGTTAATTGACTCAATAAATTAAAAAAGGCCTCCACTATCTTTTATTTAAAGACTGTTGAATAAGTATTTTACTTATTGATTTTTACTGTAGTTCAGCTTTATTTTTGACTGCATTTTATAGCAGAGAGCTCTAAAGTTGATTTTGACGCAGAATAAAGTCTCAATAGTACAAGACCTTTTACAGTATTGCATTGTGAAATCATAGCTAAGAAATGGTAGGATAGCACAGATACATATGTGACAATTAAACAGTAGTGAATTAATAAACTTCATTAGTTTAGTTCTGCTCAAGACAGAGTAAAATGAAGTAAGAATAGGGGGCGTAGAAGACGGATAATTACTAGAGAGAGACTACCTGTGACGATACAGTATCTCTCTGCAAAGAGAGAAAAGCTGGGGAACATTACAAATGCACAGCCTTCAATTATCCTGCAGCTGATGTCAAGTAACAGATAGAGACAGTCTCTCTGAACGCCATACACTACCCTCATCCAAGATTATTGTTTGAGACAAGTGAAAGCAAAAAATAAGCAGCCATTAGAGAAAGTAACAATCTTTCTGGATTACCTCTGTCAATAAGTGTGCTGCAAATTGCTTCCATCCTTATGTTTAATGGATCCACTACTTCAAAAATACGCTAAGCAAGAGCAAGCCTGTAATGGGGTGTGCTCTGGGGCCTGCTGCTGCAGAGGGCTGGTGCAGGGCTTCCATAGAAACTTTGGAGGCAGCAAACCTGAGTGAGAAAATGCTCACTGGCAGAATATCCTAAGTTCGACTCGGAGAAAAACGCTCCTTAGAAAAGGTTTCTTACCTCTGTGAGACCTTGAGTTCTACCAACCACATTTTCTAACATCACAGACTTATTCAGGAATAGCTATGTTTGTTTGGTGTATCTGTCAATGACCTTGATAAACAAAATCTAGAAGTATTTTGATCATCATCTGTGTTCAAAATTAAACATTGCTGCCGTTCATTTTCTGATGTTTTCCATTTTTTGATAGTATAATATTATTCTTCAAAGCAAGGTAATAATTCCCTGGTGATACGTTACATCTGAAGTGATGCAGAAAGGTAAGGTGGTAATGAAGAGGCAGTAAAAAGATAGATCTAACCAATTACTACCATTTCATCTAGTTCTAAGCTTACAGAGTCTGCGCTCTCATCAGAGTATTCTCTCTTAAGGGTTAAATCCTTGCATAGCAATATATACAACAAAAATCAGAAATGGTTTAACAGGAGACTCACCTGTCAGATAATTCTAAATTGTATTCCTTCAATGATCATTGTTTCATCAATTCTGTGACAGTAAATATCATATTAAATATAAATCTTCCGGACTAGGTACTCAGGTGACATAAGCCAGGGTTAATTCCATCACCTTCTTGTGGCAGTTTACACAAATTAAACTGCTGCATCCTTGCTGTTTTCTAGCTGTGGGATTAACTGGAGCTTAGTAAATTTTCCTTTCTAGTCTCAGACCCTGTAAAATTCAGTAAGGCAAATTTCCCCTTGCCAGCTGCACCTGCCCAGCATTGTCCCTCTCTGGAATTCATGGCTGGATCAGAAGTCTGATGATTCCCTAAATACCTGTAATCATATTGACCAAGATCACTGACCCTCAGACAAATTCAGCATTCATTCAGTCAACAGAAGTAATTCTGTTGGTCAGTGGTCATTAGAGGAAGCTTTTACATGCAAGGGGGATGATCCTGATTTGGTTATTATCATTTGAACGGTTTCAGTACAGTAAGTGCTGTTATTTTCAAAGGTGCAAATAAGATCAGAATGAAACCTTACTAATTATATGACTTGCCTGCCTTGCTTTATTAAGGAGTTCCAAATTGATTTAACATTAGTTAACGAGCTTCTAAAAGAAACAATTTTTTGTAATTGTTTTCAGTTGTTTCAGACACTTTTTCAGATTAGCTACATTTAGCAGTTACGCTGCTTTATTTTTTTACAACCCACTCATTTACTTTTCACAGCTTTTTGGTAAAATATAGCATGTGAATACTAAACCTTTTCCTTGTTGATTTGATAAGTTAGTGAGAGCACCAAATCCTGTTTTCAATGAAGCCTCTGCAAAAAGCTTTATAGATTTAAATGGGAGCAGGAATAGTCCCTCCAAAGGTGAGATATTCAGGCTTGAAGTTGTTAGGTAAGTACATAGGTAGTTAACTAGCAATATTCTTAAAAGCCAGGATGAAGAATGGAGGCTCAAATCCTTCCCCACAAACTGTGCGGGTCTGAATGAGCAGTTCTGATTGAAGTTTTCTTAGTCCTTTTATTCCAAAGCGTTGCATCTCTCTAGGATGAGAGTTTTCTTATTTGATAAGGCTTATTTATGAAAAGAAAACCAGTTTCACCAAGATCAGATGTTTGCCTGACATACGCGCTGAGAACAACCACAGCCTAACAAAGGAGTCCGTAACCATTGGTCACTCTGACATGATTAACTGGAAAGCAGCCTGCCCACGGCATGCTGTTCAGCACGCTGCACCCTCCTGTTCTGTCTCCAGCCCCTCATCCATTTCTGAACAAGCCTCTTAACAGTAGGAAGTGTTGACTTCATTAATACTCTGTTTACCACAGGCAGAAAAATCTGAATGCTAGATGGCCCACTTAATTAGGAGTTTTGCTACTTAGCATTGAAAAATTAATTATGGGCAGGAGTATCCAGAGGATAGTTTGCTTTTGACTTGGAATGCATTATCCCAGTCTGTATTAACTGGAAGGTAGGAACTGACTTTGTATTAACCGAGGTCAAGAATATACAGCCATGATCATCAAATTTATTAGGTAGAAAAATCTATAGGGTTATGAGATTTTGGTTTTTTACCTGAGGTTAAATTGTAATAACAATAATGTAACCATGATAAAGCTGTTACTGCAGAAGTGATATAAATGTAAATGAGTCAATGTTTAATCAACAGAATAAACTCCCCAATGCAAAACAAAACAAACCTCCATATATTTTTCATAGGAATATGTAAAATATTTGACCTACTTAAAGTAAAAAAAAGGGCATGGTTTCTGGAGCCGCTTTTTAAATTTCTTCTACATGGATCATCCTATCCAGCTACAAAAAAGGAGGTAGAGTTTGCAAAAGATAACAAAGTGCTAACAGACTTTGCTTTTTCAATGTGTTTATTTTGATGTTGGCAATAAGTTAACAAGTGTTGATTAGTGTTTTGTTTGGCTCCTGGTCAGGATCCCCAAACACACAGACGCTGGAGCAGAGCTGACCCATCCATACTCTTCCAGAACTACACCTTGACAGGTTTTCCAGCGAGTTTGGAACTGTTGGGTTTAAACATTATGGGAACAGATTTCATGCAGATTAAAAGTATCATGGTTTCCATCTAATCCAGCAATGCGCGTATCTGCAAATTTCTACTATTTCTTATTGTAAAAATCTGGCCAGTAGCTACTATGCAAGTGATGGGCAGCAGTATTTCGGTTTCAGTTTCTTCATGATACTTTAAGTACAGTAATGCAGAGTAGGTACAATCAAGAGCTCAGTCCTGCAAACACTTCCTATCAGATACAGTTACCACTGGCATAGTCAGGAACAAATACAAATGGACAGCATTTACCCATTAAACTTGGGCAGTATAGAGCTTTCCTCGCTATCACTGGAACATCAAACAAGTTAGTTTTCTCACTCACCGTTTAGTAATTTTATAATTAGAAATACAAAAAGTACACTGTAGACATGGCACTTAGGGACATGGTTTAACGGGGAACTTGGCAGTGTTAGGTCTACAGTTGAACTCAATGACCTTAAGGGTCTTTTCCAACCTAAAAGATTCTATGATTCTACATGACACGTTCATACAATAGCACTCAGTTCTGCTAGCGCATTCAGTTATTGTCTAGCACGAGGGAAGGATAACTAGCTAGCTAGCCTTACACGGCCCCACAGGGAGTGTTTTCAGTATCAGACCCTTTTCTTCCTAAGTCATCTTCCCGCCCAAGGTGACAATCAACACACAGTCACAATCTAAACTACTTTGGAACTGATTAGAAATTTCACGTAGTTTGTCAGCACTGCTGTGCAGGGAAGCGTGCATATTATCACACCAACAGGAATGGGACTAGCAAGTATGAAGAAATCACAGAATAATTAAATAACTGGTATTCCAATAGATAAATTCCAGTCCTACACCTCATATCTCCGTTGTCTTACAATGCTGCTGTCCTGGTTTCAGCTGGGATAGAGCTAATTTTCTTCCTAGTAGCTAGAACAACGCTATGTTTTGGCTTCAGTATGAGATTTGGTATGAGAAGAATGTTGATAGCACACTGATGTTTTTAGTTGCTACTAAGAGATTTTTCCTATATGCAAATCTCTTTGTTTAAATACTGCTTCTAAAGGAATGGGGAAACAATTCTGTGGGTTTTCAAAATATTGCATCGTCCTTCCAGCAGTATCAGAACTAGAATTTGTAGCGGTCATACAGGTCTGATACCATTTGCGCATCAGTGAAATATCACTGGGAGAGGAAATGGGCAGAAGAATGAGGATGTCAATTTAATTCAGAGTTCAGCTCTGCCAACACTGTTCATGCTGAGTGCTACCGCAGTCAGTGAGAAATCCTACTGATTTTAATGTGACTATTCCTTAGGGAAAGTACTTCTGGAGAGGAGGAGACAGGAAGGTTCATTCTTTGGTTATGAGGCAATAAGCAATAACTCTTACACACTGTATTGCCATGAGGCCCAAATTCGAAAATTATGATGAACTAACTGTGAAGTGGATTTTGCATTAATAATAATACGCACTTTAAAAGAAAAGACCATTAACTACTCTTTCTGAATGTTTTCAGCTTTATCGGCATTTTAACACCTGGAGTCATCGTCTTTGTTTGAACTATGACAGTTTTGTCATCTAGTTCAAAAGAATCAGGATTCTACACCTAAATTTCGATTCAATTGTGATAATTTTATAGTAAGCTGCTGTATAGCTTATGAATGTAGCATTTTTTTCTACACAATTCTTTACATTATGTTCTTCACTTAGCTTTAAATCCCACTGTTGTACTGTCTTTCAATACCACTGCCGCATGCTGAAAGTGAGAATTTGCTGTGAAACTGAGAAATCTATAAATGCACCTGGAAATTACAGTAATTGAATTGATAATTTCCTGACTTTTTTTTTAATTGGAATTCTATCAGATTTATTGTATCAGAAATTGGGTTCTATTACACTGTTTGCCAGAAAACTCTCTTTGTGAATGTCTCTCACATTTTGGAAGGGATCAGAATCCCACAGATGAGAGGCGTAAATAGTTAGGTCGGTGGTATATGCATAGCTGTAAACATGGCTATTTTACTTCTTTGTACTGCTGCTTCACAACACACATGAGAATCAGAAAGTTCAACAGTGCTACTGGAAAATGCAAGTCAGCAATCCCAAATTTTAAAACTGTTTTCTGGGTGCAAGGAGGGTAACTGGTAAGCTTTCAAAAGGATTTAATGGCAACATTAACATATTTTAACAAGGGAATGTGATCCAAGAAATTCTGCTGGGCTTCCATATTTTGTTTTCTACAGAGTAAAAGAATAAAGAATTGTGATTGATATAGTTCTGCAACCTAGCAAGTTTATTTTTCTTCAGAATGGTTTGTGTCTTCCAATCTTAGTAAATTAACGTTGATTATAAGAAGCAATGTTCAAGCAAGACATCCATAAGAATCTCTCTTAGTATATGCTCTGTAAGATGAAGGTATCCATCATCTTCATGCAACGAAAAGTTGTTCACAAAATTAAAATGGATCTACTAGCGCATTCGTGAGCCGTTTTAGATGCAGCTTCTTGACTGTCTTTGATAAACTAACTTAGGAAGCAGCAATCTTTTTCCAAACTAAAAGCCTATTCATCAAGTAGAAATCCCTATTAATTTTAATATGAACATATTTCTTTGCATTGGCATTTCTCTCCCACTCACTTTGATTTTAGAGATGACTAAACTCTTGTCGGTTTAGTTTATTTCCAAAAGTGAGCTCTCAGTTTATCTTTGTCTTGAAGCAGGAAGGAAGAATCTCAGAATAGTACTCCAGGTAATACCAATTATTCTGGAATACTTCAGACCTGGTGAAGCACTAAGTCACACTGCTCAGATGTGAGAAGGCAGACAGAAGCGGAGAGCTGTGTAGACCATCTTTTTGTGTAAGTCTCAGTATTACCTGGTTTGCTCTGCCTGTGTGCTTGTCTGGGTCATTTCTGCAAATTCAGAGAACCTGCAATTTCTTTCTACTGCATGAGAAGGAATCTGTTCAAAGTTATGTAATTAAATTTAATGACAACCGTCTTTCTTAGCAAATAAAACATGCTTGGCTTACACACTGTTTTGAAGCCAAAGCTCAGTATATTTTGTATACATTTCCTCTTGCTGAGGATAGATACATGTGCATGCATGTACATAATACATACTTGTACATTTAAGCACATTTCATTTGCAGGGTAACATTATAGCTGTGTACTATGAATTACATCAGCATAAAGAGAAAGCGAGTAAATTAACAAAACAAGTCTGTTGCTTTGTCAGTATCATACTTTGTCACATACAAGCATGGAAGCATGGAATATTAAATGCTTCAAAAATTAGCTTCAAATTACAATTTGTATTGAAAATTGTTTAGTCACAGAAGACTAAAATCATTGCTAGTCAGATAGAGTCAGCAATAGCAGAAGGAAGAGTGATAACTTATGGAATACAAGGCATCGCTCAAGCTAGGCAGACAGACAGAAGCCAGGGTGTAAAGCGCAGTCTATGGAAAATTCCTACACTGCAAAAATCAAACCACCAGTTCTGCAAACTGCAATACCTGCAAAGAAAATTAATTTACTGCTCTGGTCTGTGCAACATGTTGCATATGACCCTGGATATCATGCAAAGAAATTTGGGTATAAGCACTGCAGAAAAACTGAACATTTTGCTAGAGTGTGTTGTGCTGCCGCCTGTAAAAATGGGTAAATAAAATTACTGTTCCGGGCATGCCTCTTAACTTTGTACATAAATATTCCAATGTACGCTGTATTAGTAACTTACTAATATTTGTGCTACATCAGGAAGATACACACAGGTGAGCAATTAATGTCAGATACTGGCTCTGCAGTCTCTCTATTACTTGAATTCACTTACTTGCAATGCTTTAGAGGTTTGTCACTTGTGACCCTCCGTTATATGCAGCGAGTGATCTGGGGAACCAATTTCTACGCTTGATTTACTGTACACAAACATGATTTTTGACCCAGACAGTACACTTGCTGAATTCCATATTCTGCATAAAGGTATGCTATGCACAATACAGTGTATGTACATGCAACTCAGGCACGTGTTTGTTATGGGAAACACGCAAATACCTGCTTGTCTGTAATGTTTCAGCAGCACTGTACACTGCAGTAGCAGACTGTAATGTCAGTGACTGTAACAGACAGTACTGAAAAAACACCGCTACGTAAAGGCTTTGTTCACAGAAACAAAATCCAATCTTCTGTGTTATTCGTACAATAGAAACGACACAACCCACCATTTGCATCACAACCCTTTAAAAATAATCCAGAATGTCATTACTAATGAAACTGAAGTTTCAGAATGTGTCATCAATAGAAGCGAAAAGACAAGATTTTTTTATCATTGCATGTATTCAAGGAACTCAAGCAAAGCCAAGCAACTGCTCTTCATGTATTTCCATAAAAAAATCAGATGTCATATTTGCAAAATGCAGAAAAATGGCATTTACCCCTGGTAGACTGTGATTGCTACATAACATCATGCAAGGGCTCCCAGAACTACATGGCATTCAGTTCACTTGATGGATTTCTCCACCTGAAATGGGCATGCCACAGACTTTCTCCCATGCCCAAAGCTTTTTAAAGAATGACAGCCATGTTTCTCAATAATCAGTCAAAAGCCTGATATCAAAAATAATGGCATTTTATGCTTATGAAAGGTTTCTCAAGCCCTGTAGTACAGCCTCAGCTTTGCATTCAGGCTGTATTACAGCACCTTGGCGGAGCGAGGTGGAAACTGAACTTTGCCAGTTGCCACTTTGTGCTGGCAGAATTGTCCTGTTTTGGTGCATAATGTCTCCAACAGGAGCGAAAATTCAGAACAAACAGATATGATTACAAAAGTTTTAACACCACCATGATCACAAATACGTTCTGGCTTAATTCATACAACATGGTATGTTTCTCCTTAACTGTGCACCTGCTGCACAGTTGTTCAGAGCAAAATTTTGTGGAACTGCAAAGATTTGAAGCAGTGAAACGCTGACTGGCAAACAGCCAGGTGTTTATATTATTCAGCTCTGTGTCCACTCATGACTGTGGACTCATACTTGCAAAAAGCTACAGGACATTGCCGAAAAGACCATTGCATTTGCACCCAGACCATTTGAAGAAACTGAGGAAAGCACTGCATTTTAGAGCAAAAGCATATGTTTCTGTGTAGCTACAGAGAACTTAACTTAGGGTTACGGCTTTACAGCTTGTGCTGTAATTTATACAGTGCTAAACAAGGATTCAAACCAGCACTAATACACGTCAACCAGTAGTGCAGAAGATTTTATCTGTGTAAGTACAATATGGAGTATAGGCCTAGAACTAGAAATATGACTACTCAGTGCTTATCACACATGCTTTTCCTTCACAGTGTATCCAGAGATACAGGCATAGTTGCACAAATAAGAAACATATTCCTTGGCACCTACAAAAGAGCCATTAAGCATTCGTTGCTTAATATGTTCAGTCCAACAAAAATGACATGGCATCTTGCCCACAAGACCTGCTAATTTCAAATCCCATTGCCCAGGTCTACCTAGTGTTTCAGCTACAGTGTAAACCTTCCCTACCAGAAACCTGTGATGCAAGCTGGTCAGTGATTTCTTATTCTAGAGAATTTACAAATATACTGCAATAATTTATACATCTGGATTACGATTCACGTCAATGGGTTTTCAGAACAAAAGAGCAACAATAGAACCTGTATCGTCAGTCTCCTGGCAAGGCAGCAGACACTCGTGCATCACCATTGCAGCCTGTCCCTTTATGTGATTCATTGAGGGGAAGGTTTGCCGCTGATATCAAAGACCTATTTGTTCATGCACCATGGACTTCTGCTTTGCCGTCGTCCTGAGAGATTGCTTCAATAAATGGCCAGGAACAGCATTTTCATCGCAAGTCACACCTGCTACTGTAATTACTTTCCTGTCCACAGTTTCCCACAGAGTGGAGCCCAGAAGAATTAGTATCCATTAAGGGACCACGATTCACCCTTGTAGAGTTTGGGACTTTTCTGGGGAAGCGAAACATCATACACAGACGATCAAACACTTTAATTAAACTTTGGAAGAAAGTTGTACTGACTGCTGGGCGGAAGGCTTCCTACAAACGTACACATACTTCCAAACGTGTAACATAGAAGACACTTCCCGAATGACTATATATGAAAGATAAGTGAAAAGTTAAAAATTACTGTATTATAGATAACCTACTCTGAAACAGAAGCATAACTGGATATAAGATAAAAGCACTGTTGAGAGTATCCTGGCAGACACTGGGCATGAAGTATTGTTACAGGCCTGCACGTACACTCCAGCCTACGTGACAGAAGACAGAAGCGGTGTGTCCTTGAGCAGCAGGTGTGAGGAGGCTGGCTGTGAGAAAGAGGAGCCGGGATGTGTGGGGGTTGGCTGGGAATGAGAGAAACCGGGACATTTTGAGCAGAATGCTGCTGACCACTACATGGGGGGTGTAAACCACTGTTACTATTCAATGATTGTATTACTTGTTGCGCGTGAACCCTGCCTCACTCTATACAAACTGTGTGATCCTGTAATAAAGTGAGCACTGATCATACCTCTATGAGGACTCATCTTTGACTCCGGAACTCCCGGCGAGCTCTCTTTGCTACAAAGCACCCAACAGACGCAGTAAAATCACAAAACAGACTGAAGTTACCATCGTGGTGCTAAGAATATGCATGTATCTCACTTGTGAGAATAAAAAAACATTTGGTTCTTTTAAGGAGGAGAGTTAAAGTCCATGTGGCTTTTCAAGACTGCCACAAAAGCAAAAAGAAAAAATTTTACACGTCCAAACTACCTGATAAGGCAGGTCAGAGTGCTTCTCCCTGTCTAACACAGGAAACACAGCTTATCTCCTGATAACAGAGGATACATAACAGTCCCCAAACAAGAAACACAGGAGGAAATAAAGACTATTCAACCTTCTGCCAAATCATGATTAACTACATCCAGGCACTGGAGACCATCAGGTAAATAAATTTAAAAGTTTAGGCTTTAATTTTAATAATTTTGTCCGAAATCTCTTTGTCTATTTGGTCCCTAAGTATGTGACTGCCTAGTAAGTAGCTATATAACTGCTGAGACAGTAGGATAATAAAGTTACTATTTCATTATTGCTTGGGCATTACAAATATGCAATATCTTTCAAGAATTGGGGCATATGTAGTCTTGCAGTAGGTGCTTGGAAGCTGCTGCTTATGTGTTTGGTGGGCTGTCCTCTCTCTGCAGATAGCCCAGAAAGGAAATTTTCTGGCTTGCTGCTGCCACTGCCATACCCTATCAGAGTATACATCCTGAAGGCTGTCCTTCACACTTTAGCTTGGCTACACTCTTAACCACATGGAGAAATTCATCCTGAGTTATCATTACCAAGGATTACTGAGAGCAAAATGCCTGTAACTCTTTTCCTAAAAAACAAACAAACAAACAAACAAACAAACAAAACCCCTAAACACCCAAACTTAGATAAACATTTGCAATATTCTCTGTGAAAGAGAAGATACAGAAGCTAGAGAGACATGGGGGGAGGCCTTACAAAGATGCAGGCTTTTATGCCTGGTTTCCAAGAACTATAGACATCTGTCGGGTTTTTGCCTAGTCTCTTCCCCACAACACTTTTCAAGTACATTTGAGATGTAGTAGAGATAGTAGAGATATATCGAAGACTAATAACTCTTGCAAGTTTATGAAAAGAGGTAACTAGATACACAGCAGACTGATAAATGTCCAGATGGAAAAAAATGAATCATTAGGTAATATTTTAAATCAGACTCCAACAAATCAATACATGAGAAAGCTCATACATGACCCTTCAAACAGAGCTTATAATCAGTTCTGAGGTGCAAATCCAGAGAAATTCCAGCTTCAGTTTCCTGTAACACATTACTGCTGAAAAGAAGAAAACTATTGTAAAGAGTACAGTGTGCAGTTCTCAGCTACAGTGGTCATCTTTGACAAGTCCATGTCCAACAGGACGATTTGAGAAGCTGCACTTGGCTGCATTTGTCACTATAACAAAGAATGGGCAATACCTTGGCTGTCTTACCACCATGGAGCTGTGGACAAATACTGATATACTGAGCACAGTTGTTAACATTGAGATCAGATAACAACTGCACTCTGTTGGCAGCAATGAGTTGTTTTCTGCCATTCCTCATTATCTATCATCAAAAGTGGCACTAAAATATCAGAAAGTAGAAGGTGACTAATGCTATAATATCCTGGCTAGTAGCAATAACTTTTTGTTATGATATTCATTTTATTTTGTCAAACTATGTTCGTACTCACTGATTTGAAATATCCATTAGGCTTAGAGGGGACACACATCCACAAAGAGATAAAGATAACAATTCTGTACCAGGCATTGATAAGCTATTTACTGCACCACAAATCAAAGGAAACATTTTCACTGAAGAGCAGGCATACTAACTATTACAGCAGTTGTCACACACCTGCCTCATGCAGGTCAGAGATGCATGCAGATGCTCAAATGACTGAATGATCCACAATCTGAGCACAAAATACAAGTTTAAAGAAAAAAAAAACCTACTATGTCTTTCCAGGATAACAACTCTTAACCCATAGATTACTCCACTCTACCCTCAGTGGCTCAGCTGAAATTGTAGGCTGTTCAGTTCATACTAGATTTCAGCTCCCACCTCTGATGGCTAGAAACCATGTGTGTAAACACTGGGTTGAAAATTGGGCTTTTGTCATCATTGTTTTGACCCAAAACATAGCTTGTCTGACTTTTCATCCTCTTAGGACTTGACAACTCATTCATTTTTGAGTGCTGTAGTGCTAAGGTACTAATCCCATTCTAAACATCGACAAGACTTGCCACAGCACCGTGAACAAATCCCGAAGTGAATGGTCATCACTTCAGCCATATTCACAAGGACAGATTTCTATCACAAGTTTTTCTTTTGAGTCTTTGCTGGTCTATCCAAGTGTTTTCTAACACTTAACCAAATTAGCTCCTTACTTGAATCAAGTAAAATACTCAGTGGTAATCCAGCTTCCCTAAATCTGAGACTGTGTCATTTTATTCCCAAAAAAGGGATGTAAATATTAACAAGGCACCCCAGAAGGAATAGTCTCAGCCAAGGATACCTTATCACAGTGACTTAGCTGTAAGGAAATGTTTTTTCCTCTCCTCCTTCTACAGGGGCACATCATTGAGGAGAGTCGCGCAAAATTTCAGTCTATTCAGATGATTGTGCCCCCTCCTCTCTTTGAGCTGTCTTGCCATTTGCCAGGAATGTCAAATCTCTTTCAGCCATGCACTAAATTCTATCGTGCGGGGACAGGCATTTCTTAGAGTTGGGGAGAAGCTTTCCCCAGCTTTTAACCTTTCGGCTGTGGCCATTTTAAAAATTAAAATCTCTGCCTGTGTAATAAAAGCTGTGCTAACATTCTGAAGGTTAAGGTTACATACCATGAGATTCAGACATCTTTTCTTACAATGTACTATAGCGGCTTTAATATCATCTGTTTCTCTTGCACAGCATGCCAAGGACTTGTTTAACTATTGGTTTAATCAGCTGTTAATCCAAACTAAAATGTTATATTTTGAAGTAAAATTCTTCCACGCTTTCAGGTTTTAGTACTTAAGTTTTTATTCAAGCCTGCCCCTTTGCTGAATATTGTCAGTGTTCCCTTCATTTCGATGCTTGCAGAAAATGCCTTTATCTTAATGGTGAACTGGAAAGGGGAAAAATGAGCCTTGGCATTCTTTCCTTTGCATTTGTACAAGGCAATTCTGAAAGCTTACTTTAAAAATAAAATTGCGAGGTTTTTTAAACTTGGTTAAGGTAGTGCTTAAGTCATTAAAAAATCAGTTTTGCTTCCTCACTGGGAGATTTCTATTTTGCCAGCCAGTCAAATGACTCTTCCTTCCTTTTTTTTATGCTGCGCTTTATAGGGCTGTAAAGCACAGAAAACACTTTCCTGTCCCTGGCTATGCATACCCTGGCTTTCCTCCCAATAACCCATTCTTCTGGTAGCAATCCTAGTCTGGGTTTTCTTGCACTGAGATCTAGTTACAGACTAGCAAGGGAATTAATTGTGCTAGCTCCAAGCTACAGCTTTTCTTCTCTGGCAGACTGGCAGCTGGTCCTTTTATAGGGTATCTCATAGCTGCAATTGAGAGGGAGCAGTCCAGAAGTCCATTATGCATGTTTCTGGTTTTATTGCACTAGCAAAGTTCAGACATCTGTCAGGTATTACTGCTAATGAAATGTTCACTGGTCTGCTCAACACAAGTAGAGGATCAGGGATATTCAAGTGCAGTAAGTAGTAGAACACGTGAAGAACCATTTATCTGGAGTACAGACTGGAAACAGCACTCAGTCACATAAAATGAAGGGACTCTAGGTGAATGTTTTCATTCAGGTTCTCTCCCACTCAACAGGGTCTATGCAAGGTCCCATGCCGGTGTAAGGGCCCACCAGTATTGTAGTCTGCTGGGCTACCCATGACTTAGCTCACTGTGAGAAACAAGCTAGAAAATTTCTACCCTCCCAGAATAATGCATGACATTCCTCATCTCAATTCTTGATCATTTTTGCCCCATAACCCATCAAAAAGAAAGAATTCATGCAAGAAAAAAATATCTGTTTTCCAGCGACCCATCGCTTTATGCATCATGAGATGAATGCAGGCCCTCCAACCAATACGCAGAGTCAATAATCACACATGTCTGGTGAGGCTGAAGCCTTTCTCACAGCTGGAAGGAGCAGTGGTTGTAACCAGGAGTCTGTAATTACAACAGAAAAGTCAGCAACTGTGACTCTCAGCTCTCACTCAGACAGGAAAGGGCCATAGCAGTAAACCAGATCCAAACACGCCTTCACTGGGCACTTTTGATTATTGCCTGTTCCCTGTTCAGCTTCGGGTTCTTTATCCATCCTACCTGACCTGACTCTCAGCTACTCTCTGTTCAAGTTTTCTCTTCTCCTCAGCCAGTTCTCGGTCCTCTTCCAAAACCCTCACAGGGCTCTCAAACTCTCTCCTTGATCACTTCTTTTCCCAGTTCTCAAGGGATCCAGGAGCACTAACTGTACTTTCTAAAATTACTGGAGCAAGCCCCTCTCTACCATTTCGTGTAAGAAGCCATGAGGTTTTAATCACCGGGTTCACATTCATTACATTAGCTATAGCACCTACAGTTTGATCAGTATTTTCCTCAGGGTACTTCAAGATGAACCATCAAAAATTAGAACATGGTGAAAATTCATGTGGAAGCAAGACAGGAGCATAAAGAAAGCAGAAAAAAATATGGTACCAGTGATCAAAAAGAACAGCAACGAACCTGATTACATTCTTATGAGCCTAATCTGACCCATCAGAAACACCTTAGAAGTGAATGAACCTGAATGAATCCGTTAATATGCGCTGAAAGATAACTGAGCCAAATTCCCATTGATATGACTGAAAATGATCAGGGCTTCACTCCTATGAAAGGAAGCCTCACAGCTTCTTAGGGAAGGTAGATTTGTTCCTTGAACAAGAAGGGATGTAAGATTTTTTTTTCTGTCCCTTATGTTTTTCTTTATTATATGCCCAGACAGTACATAACGACCACAAGGCCATTGTTAGCTACAAAATGGGAAGCTCAACCCTGTAATTTGTAAAGACAAATTTATCATCTATGCGTAGAAAAAAAAGGATATTTTAAGCTAACAATTAAAGCAAGAACATTTCCTAAGTGGCATTATGTCACTGGATGGCTTTTATAGGCATTAATTCAGACATTTTGCTATACACCACTGGTAAGCATCAAGATGGTACCAATAGGCACTGGTTGCTTGGTCTGGTGATATTGCAGTCATTTTGGTGGGTCTCCACAGGAACTGATTCTGACTCTGCACATCGGGAGAGGTTCTTGTTCCATATTTACACTGGGGTAACAGAGAGAATTTTTACCTTGTGCTTAATGATACATAATTTTTTTTTCCCTTTCCAGTGGGGGGGAAAAAAATGTCCAGATTTCAGAAAAACTGTACCATGAAGTCAAGCTATTCCATTCTTACGATACTACTGGGAGAAAATAAAAAAAAAAAATAAATAAAATTGAGGGTTTACCAAGACTTCAGTTATGTTTACATTTCCATTAAATTTCTATCTCTGTCTTTCCACTCAGGTACCTCCCAATATCAGGTCCTTAAACTACTGCTTTTGGAACAAGTAATTCCTTGACACTAGAGGCACAGATGGATTATAAGCAATTTGTACTTGAAGTGAAGGCACTAATGCTGTCAATGAACCCATTTTGTTTTTTCTTGCCCTTCCACTACTTCTGTGAAGCACTTACAACAAAATGCTTTGTCTCCAGTCCTGACTTCTTTGACAAATGCAGTGATGAAGTGCGGAGGTCATTTAACTGAAACAGCAGCACCAAAACCTCTAAATATGCACTGACTTTCATACGGAAGCAACATAGCAAGTTAGCAGAAAATAACAAAGCAAAAGAAAGTAGCCTCCTTCTCATGTGGATGTTTTAACAGTGGCTGTGTGAATGAGCTTGCTCTAAAAGACCCTCTGATGTTCTCCAGAGGGATGAAGGACTTAACTGTAAGGACGGACGCTGAATGAATGGACAGTTACAGGACCCAACTGTAAGGACGGAATGACAGTAATGAAGGACACTGTAACCTGGAAAATGAGCAAACAGCAGTACTAGTTTCCCATACTGTTGACATAACTAAGTTTGTTTATCTGAGACTGCACAAACAGGACAGATCAAAGAGTGAGCTATAAAGACCTGAGTTCAAATCCCAGCCTTCGTAGGGCCTGTATAAGCTGTTTCATCTCTCCCCACTGTTTTATTTAACAAAACAAAGCTCTAACTCTTACTGGTGTTAAGAAGTAGCAATAACTGTGAGACTGCTCTGCCAATAAAATGAAATCTAATCCTTTAGTATCTAATATTTAATGAACACTAGAGTTGCTTTCTGTTTTGGAATCTGAAATGTAGTAGTCTATCTGAAGTAAAACTCCAAAGCTCTGTATTTGCAAGTACCTTTACCAGAAGAACACAAGCTTGGACTTGAGAGTTGGGACATCAGCACCTTGCCACAACCCCAGGGCTGATACCCAAACATTCAGGTACCGCTTGCACCACTCCGGTGACAAAAGTGACGTGTACATTGGCACTGCTCAGATTTTACTGTGGATAGCATCAGTTTTAATGACAGAATTATTTCATTAATTTTCACAGTCAACAAATCATTCTATATCCAAAGAACAATTAATGCCTATAGTCATTCTTTACTCATTAAATACAACTGAACTGTGGTTTTGTTTCTCACAGCCTTTTCAAGGTTATTAACCAGGTGACTTCTAAGTGGTTTGTTTGTGCCACTCGGTCTCTCTCTCTTGTTTTTCACTTCTACTCCTATCTGCCAGTTTTACAGAACAGCAATTACCAGCATATCCACAGTAGCAGCACTGTGACTATTAAAAATGCTACAGTCCAGAGCAATGTTTTTAACCATTCACCACAGCCGTACTTAAACTGGGCTTACCACTCAACTATTTTTACCAAGCTTCCTTCATTCCAAATGGCGTGATAAAACATTTCAGTCACAAATCCAGGATATTCTGCATTTTGAAATAAAAGGCTTTTTCTTCCCACATCCTCTACGGGCCTATTAGTGATTCAAATCTTAGTATTCCTAGGATAACCAGTATTGTCTGTTTATAATACTCAATAGTATCTACGGATGTTTCTTGCGTTCATCAGAGCACAGTGCATGAAATTTATGTTATAATGTCTACTAAAATCTTTCCAGGAGGGAATTCACCACTGACTAAGGTGACTGACTGCAAAGTATCTCATTCCCATATAGTCATGACTAAGAATCACCTTGGTTTTGGAGAAAAATAATTAAATGGTAAATACTAGGACTGTATTCTCCATTTGGAAACTGCCTTAACTCCCACCAATCGCAAGCTAAAGCATGGCAACTTAAAAATTTGTAATTAACACTAAATCACTGAGCAGTGTTGGGTGTGTTTTCAAATCCAACGTCAATGAATAACATCTAAAACCTGTAAAGGTCTAAAGCTTTTTTTATGCAGCATTTCTCTGCCTGAAGTGGAAGTCCATCTCTACTTCAAGACACAAAGTTTGGGCAAGCTAAAAGTAGTAGTACAATACTAACTGGATCTAATAAGCAGCCATTTGTTTTAGCTGTTCTTAGCAGTGAGTTAAAGATATATAACCCACTCTTTTCATTTCCTAAATGTCCCAAAGGATATTTGTAGCTGTGTTTCTTTGGTATTTTGACCATGCATTTCAAATGTTCCAGTGGTGAGGGTAGATGAGAAGGAATGACGGATGGTTGACTATCTGATGGATAATGCCACTATTTTCCACCTCAAAAACTGAATCCAACATAATTAAAGTTTCTTTTCAATATTCTTTACTTCATCTCCGATGCTCACTGCCTTCAATTTCCCCAACTATCACAATTTTTCCCAATGCACAATGGGCACTATTTATCAAAAACGACAGTCTCAGATAAAAGCAGCTCTAGAATGTAAGTACATAGTCTACAGCCTACGGAGCTGCCTTGGCCAGGCTGAGCTTTCTAGGTAAACAGTGGTTCCATCTCAGTTACTGAGTCTTTTGCACTGACTGCTGCATTTCTGTTGCTAAAAATTGTTTATCATGAAACATCAAACAAGACCAGCCTTGCCCTGGAAGTTTGCAAAGCAGTTAGTGGAGAGGGGAGGGGACAGAATTTTTCAGCTCCACATTTGGTCACTTTTACCCTTTCTTTGTTTGCTTTACTGAATCTCTATTCCTATCACTTATCCCAGGTGCCTGTAGGAAATATATCACTCAAATGTATGAGGTTTTCTTCCCAGAATGACTTGCGGAAATGCTATCAGGTATGTGGCATTATTATTCCTCTGAACAGAGAAGCCAGGAAAATTACCATGAACAATGTTCCCACTAAATGAAGTGTTTTGCTCACAGTCAACTCAGCTTTTTATATTTCTCACCCTCCTTAAGTATTGAGCATGACAGAACTGGATATTCAGTGGTGCACTAAGGGGAAGGGGTAAGCCTCCTGTCCCCACCACCCCACACACACATTATACTCATGAAAGATTCAATAGGTATTCCCTTAAAACACTCGCAATCCCATGGCACCGTAAGTGGCTCTGAGTCTAGCAGCTGTCTCTCAGATGCTTTCCCACATTCTCCAAATACTTTTAACCACTGATGCTCTCAGCATGTCAAGGGTAGTTCTGATGAATAAATTTGCAGAAATTACAATGCTTAGCTGTTATTCCTGTAAATAATTTTGTGATTTTTGTGTCTGCTTTTAAGAGCAGTCAGTAATTCCGAATGTTATTCTTGACAGTGGAATTAATTTTCTGAATGTAATTCTTAAAAAATATCCTGAAATCTGGCATTGTTAAAGGGGAATGCAGGGGCAGTGATGTCCACTTTATGCACCCACCATCTAATTCTGTAAAATGTTGAGTACCGCTGAGATGCGCTCACAATTTTCAAGTCTCAAAGCCATTTCCAAACCTTGAGAGATTAGGCCGTTGGGAGACAGACATCCTGATAAAGTCTTGGCAGCATGAAAACCAAAAAGAAAAAGAAAAAGGCAGTTCTAAACAAAACTATTTTGGAGTATATGGAGAAAGCACCTAGCTAAACAGTCATCCTGAAAATTCCTAAAGGGTCAGTCTTTACCCCACTGCCAGACTTACTTTGCCATCTTGTTCTAACATCAAGATAAACTACTTTGCCTGACTGTTGTGCATCATGTGAGTTTATACCACTGTAGGTCAGCTGTGATGACAACTGTACATTCACAAAATGGAGAATCCTCAGTTGTTGACAGAACAGTATAGGTTGCAAGTTATTACTGTCTCAGCCTGTTCCCTGTTTGATTAAATATACGAGACCCACAGTGTTTTCCAGCCAGAAGGTGAGTGCTTTCCATAACTCTGCAATAGGGATAAAGCACAGACTTTAACAAGTAGGAACTGCTACAAGCAAACATAATGAGGAGCCATGGGGAAAGTTCAGACAGAAGAAAAAAAAAAAGAGAAATTTGGAGTTAAAAACAAAACAAAAGTCTAGAATTGTCAAAATGCTGCTTTTAGTTAAATAACGTGATAGGATTTTTTTAAAGCAGCAGTGATTTAAAGCATCCATCAGTGTATTTGTTTTGATTAGACACGTACCAGGCTGAATCTACAGGAGTTTACACCTGATGAGATCTGGGTCAAAGACCTGTAGGACTGCAGAAAAGCAAGAACTCATCATCATCACCCAAACCTCTCCCTCCTGTGAGTGAAGTACAGGCTGAGGTACTATGTGCTCCATTTCCGCAGGCAGAAACTTTGGCCAGAAAAATGCTTTTCAGCATGGAAACTTCCACGACAATAAGAGTGGAAACATTATTTCCAGTAAACTGCTTCATGCAGAAGTTCAACTTGTTATCAAAAATCAAAACTACTTTTGTTTCCAGTGGCCCAAGACCTAAACATTTTGCCTCAGGCCACCAAAGAGTGAATGCGAAGTCAGTCTCAGAATGAAAACTATTAAGATTTTGTTTTTTCTGAAGAGAAATAGAAATAATTTCAGACAGGACTATCTTTTAAATGTAAATAAGGCAATTAGTTATAAACCTAACCTTCCTTTTTTTTAAAAGAAGGTTATTTTGTTCTTTTATCAGCCAAGCCTGTGCTCCAGCAGATACGAGTGTCATATTGTANGAGAAATAGAAATAATTTCAGACAGGACTATCTTTTAAATGTAAATAAGGCAATTAGTTATAAACCTAACCTTCCTTTTTTTTAAAAGAAGGTTATTTTGTTCTTTTATCAGCCAAGCCTGTGCTCCAGCAGATACGAGTGCCATATTGTAGGCAAGATTCTTCTCTGCCTTGCTAATATTAAAGCAGCCTTTAGACACACAGCATGAAAACATCTCCATTAAACTGTTAATCTAGGAAAGAAATAGAAGCCTATTGGCCTGAGTTTTCTGCAGACTTCCCTTCACTTTCAGCAATTTCAGGGCTTGTAAATCCAAGCCTACCAACAAAAGACCATCTGTTTGCTTCTTGCCTTGTACAAAGTATAAAAATAAATACATTGTAAAGAGCAGGCCTTTCTGGCATAGCTTCTCATAGTTTTCTACCTGAGAAACTATGCTGACTCTTGGAGGCTAAAGAGTCATTCTTAAAACATTGCTGAACAGATGCATTTCTAAAACATACCTAAAACATGGGTCAAATTGTGATGTTCAAACAATCAGGACAGCAGAGCGCTGGATAAAGAAAGCCAACAGACAGCTAAGAGGGTGAAAATGTGCCTCTCAACAGAAAATCAGTTGCCCTGCAAGAAGCAGCCAGTAGCCACCGTCCACGAAAAACTGAGCACTGTGAAGTGCCCAGGATCTTGAACTGAAATGTTTCACATCCAGAAAGGTTTCTCTGGTGTTACTCAAGGCAATGGTCAGCAGCCAAAACTTTTCAAAAAGTTTGGCCTAGGTCATTCCTGTAAATGATGATGCCAACTATGTTGTCTCCACATTCAACAAACTCAGTTTATTCTCATACGAACAGATTTTTTTGCATTCAATTTCCTTTTCTCTCTCCTCTTGTGTAGCATGGGTTATTTGTTTTTCTAACTCAGTAAATTCTAAGGATAAGTATCTTGGCTGAACTGTGGCCTCTGTCTGTCCCTGTATGCTTTTCTGTTCTCATAGCCTCTTTTCATTCACACGTTTATCATGTTTGGAATAATTTCTATTCTTTCTCCACAAGTCCTCATTTCTCTTTTCCATCCAAGCCTTTACACACATGCTTGTTTTGTGTTTTGCCTTCTGCATTTCTTTCTTAACAGCCTGTTGCAGCCATCCATTCTCATACAGTCAATTTCTCTGGGGATTTTCCCATGTTCAGACCAAAGAAAGCCAAATATAATCTTAGGATTTGCTGCACAAACATGTTTTGAAAACTTGCAATTTCTCTTAGCTTCAATAAGAAATGAGCCGGTTTAACAGCTCAGGATTTCAGATCATTATTGCTTTAAAAAAGATCCTAACCAGTGGAATCCTAAATGTATACCCAGAGGACTGTAATCCAACAAAATCTGAGCATTCTCAGCTCAGATATAATTTGCAATATGAAAACATCATGATCAAAAAGGTATTTATTAAAAAAAAAAAAAAGCCAGTGGTCTGAGAATGCTGCGTTAGACTTCATCACCTACACCGGTTTCCTTTCTGTGAGTCCTTAAGCATGCGGTTCTCCAGGTGCTGTTTCTATTTACTCTGTCTCACTTCATTCATTGTTTATCAAGTGCTTACAGTTCAAATCCCTTTCAGTGAATTTTTTGCAACTTTTTGCTGTTGCCTGTCTTGGCTGTGCTCTTTGCTTGCACAGATTTTCAAGTATCTTGTTCTCCAAATACATAGATTTTGATTATATAAAAAATTCCTTGGACTCTCAATAGCTTGTTTCTAAGAAAAAATGTTCACTTTACTATTAATTAAGCAAGAGCACACTAGCAGCAGCTTGAAACAAGTGGAAAGAACACACTGGCCCTTTCTGAATGGGAAGTCCTTCCTTCTGTGAAACAGAGATACCCAGAAGAAAACTGAAGGGCAGCTTCCCTGAGGGAGCAGGTTTGCATGGAAGCATTTACTCAGGTGTGAGACAGCCCCACAGTTTTCAAAGGCCAAAATATTACTGCATTCCTCCATATTTTTTTCTTATACATATAGAGAGCGAACGTGGTTTAATAATGACAGCACTGGGACCTGTGTCCTGGCTTTCGTATTAATCTGTTTAAGTCTCCTTGCCTCTGCTTCTTACCTACTCTCCCGAGTTTATCTTGCCATGGTATCCAAGCACCTTCCACAACAGGTGAGATGAAGTCCCTGCTGAGCATTACAGAACCAGCAGCATGTCTTCATTTCGGAGGTAAATACTCTGCAGGGTCTTGAGGTTTTAAGCTTAGTTAAATTACCCTGCTCTATCATTCACCTTCAATCCACTGTGTTTATTTAAAAAGTTAAAATGATCAGGGCAGAACCCAGTTGCACTTCGTGTTTGTAGAAAAACTTTCAATATTGGTTAATGAGATCCAAAACCTCACATTTTATGACAAGGACAGAAGTGTAGAATGCATTTGTACAAAATATCTTTCAGGATGTCTGGCCACCCTTTACTCTCTCTTTGTTCTATCCTAAAACTAGATCTTCACACCCTATTTCAATCAGCCCTGGACCTGCAAAGGTTTTCACATATGCTTAATTTTTAGCACTATGAGTAGCTTCAGTGTTACTGAAGTAACTCACTGTCTGTAGTTACACAAATGAGTAACTCTTAGCAAGACCAGGGCCTAAATCTTCAGTAATACATGGTTTCCTCCCTGAATGCTTTTGTTCTTCCAAATTATTCTTTAAGTCCTCTGTTTTTCAGCTCTCATCACTATCATCAGATGACCAGTGTGGGACTGATTAACACATGAAGCAGTGTCATTAAGTTTACCTTTATGTTCTGCGTCTAATTTAATTCAAGAAGCGCCTTATAAACCTATGTTTAACTTTTCATCAGATCAATTTTTCCCACTTTAGAGTTCAAAGGTTTTATCCCCCCAGCAGTCATAACAGGAAACATCTCTACAAAGCAGATAATAGGCATGGACAGGGTCACTATTGTACCTCTTGGCACTTTTGGAGAATTTAACAGCTCCACTATGTGTAGATACACACTTTGCAATAAAATTCCCTCTCCGGTGTCAAGTGGGTATTAGACATTGCATTCATGTATACTATTATTTTGTGCAGGGCATTTGTGGGCTATTTAATAGTCATAGTATTTCACTCTGGAGGTGACTGCACTTAAGGCATGCTTGGAGCGAGTGCGTGTCTGTATTCTGTGCTTTGCTGTTTTGCAGGAACAGAGATGTTATAGCAATGCATTTGAAGAGAGTTTTAAATATAATCTAACAATTTTTATCTCAAATGGATATACAAGATTAAAAGCTAGTTGGAGAGGTAAATGCATAAACCAAGATACGATCATAGGCCACGATAAGAAGAAAGGAGTTGAGAGGGAAAAGATAATTGAGATGAGGCACAAACATGAGCTAAAGTTATGGAAACGCAGCACTCAGTAGCTGAAGCTCCAAATAAGGGACAGGTTCTTGTTGCTGCACTGCTGAGATTGCTTCGTAATAACAGAGTCAGTGTGTTAAAGAGCCGAGAGATCCAAAGTCATTTTACTGGCAGTGTGTGCAACAAAAGGAAAGCAGACAAACGTAACCATCAATGTCTTTGCAGGTGAAATCATGAGCACAGCACGTATAATCAGTAAAAAAAATATGTAGAACCCTAGGTAGGAATTGGAAAAATCACAGGATCTCCAGAACCTGGGTTAGACAGCAAGAGGTAAGAACATGAGAGTCGAGACACTCAGGAATTTAGAACGAAGATTTGGAAGGGAAAAGCAGGAATATTGGAAGCTTTTATTAAAGGAAAGGACAGGAAAAATCAAAATCAGAGAAACTGGAAAGGAAATTGAAGGACTTCAGATACATAGCAGATGCTCAGAGATGATGAACAGCACATACAAAGCAGTTCTGCATATGTAATGCTACACATGTACATATCTACAAGTATGTAACGTATTTCTGAGTACGTAACATTACCTTCCTAGTGTAGCGGATGGTCCAGCAAGCAAGCAGATCTCAATGACGCAGAGAACAAGAGGGAGACTTTTCAGGTAAAAGAAAGAGATCTGTAGAGAAAGTAATTAGAGTAATATGATAGTGGCAGGAAAAGTCATAGCTAAAGGGCCTTTTTTGAAGCAGTAAGCTGTTACTTATCAAAGGGGAATGTGGGTAACAGATTTGGAGATGCTGAGACATGTGGATATGATAGAATTTAATCAAAAGAAGATGGGAGGCACAGATATGAATAAAAGGGATCTTGGAAATAAGCTTCCTAAGAAAAAGTGCTGTTCACGTCTCTGTCCTGGTTTGAACTAGAACAGACCAATTCTTCTTTCAGTAGTTTTACCTTCCAGTTAAGTCTCTTCTAAGTGACTGCACTTTCTGAAGTTAACAACATATTTTTCAGACAGTGTCTGCTTCTAGAATAGATAACGTTTTATGTTTATAGTTATTACTAAGGTAACAGTCTGAATGGTATGCAGAAAGGCTCTTGCTTATACTTATTCCTATAGAAACCAAAGTCGCTGCTAAATTTCTTATGTGCCGTAAGTGAAAGGGCATAAAAGGTTCGCACCTGCAGGGGGAAGAGGACAAGACAGGTGACCCAAACCCATACACATCATACTCAGTTTAAAGCTCAGGGATTACAAGGGTCAAGCTCTCTTCTTCTATTGCTGGTGTCTGAGGAGGACTCTGTCCAATTCTTCTGCCTTGAATCCGGATCCGTGCATTTTTGAACTCAGTTCCCATCTGTCTGCTGAGTCCAGCCTTGGACTTTCCCAGTGTCTGCCCTACAGCATTGGGGGAGCTTGATACTGGTTTTGTATATATTTGTATATATTTCATCATTTCCCATTAATATTTTTCTATTTTTTTCATTGTTATTGTTTTTTTAAAGCTATTTTAATTTTTTTTTCCAACATATAAGTCTCTCCCTTTTCTCTTTCTCTTCCCCTTCTAGGGGAAAAAGAAAGGGTTAATCGAGAGCATATGTCATCTATCTAATAGCCAGCCCAGCCTTAAATCTTTGACAGTCTCACACCCCACGAAGAGATAAATTGATACTGGAACACACAGAAAAGAAAACCACATAACAATCATATTCCACATCACTAAGTGACTCCTAGCTATGCGTCTGTGTTATTCTCATGTATCATTTCAGCTGGGTTTTAATGAGTTACTAGAGTGAGATTCCTATAATTTCCCATAGCACCACCAGAAAGTTACTGAAGATAAAATGTCCTGAAGACATGATGACAGCTTTGATGCCAACATGCCCTCAGTTGTGAGGTCAAGTTCATACAAATAATTTATATGTTTAGGCGGATATTGCTCCTCACTTTCAGGGACAAGCTTCAACCTGTGTTATATTTCAGGGGGAAAATTAGCAGGAAGAGCATCTCAGGAGTGCTAGGCAGGTGTATCCTGCTACCAAGAGGCTGAAACAGAGAGCGAAGACATTCCAACAGAGAAATGGTGGTTACACTGACACTTCATGACAGTAACCACACAGGCACAAACATCAAAAGGAAAATATTTCAAGCTGCACAGTCTGGTTTCTCACTATGCACTATGTGTCATACTGCAGTCTTGGTATAGTATTGATCTGTTACCCTTCTCCTGTCTCCTCATTCTTATCCTCCTTCTCAGTGCAGGGCAAAACCCCATGAGTGATTCATCCATTGTACTTCCCTCTTCCCCTAAATTGCTTTCTTCACTCTACACTGTGCTTTCCCATTTTTTTACTGTACTGCCACCTCTGGTACTCCAAGTGCCGAAAGGAGACTCAGCTGCAATGTTCTCCTCCCTTCCCTCCTTGTGTTTGAAGGCTCATCTTCACAAACACAAACATGAAAGAGCACAGAAGTACAATGCTAAGCAGGGGAACACCAATAACTCGATAAGAGAAAGGGAGCCCCCTGCCCTGGCTCTTCCCAGGAGGAGCCATCAGCCCCACTGTCCGGGTGTTAAACCCATCAATAGGAGTCAACAGGAGAAGCTCCTCAAATTACCTTACAGCCTGAGGGAGTGGTACTTACTGCCTAAAGGGGTACAGGATTCATTATGGGATGCGGAAGAGCATCTTGTTACTGCACAAGATTTACGATAGGAAGTTTAGGGGAGAAAGCAAAGGTAGGGTGTGACTCTGCTATGTGTATGTGGAAGTCCAAGTGCACCTGCAGTACCAGCAGCTGGAGAGACTGAAGTGCATGAGTGGTCTAAGTGTCAGCAACTGGAGTGGACACCACAAACCATAGACATTCATGTGTCCATAGCACTAGCAACTGAAGAGACTGGATGGAGAGCACATGTATTCTCTGTGGTATGTATGTCAGTAGGAAACTGCTAGTAAGTATCAAGGTGAGTCAGCCCGCAAGCAGGATAAGAGGCTTGGGAGCCAAGCATCAAAACAGGCACAAGTCTGGGCTGCATACGGGGAAGACCAGGGGGTCTGAGTGCTGGCTATTGAAGGGACCAACAAGTCCAAGCAAGATACTGGAGAGGCCATGAGGCCTGGGGTCAGCTGAGACCCACTCACATATGTGTGTCCACGCATGAGGCAACTGAAGACTAAAGGATCCAAGGGCCAGCTACTCGACAGTGTCCAAAGCCATCTATACCATGTGTCTGTACACATGCTAGTGTGTGCAAGGGGGTCTGAGCACCAGAAACTGGAGTGGGACCAGGGCTGGCATGCCCAGGTGCCAGCAAGTGGGGAAACCTGGAAGCCAGGTGCTAGCTACTGGGCAGACCAAGGGTCTAAAATCAGCTACTGGAAGGATATATTGTGTACATGTATAGATACATACATAAATTTTCCACTAACATACTTTCATCTTGATCAGCCACACGAACAAGATGAGGCCATTGGTGCTGTTTACATTTGTGCGATGTTTTTCCTGCATGTGTTGATCCGTGTAGCCAGTCATGTGCACATGTATATATGTGCACGTGGGAATGTACGCTCAGCCTTGCTACTGTCCAGAACTGGGAAGATGAAGCTGCAGCAGCCTTGCTGCAATAATCTTTCCACTAACCTCTATGCAGAGGCATCTGCAGAGGGCATGCTGTACCCTACGCTCCCAGCTGGAAGAATCAGTGTGCAGCAAGCCCAGAGCATCAGGCTCACAACAAGTGCTAACCGGTTATATGCAGGCAGTGCCACACATCTGGCTATTGCACACACAGAGTGTATTTGCACATGGACAGTAGCCACTGCTCCTTATGCCTGCCTTAATTTGTAGTCAGAACTTGTCTGCCTTCATACAGATCCACATTATATGACACACCTGATGTTTCTGGGATCACACTGACCCAGGACATTTTCCCATAGCAATGCCTATAGATGAAATAGTATTTTGATATCAAACATAAAAGAAGTTTTAGGTTCTCCCTTATATTGTTTGTTTCTTGTATTTACTGAAGAACATGTGAGGACAAAAAGCAAATGTGTAATCCCTGTGATGTGCTTTCTGGTCATCTTTGTCAGGAGGCTTAATAACGTGATTTGAAGACTCGTCATGCAAACCGAGATTGTTTCATAGTTTCTAGTGAAAATGGTTTAGCCACATCTCAATTTTGTTTCCTGTCTTCCAGCTTCAGCAAAGTTCCTTTACTCCAAATCTCTCTGACTATACACCTAAAATTTAGAAGCCTTGCTGGCCATTATCCTTCACACTTCCATATGCCCACATTGTGATCTGAACCAGAAAATAAAAGAAAAACTTTTTTCAAAACAAAAGTCATTGTAGAAAAGCTCAAAGTTGTGACGTGATATTGTTTGAAGTTGCCTACTGAACTTGTACGTTCCCAGTGCTTCAGACACAGGGGTTATGTAGGATTTAAAAAAAAGAAAAAAAAAAAGAAACTCTGCTGTTCAGAAGTTTTTTCTAGCTTTGATGACAACTCCTCTGAAATTGCTTATTTTTCAGATCACTGGAGAGTGATACAGAAGGTCTTGGATCATTACAGAACATGAAGATCCTTACACATCTGAGCATATTGCAAGTGACAGCTTAACATAGAGTGAGCCCCCAACAACACTGTCAGCAGCCAGAGTTAAGAAAATAACATTCACTGGAATTTTCCTTACTTAAAGATGTTTTCTGACTTTTTTACTGACCCAACACTGTTGTATGTTTAAAGCAGTCAGACGTATTACATCAGCCCTGGTGCTTGATGCAGAAACACAGGGAAAAGATCATCCAAGGAACCACATTGATGATCAGGTCAACAATTCAGTCTGCATACAGATGTAGATGCCACCTATCTTAACAGCAGCATTTTTCCAATCCCTCCATTCAGGAGGAGGCTTCCGTAGGCTCAATGGGTCTGCAGTCAAGGAAAAGATGGGAAAGAAAAAAGTATACACTGCAGCCCTCCCATAGAAATAAGAACTGTTAAAGCTCGAGGCTCTGAGGCTAGCTGCAAGAACAGCTGCACCATAAAGAAGAAAATGGCCATTCTCGAGCCAGCTTAGTGGTAGCACTCCCACCGGCATGCTGCTGGCATGCTGCACAGGTCAGCTGAGCTCCTGCTAAGGGTACANGCAGCCCTCCCATAGAAATAAGAACTGTTAAAGCTCGAGGCTCTGAGGCTAGCTGCAAGAACAGCTGCACCATAAAGAAGAAAATGGCCATTCTCGAGCCAGCTTAGTGGTAGCACTCCCACCGGCATGCTGCTGGCATGCTGCACAGGTCAGCTGAGCCCCTGCTAAGGGTACACAGGAGTAAGCACAAGAACCTCACACTGTTTCTTTGTTTCTTTAAACCCCCCTGGCTCTGACATTCACAGACTTGCATGTGAATGGTTTTGTCTTCTTGGTTTTTTATAGAGTCTCTGACACTTGCCACCTAAAAGTTTGAAATTTTAGCCACCAAAGGGATAAGAAATCTTTCTTTTTTCTCTTAAAGGCAAAGTTTTAAGCATGCTCCCTCCATTTTCATGACATTTGGCACATGATTTCTGACTGCAAAATTCACGTCTCGCTGAAGTTTCCATGCTAAGCAGTTTTGAACACTGCCTGCCCAAAATGCTTTTCTTGTGGGAGAAGGTGAACGGCCTCACTGGAAGTCAGTGACCCCGAGATACCAATTAGCAAAGCTGCTGCTCAACCATCACTAATACTGACCCACTTCACACCCAAGCAAGTGAAGGCAAGTTGCTGTAGTCACATCAACCACTACAGAGTGCAAGTCCGTGAATAATACCTTCCCAAATCTTTAAGCAGAAGTTTGTTGCTTCGTTCTTGAAATGTCAAGCTGAAAAGCTCACCATAGGCTACATCTAAAATAAGGCCATCTACAGCACAGCAGCATTGTTTCTCTTCCAGCGTGCCCTTAGAGCGGAGCAGAGAGCATACAGCCTGCAAAAGGGCATGTAGGTGGCATATCTGTGGTTCTCTTATTTGTACAAGCACCTTGAAAGCTCCAGGATTCGGCAGGCAGCTGTAAGCCAGGGAGAGAAGGGGACCACCTACGTGAATGATATGAAAAGGCAGTAACCATTTCATAGAAATGACCAGAGAAGAAAAACCCTGAAGAGTTACACATAACTAAGGCACAAATCCTGAGAATCAATGGAGCCATTCCTGGAACAAGGGTGAACACAGTCTGGTGCTATGGAAGATTTCCATTGACTATTATGATCATCTGGTCTGACCTCAAGGGGTCATCTTAAATTCTGGTTGCTTTTCACAGCACCCTCCCATTTTGCTCCTTTCCTAAAGATTTCATTTCTACTTTAGAAGTTCAACCAGCAGCTTGCAGAATGGGCCATTTACACACAGTTATTGTTTCCATTTATTCAAATAAGTAAGAAGTTTTTAGTAAAGTCTAGACGGCCCTGCAGCCTCTGGGTTTTCTTTTCCAGGAAAAAGATCGCTGTTGACCCACTTAATCCACCTTCACAAAGGGGAGGGAGATTTGGTTTTATTTTCTTAATACTTGTAGTCTTTCCCTCGTCAAATTGCTTTCTGGGAAGATGATCAACAGAGAAGAGAGAACTGTGGCACCTTGTGATTGATTACAGCTTTTCTCACAAGTTGCTCTCCTCATCTATTTCATATGACATTTGCAAAAGCTAACATGATGTTAAATTCATCAGTTTCTACAGAAAGAAAATGTCTAGCGATGAGAGATAAATTTGTTTCATCAAAAATAATTATATTTCTCCTCAGTCTATCTTGGGAAACATAATGAATACTTTAAAACACTTTCCAAAATGTTTCTGAGACATATTTCCTACGTTAGATCACATAAGAAATATTTAATTCTGCTTAGTTATCGCTAGTGCTGTTTCTGAGCTTTTATAAGTCTGTTTTTTCCGAAACCTTCCTTTAACTGATTCCACAGACACCTATAGCACACACACATTCCCATTTACTGCACAAAGCCATAGAAAAGCTGACCAAAACAACAATTTATATTTACTTGGTTTAGGGTTGTGTTGCATCCTTAACAAAAGATAGCACAGTTCCGAGCTGCTCCAGAGGCACCACAGGAGGGAATTGCACTGCAGGCTGGTGGTTATTTACTGTAAGCATAGATGTAAGCTAGCAGTAAATAACTACTCTGATGCTCAAGTCCAGTAAGCATCGATTGTGCTGGCTCATACGCTGGCAGAAAATACAAAGTTAAAGAACTGTCCTGTACCTGGGTTTTCCCAGACCACGCGTTGCACTCTCACAGGGGAAGAGAGAGGAAGTAGATACCGATTTTTCTTCTCCAGTGTCCTGGGAAAGCACGGAAGTAAGGATGTACCAGTAAGCCCCTACTTTGGAATGCAGCCTTCGTTCAGGCCCAGCTCCTGGAGAATACCTGGGGCTTCAATGAGTCAGATATGGACAGTGTCTGCACTGAAGCCAGGCACAAAAACTGCCTAAAAGCCCCATTTCCCTCCAAGTACACAATCTCAGGACCATTGTAGAGAGAGATGGGTCAATGTTAGAGGTGAGATATCCTCTTTACTCTTGCAGTGATGTGTGAACTAGGCCGAGCACTAAAGCACTAATGTGAACAGCAAGCGTGCTTTTGAACGCCCTTCAAAGTATGGACAGACATCGGCTTTTAAACTGTAAAATAGTACCTCATTTGCCATAAAACCGGTCTGTACACTCTCCAACAGGTCAACAGTCTAGTCAGTCAGTGAATCTGGCCTCGTGCCCCACTGAAGGCCACGTTAAAATACGGTGTAGGAACAGCCACTGAGCCTAGTCCAGAGCCCCTTTAACTCAACAGGAAAGGTCCTTCTTAATTTCATTCTCTTTACTGCTAGTACTAAGACTTAGAAGCTGCTCGTTAACCCAGGAATCTGTTAATATTTAGTTCCTGTTCAGTGGTTCAACAAAATGGGCTGTGTCATGTCGAAGCACGCTATTTCAGCTCAGTGTATGAAAGGAATATTCACTCATAAGGATGTGAATTGGCAAACACCAGTCAGGGCCATATTCAGCAGCAGGAAGTACCAGTAAAAAGCAAGCTGGCTAATAGCAAGGGCTCGAGAGGCGGACGCGTTTTGCTTGCTTTGCATCGCAAAGTGCTGTCTAATTAACATTACAGTACACCATGAAAGAATGAACAGAGGGCTGTACGCAGCCCGCTCATTAGCCAGAGCCTCCCGTGTGGGCAGGAAAACTGTCTGCAGATTCCAGATAGAGCAGTCCAGACAGGAAGGTACACTAATTGGCAGATCAAAAAAATCCATTCTTCAGTTAAAACCATGGAAAACATACAGCCACAAGACAAGCCTGAAGAAGATATAAAGTCCAAAGGCAAGACTTTCAAAAACAGGTGCCTACTCCCAGCCTTTAAAACCCACCTTGCAATTAACTTCATCCACACTGCTGGTTTTCCTCCCAAACCTTATTACTTTTCCTCTTTCTGCTATAATTGTTTTATTTGCCACTTTACCCAGTTTTTGGCATCCCCTCACTTGTACCCTCTATTTCTGTGCTGGTGACATGGAACGCTTTCCTAGGTTTTTCTTATTTTCATTGGCAAGCATCTTTTTTTCCACTAGGTAGCTTCCTCTCAGTTTCCCTGCAGTCAGTCACACCTGCAGCTCTGCTCGAGACCAGGAATACAGATGCAGATTTGTTACTAAGGGCTGCCAGCACCTGCTTTTGAATGAATGATACACAGGCAAAACCCTGGTGACTGCATGTCACAGATCCAGCCACAGCTTTCCAGGATGAAGAACTGACTATTCCTACATCTTCTGTTGTCAGCCAGATAAATGCAGCTCTGAGGAGCCTCTCACGGTAGCTGGGCTTCAGTGGCCTCTTGTAGAAAGTGCAGACAACAGCCATGATCAAGCAGACTAACTGCAGCAGTTCTTCTTGGTGTCAGAGCACCCGTATTCAAGGGACGACAAGAGCAGGTCAGACAAGTATATTAAAAAAGGAAAGATGCCCAACTAAAAGACAAAAAAGTATCTATGTTCCTTGGGCCAAGCAGCTCACAAAAACCACTCCATACCACTCAGACTGCAGTCCTAACCCAGCATCCTATAGCTTAGAGCACCTCAGCAGAAAGAGCCGTGAGGCTGGCAGATCCACGCCGTCCACAAAGACAGGGCAGTCAGCCATCACTGCTGAGCATCTGAACAGCCCCACTCACCCGTACTGTAGCTGCTGCTGGACAAGGCCAGCACAAAATAGAGTGAACACAGCAAAATAGACTGGCTACAGGCTTTAGCCACATTAATGCAGTAGCTCAGACCTACACAGCAGCAGCCTGACCTCAACAAGTCATGAAGTGCAGTTATCAGATGTTACCCAAGATGGTCGGAGTGATGCTAAAACACAGGACCTTGTCTTGATGCCCTCCTTCAGATTGCCACATTGTCCAAGATTTTAGAAACTGGACACAAAAAGCTCTGTGACACTCCCAGTCTGTGACACCACAGCCCAGATTCAGCTGGAGCTGAACATCCCACATATACCTTTGTGGCTCACTCACTTTTAACAGAAAGCGGTTAAAAGGGACACGCTGCTGTTTCATTTCCAATAGGTACAAGCTCTGTATTTGTTTTTCTTTGTACAAGGGAAAAAAAAACAGATGAACATACTCTTTACTCTGTTCTTTTCCTGGACCCATGCCCAGAAATCAGAAATGGAAATACACCCCAGTTCCAATGATTTACAGGAAAAATATAAACCTACATTTTTCCCTCTGAGCAGTTTCCTGTGTCTCCACCACATTCAGCTATCAAAACTTTCAGGTGCAGGCTGTGGTAAATTGGTTCTCCAGGACTGCCTCCCTACAGTTAACAGAAAGCAGAGCACAGCACAGCAAGGAGCACACTCCTGGACTGACTCCAAAGCTGGGGAGGTCAAGGGCAAGATTCGCCCTGACTGCAGGGAGATTGGATGAGGCTCTGGAAGATGTATATAAAAATAAATGGCAAGGAAAAAGAAATCTAGTCTCAGTAACACTGAAAGAAAAAGAAAACCTGAAAAAGCATTATGCAGCACACAAAATATTGTTATTCTAATTGGAGACTGGAGAGCATGTTGCAGGGCAACCCTCAGGTTGCAATATACTCAGTACAGAGTAACAGTCTCAAAAACCCACCAGCCAAACCCACAGAAGCTGCTTTTTCAGCAGTTGCGCTACATGTCACCCTGAATGTCTATGAGAAGCACTTGCAAAATGCTGGAAAACTAACTGCTAACAATTGGTATGGATCCTGCACTGGGGTGAAAGGTCAGCAAAGAGGCTGGGCACTGCACAACCTGGTCATCTTCTGTACTTTGTACGGTGGCCACTAGAGCTGCTGCAGCTCCCCAGTCTGGGTGCCAGGTCATGGTCCTGCTGAAAGCTGAGGGCCTGGTCTGCTCCATCACACAAGAGTGGCTGTACTAGATCAGACTAGAACTCCAGCTCCCCTTGCCATTACCTGTATTCAGCAGGAGCCATAATTAGAGGAGATCAAGTATCAAATAAGCACAGTATCCTTAACATTGTCCCAAACTCCAGCTGGTTTGGACATGAGCTGCTGTGGTTTCTGTATAGTCACTCACTCCCAACCTCAGCTTTCTCTTTCCTGAATTTACCCAGTTTCCCTCAAACTAACGTAATGTGTTCACAACATCCTTTAACAAAAAGTTCCACATGTCCACTACCCTTGCATGAGGAATCAACTTTTTTTTGTCTTTTAAGCCTTTCTCCTATTAACTTCATTTGATGTCCACCAGTTCTTGAATTGGAACATACAGTGAATATTCAACAAAGGGAATATTCAACCCTCTTCATGCCTCTTCTGATGATAGACTCCTGTATCAGAGATTCCTCAGCTGCCTCTTTCCAAACTGGAGTGTCAGCTCACTTTGTCATAGCCTCCTACAAAACGTTTTTGTGCCTTTGATCATCCTTGCTATCCTTCTCCAAACCTTTCCAGCTCTACTACATTAATTTTTAAATACAGAGATCAGAGCTTCNGATTCCTCAGCTGTCTCTTTCCAAACTGGAGTGTCAGCTCACTTTGTCATAGCCTCCTACAAAATGTTTTTGTGCCTTTGATCATCCTTGCTGTCCTTCTCCAAACCTTTCCAGCTCTACTACATTAATTTTTAAATACAGAGATCAGAGCTTCACACATTATTCAAGATGCAGGCAAACAACATATTTACATGTAATGTCATGTTTTGTTCTGTATTCCTTTTCTTATAAGCCCCAACATTTTATTTGCTTTCTTCACCACTAGTGAGTAAATTGACCTTTTCACAAAATTATCCACTAAAGCCCACGTTCTCACTCCAGAGGTCTCACTTCCCGGTATGAGCTCAGCTGACTCCTCATCTTTTAGAAGAACTGGATTATTTCATCCCCACATGAATCACTTCACGATTACCTACACTGAGTTTCATCTGACATTTTATTAACCAGTCATTCAGTCTTATGATGTCCTTCTGCAGTTCTCCAAGCAGCCTTCACCCTTGCTGCACCTACTATGATAACTTAGTATCACCAGCAGCTTATCTCCAAGATATTTGTGAGCAGAGCTAAGAGCACACAGGTCCCAACACACCTTCCTGCCACTGCAAGGACTGACCATTGACCTTGTTTTCCAACTTTTAGGCAAATTTTCTATCCATACCAGAACTGTCCTTCTCATGTCACAGCTGCTTAGCTTCCCTACAATTGTATAACGAGGAAGCTGATTTTTACAAAGGCTTCTGACAACATAGACTATACCACAGATCATCTTTATCTACAAGCTTGCTGACTCCTACAGAGAACAGTAATACATTTGCAAGGCAGATACGCTTTCTAACTCGCCCCAGTACACAATACTTACACAGACACCCTCTAATTCTACTTTTTATTATAGTTTCTACACTGTACCAAGTACCTAGATTAGACTTACAGGCCTAGAATTCCCCAAACCACCCTGGAAACCTCTTGAAGTTGGGCATCACATTTATTACCTCCCACCTCTCAGATACAAAGGCAGCTCTAAGCTAGAGGTCACACACTGCTGTAAGCCTGAGTTCCTCTGGAGTGTTTGGAATAGTGTTGGTGATTTGTTGCTGTTCATTTTGATAATTAGTTCCATAACCTTCTACAGTCACTTCAGTTTTAGAAAGACTTTCTAAAGGGTACCCCACGGGAAGGGTTCCAGCATGGGAAGCCTCCCAAGGTTATTCAAGAGAACAACAATGCACAGAATTAAAGAAATTTCCTTGCATTGGCCTTAACAAATTTAGGTATTCCTCTTATAACCTCAATCATCTATTACTCCTACACGTATTCTGGCAGGCTTCATGCTCCTGATGCATTTGAAGAAGCATATGTCAATTATTATAAAAGTTTGGATCCCTCGTGGTAGTTGGTAGGACAAACTTAAAAATTTGAGTACCTCACTGAGCTTTATATGTAACTTGCCAGAGTAGGGTTTTTTCTCTTCCTTCAAACATAACTTCAACTTCTTGACAGGTTCCTCTTACTTCTGATAATCTCTGTTTGGAGCAAAAGAAATCATCATGACTTCCTGCAATCTCTTCTAACAGGTGGAGCGTCCTTAAGTGGTCTTCATGCCAGCTTGGTGGCAACACACTCCCTCATTTTTACACAATCATCCTTCTCCACATTGAGGACAGCCATGACAGATTTTTGGCCTCCCTTGCTCCAAGAAGGATTCTCAACCAAAGTACATGATAGTCCTCTGTACAGAGTGCGTAGGATTCAGGACCTTCACATCAGTTGGCACAAAGCCAAGCATATCCACATCTCTTGCATGCTCGCTAATCAATGATTTCATGAACTAGTCATCGATAAGTATCTCAACAGCCGGTTTCTACATTACATCTTGTAACCATCAACCAATCAACGAGAAGGAAACCAAAGTCTCCCGTTACTGTTGTTTTTCTTGTCCCTCGCAGGCTTTCTCTTTTCCAAAGGCACTGTGCTGACTCCTGTGTCCTTCACTAGAGTTTTCACCCCACATGAAATTCCTTTTCCTTGGAGACATTAGCAGCCACAGCACATTTCTTCTTAGAAGCTGACCAGTTCCCCAGACAATTTATTGTGTTACTGATGCATGTCGTGATTGACAATGTAATGATGGACATCTATTCACACTGTAGATAGAAACAAAGGTAACAGGACTCTACAGTAACAGTGGAGAGGCTGATGATAACTGAAATGAAGGCTTTGGAGTGGAACACATGACTATAATCCCAGCCAAAGTGGATAATACAAGTAAAGATGCCAGGGAAAAAGAAGAAAGTGGGTGAAACTAATCTGGGACTATATTTGTCCTATTACCCTGGTGCTTCGTATACTCTCACTGTGCTCACAATTCCAGTCAGCGGAAGGACCAGAATAACATTAGGCAGAAAAATCCAGGAATTCACATGCATAGTTTCCAATAAAGGTCACAGAGAAACCACTCCCTACAGCCTATTTTGTTGTACAGAGCAACAACAAAAACCACCAAGGCTCATTGATAGGAAAAAGCCATGCACGCCCACACACCAACAAGCTCTGATGCAATGGGACACCAGCAAGCTTGAGTTTTCGCTCTAGCAGGGTTACTCCCCCTCTCTGTTAAGATATTCTCACCTTTATTTGCTGCACCAGGGCTTTAGTGTGGAGTCCATTAGGACTATTACCATTTCATGAAAAACACACTTGCCAGGAATAAGTAAAGAAGATACTGTAAGACTGTTTCATGCATTGTGCAATCTGCATATCATTTCTGGTTTGTGTGGTGCCATGCTGTTCGAGCCTGCTGCTTGTTCTGCCACAGCAATGGTAGTGCAGCTTCACTATTCAAATGGAACAAAATCCAGCTTCAATCAAAATCCAGTGGAGTACAATTGTCCCTCATATTCGTACTTTTCAGCAACAACATTGAAAAATACCAAGTTGTTATATTCAATTATACAACGAAACAAAGTTAACTGTCTTTTTCCTGGTGCACTGGAAGGTGCTGCATAACAGTACTTCTTTTTGTACCTTGAAAGCAAGGGTTACTTTCACGCAGGCAATCTGCATTTAGGAAGTAATGTAAGAACACATCAGGTGAGACCTGTGGTTCAACCGTGCTGTATCCCATCAGCATCAAATTCTGCAGGAGGGATGTTGTAGAAGCCTCGCAGTAGGCAAATATGGGATAATGAACACCTTATGCTTCTGATGTCTTAAAAGCAAACTATGTCAACCAGTTCTTTACGACGTGCTTAAAAATTACATTTGATTAGAGAGGTACAGTTTTCATCCACAGAAACCAAAGTAGTAATGTTGTAACATAATATGACCACACATTCATTCCCTTACTCTGTAAAGATTTTTTTAAAATTATGTTTGACCTGTTTCTTAGTGTGGCACTCACTGAACAACAGTTCTTCCTCATTAGTCTCTTGCAGGAGAGCTGCAGAAAAAGTTCATTTACTTTTATGTAAGTCCCTAATGATGACAAGATTTGGAGCATTTGCTTTGTTTTACTGCTTTTTGAGCCTGCTGAACAGTTCACCCTCCACGTATACATGAAGTATAACATCCCTAACAGACATGCTACATTAACTTCAGATCGCATTATGCTCAGGGAAAAACAGAAGGAAAGGAAAACAATCTCTGCAGGTAATCTTTAAATAATATTATTTAGATGCTCTATGATTTGGATAATGCAAAACTTCCTCTAGAAGAGGAGTTAACTTGTAGACAAAAAATACCTGACTGCCAAGTGACCAAGACTAAGGCATGCTTAGTTTCCCTGCTATCTTCACCAGGATCCATGGCAGTTCTTCCAGCCCAGTCTGAAGCAGCCTTCATTTTATTCCACGAGCATCCTTACTAGACTGGCCATGAATAAAAGACTTTGATATTACCATATAAAATGCCTGTCCCAAAGTCATAGCACATGCACTCTTTCAGAACACGTTCCTTTTATTACCTGAAAGAAGTTAGCACCCAACGGCTCTTGAGTTATGCCAGCTCGGCTGACAAGGCTTAAGTCACTTTACTGCAGAAAATGCAGCATAAACAAGAACTTATCCTCCAACAATTACAATACCAAATTCAGGGGCATTTTGCAGCTTTTTCATTTCTCTATTATCTGCGCTTTCCAACTTTACTTACAAATAAAATTATCAAAGAGAACCTTGTTGCTGGACAGATGTAGGCTAACTGACAATCCCTTGACCCCCACAGGAGTCAGCAGTCAGTGTGGTACATAAAGAGCCACTACAGTTAATGCGTTAGTTCTAATTGTGCCTTCTTTCCACAAACACCACACTAAAAATATGCCCCGTGGAGACAGAATGTGCTGCTCAGTCATTCACTCAAAATTTGGGCACTCAGAAAAACTTACAGAGCGCTTACAATAGGGAGTAAAGCACACAACTATGACACAAGCTGTTAAAACTGAAAGACGGCAAATACAGGGAAGGAAGCACATTACAAAACAGCTGGCTTAGCTTCTTCCTCTAAACTTTTGCCTTCACAGATACCACAGATTTCTGGACCGAATCCACCTCCATATAGATGATCACTTTCCCATCATCTCTTTGCTCCTGTAGAATACTAATTTCCAGAAACACTGCATTAAGTCACCTATTCCTAAGAAGATTTGAAATGCTTACTTACATGCCTACTTACATCCTTTCTTATTGAAGTCAGTCACAAACCAGAGCATGAATTAACCACTAACCACAAGGGAAGTGAAAACCACTGTCCTTCCCATCACATCAGTCGTTACTCTGAGTTGCTCTAATCTTTCCCTGGATCATAAAGTACTGATGAGTGGCAGAAACAGGATCTCACAGGATGAACCACTAAGTTCATCTTGAGGACAACTCCTTTACTTCTTGTAGATGGAGGTGAAATATCACAAGAGCAGGACCAAAAGTCTGGATGTATCCCTAGTATAAAATAAGGCCACATCTCATACAATTCTCAGCCTGATCAGAGTACCGGCCTCTTTGCAGGCTGTAGAGATTTATTGTGACTTTTTCTTATGAAATTTTATTTTAAAAGAACAAGAATATAGACTGTATTTCTGACAGTTGTATCAGTCCTACAATAACTTTCAGAAACCAGACAGTAGAATGCTGTCAAACACTAGGTATTCATCAATGTGGAGCTAGGAACAAGGTTTAGCCTTAAGAATGAAAATTTTCAGATTATTGGTGGTATACTAAAGCACTTTGCACAGATTTTGGGTGCCGTAGGTATCTTATAGGGCAACAAAGCAAGATACGCAGCTAGTGATACAACAACTATCAAAACCGAAAATATCTAGAAACACAAAAAAATTTCCTTCCATCACGTATATCTTTTCACCTTTAGAGGATGCATACAAACTACTTGAGTGAATTAGCAGGGCTGAGAGGGAGGTGATGAGATTAAAATAGATTCTTCAATTTGAACAAAATACTCAGAGTACAGTAGCAAGACTTGGAGCTTGCCTCTAATTTTCCACTGAAGTTGAAATACTACAGAACACAACTTTCCCTGAAAATATTTTGGCATTCAGACTGTGCTAAAAGTCCCAACGTTTGAATACACAGCGACTGGATTTTTCAGTCGACTTTCTTAGGCAGTGAGAAAAGCACATCTATTTCACACACCTCCTTATATATTTCTTTTCAGTGGCAAAAATGCCGTATTTCCCTACAACCATAATTTTGAACTTCAAGCTAAAACCTGTTGTAAACAGCTCAAACCCAGAGGCAAAAATTGATACTAAATTTGAAATCTGGTAGCTAAGTTCTTGCCATGAGCCCATCCATCTTCCACGATCAAGAGACACTTCCTACCAGTTTCTCTGTGGGTGGCTGTGAGACAGTGTAGGATAGTGACAGAAGACACTATTCTTTTTCCTCAGGCTTATTTCTGCCATCGTTTCAAAAGCAGAAAGCAATCATCATGTAGGACTCTTCGTTAGGAGAAAGCTGACATTTATGTCACATTGAAAATGCTAAAGGGCTTTCCCCTCCCCCTACAATAAAAATAAGAAGAATCCCATGAAATTCTATAAAATGAATGTAGAACTTTTTCCTCCCCGTGGCAGTTTTAGATTAGTAAATTGCCTTTAATGAAAAAAATGCATGAGCTATGCACGTGTTCATTTGCAGTTTAACCCCTACAGGCTCCCTGTATTGCATGGGAAGGCCAGGTCCACAACTCAGGGCTGAGGATCCTATTAAGTGTCTGAGAGACTAAAAGTGACTCCGAGCCATTCAGTGAAGTCCCTGGGAACTTCGGCCCTGTTTGGTCCATAAGAAACGTCACTCGTTATAGTGATACTGCACCCATGAAATCTCAGGACTCTGAGAAAACCCAGTTATGACCCTAAACTGTGACAAAGCCATGGCCCTTCTTCAGCATCTCTGAGGGAGCGGGGACTAATTCCAAAAAACAAGCATCACGCTTGGACACAGCACAGGCAAATCTTTCATTAGTACCAGGCTCAGTTTGGAGGGAGGGATCCTAAAGAGACACTCTTCCCCAACACCACCACAACACATGCTTTAGCTGACATTTAAAATACACCAGTTAAAGCTCTATCTAAACCAGATACATGTTCAAACACCTCCCCACGGAGGCTGCTTTCTCCCTGGCAATGCCCACTGCCAGAGGTGGGAATGCAAAGCTGGAATTGCTGCTGTGCAGCGAGGTAGCCAGAACTGCTTCCTACTCAGTGGGGCCTCGGCTTTACTTGCAGCCTTCCCGCAGCTCTGCGCTCCCCACCACCATGCCGGGCTTGTGCTGCTCGAGACACCCACCCAGCTTTTGCTCAAGTCTGTGATACTCCAGAGGTGTGGGAAGTCAGGTTGCTTTATTCAAAGGCTTCATTCCAAGGCTAGAAGCCTTACCTGGCCAAACCATTTTACTCAATATCTTTAGAAGCTGAAATAACCACTTGTACGCGTTAGCTTTGTAGCATTAAGCTGATTGCAGGCTTAGGCTCAGCATTAAAAGTACTTAAAGCTTAAAAAATTAGCAGTACTCTGTCACTTTATAACTCCAGAATCAGCTTGACAGATCAGAATCACTTTATATTAAAAAAAGATCATGCATTTAAGCCTGACAACATGGATATTAAGTTTCATCGCTGTGGGATTTCAGATGACTGAACGTAAATCTCCCAAATCAAGCAACGTAGAAGCTGATGGGCCCCATCACAGCCAAGCATCTAGCAGCTCCAATTCCTCGCTGAAGTACCAAAAGGGCACTGGAAGATGGCATGCTTATTGAACAATGCATTTTCTTACTCAGCATGCAAGGTTATTCTTATCAGGTAAAAAATGAAGCAGAGTGAACATAGCAGCGCAGCATTTTGCCTTTTAAAATATGTAAAATTATAATAGCACTGGAAGACCAGAGTGTGGCAAATCCTCACACAAAGTCATTAATTGAACTTCAACACTAGGCAGCCGCCTTGCCTAATGATCTGTTTAAAACAAATTATATTTCTTTTCAAGAACCTTCCATTTTGTTTATTTGTTTAAATCATAGACCAGATAAAGAGTGACTGAGGTGATGGTAGCTCTGTAGATAATGGTTTGGCCTCTTGCTCCAGCTTCTCTCATCTCCTGCCTTAGAATACAAAAGCTCAGACGAGTAGCTCATGTTTTACTTAAATATCAACTGTAATTGGTCAAGACTATGTTCTAGAAGGTTGACACAAGACAACTGAAAAAGTTACCTCTTTCTTATCTATTTTTTGCTTGTGGTTGCTAGATAAGAGCCATGCATATCAAACAGGCTGCTGACCTCCTGGATGGATTTTACCAACTCGAAACATACAGGGGTTTAAATTATCTCCCAGTCCCAATCCTTCCTTACAGCTGAGCAGCTGTAAACACATTTAGTGACTAGGCATCTCTTATTCAGAAAAGAGTACATGCAAACAAAACATATACACATATGTAGATACACACAAGATCATACTACATGTTTGGGAACAAAGTTCCAGAATGGTAACACCAAGGTTAAATTTGGCCTGGAGTCTCCACATACAAGTGCTGACTCTTTCTTCCTCTAGCAGTTCATTCAAACCTTCCAAGGCTTCATTTTATTGCTGGTATTCAGGGCTTTAAATCAGCCCAGAATTAAGTCTTGTGGGTGGGGAGCAGTGATGAATATAAGCAAAATACTGATCTTGTCTCCAGAACTACCTGTAGAGGGAACTGGTTGTTGCTGACCACACAGGTATTTCACTGTGCTGAAGAAATCCTCTATGAGTCTCTGACTTAACAACCTTTCTCACCTTGCAGTTTCAAAGGAACTAATTTGGCACACCATAAAACGTTAATTTTCCAGGTGTTTCCTTAGACGGAAGACATGACTCTTCTCTTAAAAAAATTCTCAGGCTCCAAACTGTAGCTTTTCTTTTTCATTTTTAAAGCAAGCCGGGGGGAAGGGAGTGTCACTTACAATTAGGCAGCAAAGCCAAAGTCACAGATGGGTGACCTCCACTGTACTAAAACTCTAACACTCACACCAAGCAATAAATGATAGGAGCCTTATGAACTCAAGAAAAAGTAATTAAACTGAAGCACAACATCCTTTTTTCATAGCCTCAAGGGTTGCAGCAGATTCCTCGCAAATCTGATATTATACTCCCAGTTACGCTTCCTTGCTCTCCCACGATGGCACAACAGGTTCAAGAAGGGCACAGATGCATGGTGAACCTTCCCTGTACAACCCTGCTCAGAAGCAAAGGCCAATTTATGCCTCTGCTTCCTCCTGAGCACGTGGCAGCTGCAGGACAGCTGTAGGACAGCCTGAGCCTCAGCACGTGCTTCAAAAGGTCCTTCAAAATAAACACAGGCTTCAAACAAACCTCTCCCAAGTGTACTTCAGTTGCTACAATCTTCCATCCCACTAACATGTTTCACGTCAAACGCCTCCCAAGGGAGAAATGTCTGCAGAAGTAGCCTGAGTACACTCAAAAACTGGAGATGGGACTTTCAGCAGTAGGTCCTTGGCACGCGTAAGCCAGTGTGGCTCCTTTGGCTCTGTGTCATTTGCCTCAAAAACAATAAGCTATGTCAAATTTCTACTGTTATTCCTTCTTTTTAAAGAAATAATCCCCCCCACTCCAAAAGGCTCATCGTTAGATTTCAAGGCTGATGTGGCAGGAGGAAGCATGCACAAAAATTAAGTTGGAAAGAAGACAGAAAAATACACAGGAGGGAGGCAAAGAAGAGTGAAAGAGCACGAAAACCAGATACTTGATTATGCTTCTGGAGAAACTGCCCTAGTAAGCACAACAACTCGATGTTACCTGTTTGTATCTTATCACATCCATGTCAGCATCACCTAATTTATTATATACTTGAATAGCCATATTTGTATTAGTCTCCGCTCCACACTATATCAACATTGCTTGCAAAACACAGGCTACAGCATTTCTCCCATACATCAGCACCACCAATAGTCAGAAAAGAGAAAACACATTCTGCTTCTGGAGCATACGGTAGGGCGAACAATTTATACACAGCAGAACAAAGGCAGCTGGGGATCATTTTTATTACCTTTCAAGACGAAACTGCAGACCTGGCTTTGTTATTCATCTGAACAAGATGGCAGGGATGTCGCTAAGGAAACATGACAAAAACACTACAAGACGCTATCTTACCCCTTTTGAGGAAACGAAATTAATTGTACAAGCACTTCAATTTGTGCAAAAAGCTTCAAAGCTGGAGGACCCAGTCCCATACTCTCTGCGCAGCATGGCCAACAGGCACTGCAGACGCCACAGCAAAGAAGGATCAGACCTTGAAAGAAATACCAACCCTGCTGAAAGCAAAAGAACAGTGAGGGGGAAGGGAAGAGTGAAGTTACTCATTGCCACAACAGGCTTTCTGGTATAAAGCATGGCCCTGATACTATGCTTAACATATCTGCTCAGCTGGTTGCACCCCACAGAGGGGGTTGGGGGGATCCTAGCCCTCACAAGCTGACAATCCATCATCAAAAACTGACACCAATGAAAAACACCACAACGAACGTCCTTTATTTATCCTGAAAGGAGCTGGAGTAGTCTCTAGGTCATTCCTTTTGTGTTCCACTTAGTTACTAGACAGGGGTCCTTGAATCACTCATACAATGTTTAATCTTAATGGTTAATTTTAAATGCTTCAATTATGGATGTGAGCTACTGCCTCAGCCTCTACACAGAAACACTCTCTGGTTTTATATGGTACTGCCAGAATGAAGATCCAAGAAGCATTTAAATACTGACGTTGCCTTTGTGGCAGGAAAGTTTGCAAGTGGACGGGGTTTGGAGACCTATTCTAGCAGGGCAAGCAATTTCAGAGAGAACTAAATTTTTTAAGTGAGCAAGGCTATGTTAAGAAGAAACAGGAATGTAAAGTCCTTCCCCTAAATTGAATAGAAATGCACAGTAGGCTGCTCTCTCACTCAGAGAAATCCCAGGCCAGCCATTTCTGTAAATTCTTGACCCAAAAATCAGTTGCCTTGCTTCCTCTCAAGGCCTTACAAAAGTGCCTGTGCTGTCTCTAGCTCCTGGGCTTCCAACCACTCTTCACTTAGAGATGTGCAAAGGGCGAGAGCCTTCAAACCTGTCCCTGCATTTCTTAGACACTCAAAAGTCTCCATAACCCTGAGGCACTAGCTCTGCAACTCCTACCTGTCTTGAAGAACATAAAGAGGGTTGGGGTTTTTTTTTCTACTGAACTGAAAAAACTGTTTGGTATAATCCCTCTCCAGAGGCTCACTTGCTGGTGGTCATTATCAGCTTTTAACATTGAGCCTCTTGATGTCCCCAGGCAACTGCAGAGTCACATTAGCTTCATTTTATAGATGGTAAGCAGAAGCAAAGATGCTTACCTCGACATAAGCAGGGAGTCTGACTGAAACACCTAGGGCACAACACAAATCTCTTGACACCTAGCCACATGCTGCTCCTTTCCATGACCGCAGCCTAATGCCTCTTCATTACAGAACCACGGAGGAAAGAAAATGCCACAACACATTTAAGCCTTTACAGAGGTAAAAGACAAAGACCCCTGTGGCTTACTGTGCAACAGTAATCAGTACTACTTTCCATGGTCCACTCGCAAGAAACCACTTCTGCAATTAATTTAATGTCTTAAATTTGCTTCTGCATTTAATCAATCGCAGAAGCCCGGTTCATGCTGGGACAATCAGAAGATGTTATCAATTTCACTGCTAATGAGCACTGAGGAACAGAACACAGTTTTCAGTAGGTACAAATGAAAGTGTTCAGCACTGTTTGTGTTCACTTAACAGCAAAGAACAGTTGTGTATCCTTCCCTCAGAGGAAGGCATCTGTGTCCAGGAGTGACAACACAGGTAGCAGCAGGTCCTCTGAACGTTATGATTTCCTGGATCCAGTTCAGCTGTCCCTCCAAATCAGGAGAAACACCACTGTTGCAAGGGCAGGTACAACGCTGTAAAAACTACATAGGCAAGATCCAAATGCGGGTATTAGGGCTGCCCCAGAATAAAAGTTTTGTGAGGTGAAATGAGAATTAGGCTTCTAAGTGAAGTCAACTACCTCGGGGCATTTGATTCAGCAATGTGCAACAGCAAGATAAAAGTAAGACTTTAAGAACATGTTGGTTTCCTGCTTTTGAAGCGTATTTGTGTATTCAGCTGGCAAAGGTAATGGTAGGTGATTTTAGAAGGTTGCACTTGAATTCCTACTCACGTTTTCAAATGCAATTCATTCTAAAAAAAAAGTTAAAAAATTTTAACAGGCTCAAAAGGCTCAATCCTAGTCCCTCTGATGTCTGGGGAAATTTTGGCAATCACGTCATAAGAACAGATTAACTGGAGAGGGGAAGGCAGGAACTTGGATGTCTGTAGTCCTGCCACCTTCCCATGCAACACTGCCCAAGGAAGAACATGCATTGCAACACATAACAGTACAGCGTGACACCGCATTCGCTTCACTGTGAAGGAGGCTGCATCCATCAGTCATCAGTGGCAGGTAGTCCCAGAGCCATCACCGATCTGCCTTCACGAGTAGGTTCATGGCTATAATCTAAATGGAGTCACTCCCCAACTAGACAATTCAAAAAACGTTAATACATCCTGGGATATTTTCCTAGACAGCCCCTATGTAACCATGCCCTCTCACGTGAGACAGTGTGTAAGAGACCTTCCCACAGAAAGGGGTCATCTTCGTAGCAGAAAGCAAGGAGAGCTGTGGTCCTTCTTCTACCAGAATGAAACCAAGACACAGAGATGAAGCAATCCATCCAGTCACACAGCAAGCCTATGGAAGATCACACAGCTGAAAAGGCGTTCCTTCTGCCCTTCTAATACCTTAACTTAAAAGTAGCTGAGTGGCAGCTTTTGGGGAACGGGGGGATCAGACCTGATACCTGTGTCAATTAATGCCCATTAATTTTATTTCTTGGTTATAATAATCTACATTGTCTACATCCTTCTCAGTGCAAAAGGCTATCCACTTTCTCACTCAAAATATGAAAATGTTCTCTATCCTCATACAATCCCACAGACTGAGGGGAAATGCACCATTTGATGTAAATCTTAAGAAGGAAACACAAATGGTCCCTGTGGAGAGATAACCTCTTCTTCTCTCTGTTTCTGTCAAGTTTGACTCATGACAGAATTATGACCCCAAAATAACATTTTAATATGTGTTTACATGCTACCACTCCCCAAAGACTAGGCTGATAAAATTCTTCCTCAGAACTAATTACGCTTCAAGACAAGGCTACCCTGGGCAGATGCAGCAGTGAAAAACAGGGCAGAGCTGGCTCCTTCTTCAGCAAGCGCAGGGCTCCTCCTTGTGATGTCTTTGCAACATTGCACGCGCTGCACGTATGCTCATGAAAAGACGAAAGAAACTAAGTCGTGTGTNTATGCTCATGAAAAGACGAAAGACACGAAGTCGTGTGTCAACATGCCTGGAATTTCTAACTACTAACGACCTACGTTAGTTACATTAAAAATATGTGAGCATATTAGCATGTTTGCCCTTCTTCTCCCGCCCTTCACCCTCATGGGACAAGGTGGGAAAGATAGCTGGCTGATCTCTCTGGAATTTTTCCTTACGGTGGGGGTTCGGGATCAGAGCACTGGAAAGGTAATGCTCCAGTAGCCATTTGGTACTATCATCTTGTTCTATACAGACCGTGAAGTGGACAAGACCAGACTTTATCTTTTCAGGTGTACAGGTGAGAAGAGAAAACATGCAGAGACACATACGTGAAGATCTTAGGGAGATATAATGTCTTGGCATTCTACATTCCATCCAGACCAGTTTCTATCTGCCCCGGACCATGGGAGCAGCAATCAAGCAGCATGAAAGCGAATGAAGATTTAAAATCTTGCCCTT
>VZSC01013941.1:305433-325259 GCA_013398225.1 Steatornis caripensis | reverse complement strand
TCAAACGGGGTTAACTAAAAAGTAGAGCTGGCAGGCTTATTTTTCAGAGANGTGGCCACTCGGTGCTCGCCACACGAACCTGGGGGGAGGCGCTGCTCCTCAGCGTGGGTGTCCGTGCTGCGGCAGGGGGGGCTGAACAGAGGTGCGAGCCTGCCACGGGTGCTGGAGCCACGTTAGAGAGGTTCCTTGAAGGTAATACGAACCACTTGCTCACCGGCTCCTCATGTAGGCTGCTGGGCCTCTCCTTGATCTTGGTCAAACGGGGTTAACTAAAAAGTAGAGCTGGCAGGCTTATTTTTCAGAGAGCTGCTTCGTATGTCTTTCTCTTCAATATAACCACGTAACAGCTTTTACACCACACAAACAGTATAGAAGTTTCTAAATGCCCCCCATTACTGCGTATTATTGCCATCTTATTGCTAATTATACATTGACTGTGGAATTAGGTATGTAATTCACACAAGCTTTTGTCTGCAGTTGTTGAATGTTGTCTGATCTCATGACAGCCCTCAAACTAAATCCTGGTGGGAAGGGTTGGTACGACTCTGGACGAGGATTGGTTTTGCTTAGCTTAAAGTTCTTCCTTCTTGGCTTAGAAACAGTGGCAATTGTGAATGAAAATGTCTCACACCTGGGGTGTGGGATTTCTCCCTAGCATTACCTTTAATACAAGCCCTGTAAATATCTTTTTATAGAAAAATAGATTTTTCTTTATATTAAAAATAGTATTTCTTTTTAATTTAGTAGTGTAGTAGCTTGTGTTAGGTTATGATATGACCTTTCACCTCTGGTTTGTGAAACTTGGTTTTGTACTCCAACTACATTTGAAACAGTAACAACAACTGCTAACATGGTAGGAACAAATATCTGGAAATGTGACAGCTGTTGATAAAATGTAAACAGAGGGACAGGTTGTTTTTTATGGGCTTAATTGTGTCACAGCTAAAGGAAGGCAATGGTGTTTCTGATTGTCACCCCACAGGGGCTGGGTTCTGTGGCCAGAAGGAAAAGTCTTAGCTTTGATGCTTTCATAAGCTATACCACACAGGAGACTGGGTGCAGCAGGTCACAATTTGATATATATGTATGTATCTTCTATAGATGTTTTTATGCAAAAATTACATTAAAAAATTACAATTTCTCAGATCACAAGAGTGTGAAATTAAATACTCTTGGTTGAGAAATGCCGTCTAACCGAACTACTTACTTAGTTTTAACAATGCAACCTGAACAAATTCTGGCCTGCTCAGTAGCCAGTTGCTAGTTTTAGTTTAGGTAAGTGTGGAAGGCCACGTCATCTTACTGGTTTCACTGTACTATCCTTCTCAAACTTTGCTTAGCTTTCAGAAATTAGTTTACCTTTGGCTTCACAGTAGTGATAATCACTGAAGCATGAGTCCTTAGTAATTAAGTTGTAGTCAGAACAGTTCTGAAAAAAACATGATTATCCTTATTTGGTGTCAAAGGAATCCCTTATGCTCCATGGGATGGTACATGACTAGAGGAGCTTGTTGCTGACTTGGGATTTTTTCAAGCTGAGAAAAATACCATTTTTTCACCCCTTGATCTTACTATTTAAAGGGATGAAACTTACTTGTTAAGGCATTCCGAACTTACTTGCTAAAATGCTTCATAATTTTTCTAGAAGCAAAGACACAGCAGGAGCATACACCTCTAAACAGTTAATTGCTTTTAAGGAAATGTAAATGTGCTATATAGGAATGTTGGGTAAGCTTAAACAAGTTAATTTCCCTTTTCAGTAGCTCTGGCCTTTCTTTTTAGAGTGCTATGTGAATAATTTGCAAAAGGTACTCATTTGTGACATAGAAGGTATCCTTAGCACAGTCTAGAGTACAGAAAACCTAAAGTTGCACAAAAGCCTTCTTCTGTGAGAGCATGTAAGACAGTGGGCCATTCATATGCTCACATCACTGTGATGCCCTCTGTGGATCTTGCTTTCAAGTTGCATGCAATCTGTTGACTTTATGGTTGGAGTCTTGTTGGACTTCTCCATCACCAGGTGGAGAAGGTGAAGGAGGCTTTTCAGCAGACACTGCTGTTCACCTCACTATGAAGAAGCCTATAGAATGAAACGGGTCATATATCAAATGCACTTTTGAGCCTGCACTACTTGTTACTGTGATACTGAATTAACTTTTTTGATGGTTGAGGCAAAACTCCATAAATCTAGATCTATGTTCTGTAAAAGTCTTTCTTGCTTTCCAGGTGGTAACTATTTTCTTCTACTGAAACTAGTTTCTTCTACATATCTCTACCTCCACAACCAAGCAGTTACGTTAATTTAACATTCAGATTTTAAGATTAAGAGCTGGAATTCCCTGTGCCTTGGAAGCTAAAGTTGCTCTGGTACTGTCAGCTTAACTGTTTTGCTTGTTTTATGTGTTTTAGATCTGTTTGGTTATTTAGTTCTCTTATGAGTGAAGAACAACAGCTCTCTTTGGAGTCTGAAATCAACGGGGGAAAAATAGTGTGTGAAATACTCTGTATTCTTGTATGATTAAGATCAGATGTCTTACCCAGGTCTGCCTTACAATAGTGCTTTTCTACTCATAATTCAATATTGCTTATAATAAAGTACTGTGATGAGAAATAAGTGACCCCTCTTAACTATGACTTGCATCTAAATAAATAATCCAATATCAAAGTCTTCCTTAAATGGAGAATGGAAGAGGTTGTTTGGAAAATGCTGACTTCTTACTGATGGCGCACTTTGTTCCGCAGCAAGCAGCACGTGCCTGTACAGTTGGGGGCTATTGTCTGCCTTCAAAACTGCATTTTTCTGGGAGCTCATCTCTGGTATTTTGCGGCTGATGACAGAACTGCATCTGCCCTGTACAGGCAGTGAGGAAATGCAGAATCCTGCTGGGAGGAAGAGGGTGGAGGGGCAGGAAAGGGTTCAAACAAACTTCCCATAGAAAACTTTTCCTTTTTCCATTCGTTGAAAAGGAAACCCAGGAAGGCTATCTTACCCTCTTAAACTTGAACTCTAAATTAGTACTGAGAGCTGGATGAGCTGAAGATCCTTGTTTCACATCCCTTCTTCAATAAAGCCTTGTATATGGTATAATTGTTACTTTCGTATAAATTGTTCATTTCCTTTTCACTTACCCTTTCCTAATCAAAGTCAGCATCGAGCCACGGCACAACTGAGGAAATAATCAAGAGCTTCTGTGAGTAAAATCCAGGTAGGCCCTGCTCCTATAACCCATGTGACTCACCACAACTTCGCAGCATTTTTTGTGGCTGCCTTGGTATAGAGTTTCTTTATTTGATGTTATTTCTGTATCTATTGTTAGACTACAATGCCTCATGTGCACCTAAAAGAATGAAAATGAAAAACCCCTCAAAGAGGAACAAAAGCATCGGATTCCAGGGATTAAAATGTAGTATGTTCTGTGTGAAATAGTAAATGTATTTTATTTTGGATTTCTAAAAGCCAGTGTGGTGAAGTAAAGTAGGAATTCTATGGTGAGAACTCGAGGTCTATGCATCAGCCATAATGTTTCCCCAAAGCTATGGAAGGAAGAGTAGAAGGTGGTATACAGTGGTCCTACCAATAGACAAGAAAATTGATGTAATCTACCCTGATGCTATCTTTTCTGCTGTTAAGATTTCCTCCTGTTTTGCTGATGAATGAGGTGATTCTTCATGGGAAGAAAAAAACACATTTGGTTTGAAGATTGGTAGATCAGCTTGAAGATTCATTGCTGTTGAAATAGTAATGCGACGGTAACCACAGTATTTTAGAATGAGCTAGTCATAATGTCTTGTTTTGTAAAGATATTTCTCAGAAAGGATTCTCTAGCCTTTTTTTAAAAAAGGCTAAAACTGAGTTTCCTGAATCTGTATTTAGCTGCATTTAATTTGTTTGAAAACAGAGTTGCCTCAATTAAAGAGTGTGTCTTTTACTGTGCTAACATATGGTATGATTATTTTAAACTCAGACTGAAACTATCAGGAATAGGAGCCTGGCTTTATATCCCTAATGGGATGTGAGCTTCTGAATCACTTGTCTTCAGACTGCAAATCCAGGAGTGTATAACCTCATTGAGTATTTCAGCTTTTTTGTAGAAGTTCTATGTAATGTAAAACACATTCATTGGAGTTTAACTTTTCATAGTAAGAATCTTAAATGCTTGAAAAAGACATGCCTAGGACCTTATTTTAACCATTTAAGTGTGCAAGTTTGAAGAAAAATACTTTAAAATACTCACAGGCCTGGATCGGGGCCTTAGGCATCTGATGTTATTAATAATGATATTTTCTTCCACATTGTAACTAATTCTTTCAGAGGACCACCAGATATCCAGGTCCTCTGATGCGATCTCAGTCTTATGTGAGGGGTTAGCATGTAATAGATCGTTCTATAGTTTCAAGGTATTTGTAATTTAAAGATGCCATGAGGTATTATAGGGCAAACTAAGTCTCTTTCTTGATCCTGATGAAGGCCTCGAAAGTGAGGGCACCAATATATGACAACATATATTTTGATAATTTGAAAATTCCTGTCAGAATTTGTGTAACGTTGTAAGAATTTAATTTGAAGTCTGAACTACTAATGATTCTGTGCTTGTAAACGGTTTTCCCAGCAAGATGGTACAGCAAATATTCTTCCTTGTTTGAAAGCTAAAGCAGCTTTCCTATTGTCCTTGTCAATTTTATGAAAAGCAAGAGATGGTTCCTTGATTGAATTACAGCCTGCACATTCTGTTTCAGGGTCTGTCCCAATTCTTGGAAATCTCTTGCTGAAGACTTATTACATATTGACATAAGGAAGTGCCAGTCCGAGAGGCTTGGGCAGTTTGACCCAAGTGTGGCTTAATGGTAACTTTCCATAATGGATTTATGGGAGAGGATTTAAGTACAGCATTCTCATCTGGGACAACTTGTCTTAAGGGCCAACCAAATTGCCAGTAGTTGGCAGTTATCAGTAATCAAGACAAAATTTTAGTTGAACTTGTGGTGAAATCAAATCAGCTTCACAGCCAAATGGCTAGCTGTGGCAAGAAAAAGGCAAACTGATGCAGAAGTGGCTTTGTGTGTGAGTGCTGTGTTCTCTGGGCTTTGGCTTTCACTCACAGGAATGTTGGCCAACTTTTAGTCTTTTAATGGAGATGATTTTGAATTTGGGATGTGGCGAAGCTAGGTTCAGTGCTCCCAAGTTGAATACAGTGAAACCTCCTATATATTTTCTTGTCTTAAGTGCTCATTAAACATTGGGCCAGGGTGTTTGTGCTCAGTATAAATAAGCTGTCATTTGGCTGGCACGTCTGTATGCTAGTACAGTATAAGTATTAGCAAAGTCTTTTTCTCAGACCAGAAATACAAAACAAATTTAAAACAAAAGCTGAAATCTTAAAGAAGGATAAAATTGAAAAATAGGGGAATTAGATTTTTTTGAATTTTGGAGTAGAACATGAAATATCAACTGCCTTCCCTCTGAGAATTGCATTAAAGTCTGATTTGCTATTGCCTCCAATCCATCTTAGTTGTTGCATTCTTTCTGGAATTTTTCTAAGAGTTACCAAATATCAGAATCTTGCAATTGTCTTAAATTATGTTCCCTGCATGTCTTTGTTAGAAAAGAAAAGGTGAGAAAATGAGATGATGCTTGAGAAAGGAGTGTTCAGGATGTTCTTTTGCAACTGTCTTTGACAGTACCAGAGCAAACAAATTTGGGTAGATTGGCTTGTAGTATACTGTATTACAAAATTCATATGTTTATTTTAAGTGTAGAAGTAAATGTCCTGAGGCAGATGTTTCTGGGAAGAAAGCTTATAAAAGGTAATAGAATAAAAGAATAAAAGGTCAGCTGAAGAGAGTTCTGGATGCCAGGAAAGGGATATTGATTTTTTTTCTTATCTATGTAAAATCATTCTTAATGTGTTCTCTCCAACAACTGGCAAGGCTTATTCTAATCACTGTCTGAAGAAAACGAATGGGAGGGTACCAAAAAAGCTGTAATATGGAAAATAGATTCTTTCTTCAGGGAAGAAAAGGTTTTGATTGTGATTAAAGGTGCTTTTACTGACTGAGATTTCACGTTGGTGTAGTTTCTAATTACTTTAATTATCTCATCAGGATTGTAAAGCTGGAGCTATTTTAATCATGTGTATAACTTACAATGAAGCTTGAAAATTAATTTTATAAAACTTATAATCAGGAATATAAAGCTATAGTTCTGTAGTTATTATATATAGTTATTTTTCTGATATTAAACTTCATTGACTCCATATGAAATGCCTATGACACAAGCTTATCAGACGAAGAAATCTGTTTATTTTTCAACAAAAAGGAAGCCTGTGCTTTATGGCTTTTTAAGGTCATGATAATCCCATTCTGATTTCGCTACCATAGTGCTATAGATATTCACCTACTGGCTCCTGACCTAAACAAGTACCTTCTGGTTGTATGCCCTAAAAATATTTCAGCTTGTACAGTTTACCTTTGCGCATGTTCATGCTGTCAAGTTCACAATGAGGAGGCAGTAACTGGTTACAGCCTGGCCCCTCTGGAGTTAAATTGTTCCTTGTTGTGTCAGGTGCATTTTCATACCTGTGTTCTGACAAGTGAGATTTCTGTATATAGTTTAACAGCCTCAAGTTAAAGTGCAATACTTCCCAAAGAATCTGTAGCTAAACGTAATGGCTAGATGTAGAAGAATATAACTAAATGTTAGATGATAAACAAAGTTTAGTTTCAGCAGGCCTAGAGGTAGAGATTGGGAGATTTTGTAACTAGCAGTAAAAGGTGTGGGGAGGGATGTTAAGAAGTTTGACTCGTAGAGCTGTGAAAGTTTAGCTAATATTGTAGAAGCCAGGGAGAAGCTTCAAATAGGTGTTATACTGCACAGAATTCTTCATGTACCTGAAATTCTTGTTGTACTAATACAGTTGAGTTGTGCAGAGAATACCTGCCTTTTAACTTTACAGCAAAGACGAAGCAGTTGCATTATAGAACAGCCTAAACTCCTAAATTAGTCTCTAGTCTGCTAGAACAAATGTGTTCTCATTTTCTTTAGTACAGGCTGCTTCTCAGAATTTTAAGTATTATGGAGTCTATAGTATGAAGCTTAGAGAACTAGACTATTGCAGCATACTTTAGCTGCTTCTGGTGTTTGCATTTAACTCCTGATTCTACTGCTATTTGGTTAAATGGTAAAAAACCCACTGCATTCAATATAATTGAGAATATTACATTCATACTGAAGATTCTGTAGAAGAACATGCAACATTTATGTGGATAATTAAAGAATTCATCATGATTAATGACACTTCCATGAAGAGCAGGCAATTCCATTGGTTAGACTAAGGCATTCCTTGGCTGCAAGAGTATTTATTGGGGTTTTGCCAATTTTGACTAGATCCGGAGAGCTCTGAGGAAGAAAAGCATAAATCCCTGTTCTAATGGAATCCATTGTGTGGCTTGAAGCTGTCAGAATCCTGATGAATTACGTCTGCAAGAAGAGTAAGTAAGTGATTCACTGCCAGAGCATTACAGAATGCTATATTGATTCTAGAGCTGGCATGTAGAATCTATAAAACTTCTCTGTAGGTATGGAAATCTACATTGCAAATGAAGATTTAATAACTGTTACGCAGATATCACAAGTGAATTAAGTGGCGCTTAGCAAGATTTTAAATCTCAATTGACTCCTCCTTTCTCTGTGGCAGGGTTCATGCTGCATAGTACTCCAAAGTACCAATTGATTTTTCTGCTTTATTACAGTTGGTTCATATCCATTGTAAGTTTGCCAAATGATTCCTAAAATGATCTGTCCTGAATACCTGTGGCTTTGGGAAGGAAAAAATCTAAAATTACTAGACAAGCAAAAGCATACAGTTAGATATATATCCTAAGATGACATTTTCTAATAACTACAAAACTTCAAGGAAAAATGCTTCTCTGTGTTTTTGTAAGCATGCTTACCTATGTGTGGCTTCAATCAGGTACAGCCTTACTGCTAATTATTGATTTTGCAGTGCAAAAAATGTACTTCAATGGGGAAGTATAACTTCATTTTTTGGTTTTAAAGGAGAGAGGGTTTATTTTTGTTTGTAAACACCCTTTCAAATGTAGGGAAAAATTTTGCTTTAATAAATACTGATAAGAGGACCAGTTATAAGTGTGAGATCTGGGTTTGTGGTAGGGAAAGAAGTTGTGTTCACCCTTTGCTAAAAATAATTTACCTGATGTTTGGCAAGTATCAGTTCCATTTTGTGCTCTGTTGCAGGCTTTCTTCGTTGTTAGGAGCATCTCATCAGGTCTGTATGACATCTGTTGTATTACAGGAAGGTACTGTTCTGTAGCACCTAGTGAGAGTAACATGGGGTTAGTTCTGTGCCCAAATTCCAAATAGGCTGAAGTTTTGCTACAGCAGCAGCCTTCCCTTTCCAGGAACACTATGCAACACACTCCATAGTCTTAAAGAACCAGAAACGGAAAAAAATGTACGGAAAATAAATGTGGAAGTAATTGATGGAATGTAGATGGCTGTTGGATCTGGTAGATGTTCCTTGTAAGACCTCAGACTGTGATTGTTCTCCACCTTTCCTTCTTACGTGTCAGACAGAGGTAGGACCCTTCACTGTTTTCTTACATTTCGTATTTAGAAGTTAAAATGCAGGAGATGCAGGATCTTGCTGCTGTCCTAGAGCAGTGGGGTGTTAATCTGAGGCATCTGGTTGTGTAAGATGAATGATAAACAAGTACGGGTTTAGGTGAGCCAACTTGGGCATGCCAGTAAGACCAAAAGATCACTTTTTTTGTGGAGTAGAACCCTGTGTGCCTTCGTAAATACACATTTTTCTACATCTATTTTGGTACCAGGTAAACTTTATTTCACTGAATATAAAATTAAATACTATCTGATGTTCCTGAAGCTCTGTTTTAGGAAATGTGCATGCTACTAATAGTAATGCCAGAGGATTACTTACTGTTTTTAAGTTAGTGCCAAACAAATCTGTTACCTGCAAGTTTTTCTTTCTACTTTGTCACTCTTTTATAACAGAAGTCCTCTAATTGTGTGTGTTTATAGACTGAATCTTTTAGTCAATAAATGTTTTTATTAACTTGCAGGAAGTTCAATATTTGGTTAACATTAAAATGGCTGGCTTATGGGAAAGCTCTGAGAAGTGTCTGGGCCTGGTAAAATGGGTAGATAAATGTTTGCGAGCTCTGAAGCACTGACAAAAGTACAATGAGAGGTTTAGTCCGCTATGTCTTGACTCTCCTTTTGCCCCTGGTATAAGTAATCTCCCTACCCTGCTTTTCAGGAAGGGTAATGGTGATGTATCCTCAATCAAGGAGTGAATAAAACCTAAATTTTGGAGCAGCAAAAGGTGCTGGTGGACAAGAATGAAGCAATAAAGAAGGCTCTGTTTTGTGGTGATATGCCATCAATTGAAGAACTCTGAAACTCTGGTATAAGCATAGAATCTAGCTTTATGTCAAAAGGATAAGGATTATCAATCAAGTATTTTTCTGTCATTAACTCTCTTGGATAAGTGAGTTTGTGTGACAATTTGTGGTAGTTTGAGCATTGGGTTGTGAAGATGCTAATCTGGGTCACTTTGTAATCTAATAGCTGCAGGATGAACTCTGTCAAATAAGACTGTTCTCTGGAGACAGCATTGATCTAGAGCTTAAACTCAGGGCAAACTATTGAAGCAACTGTTCCACTGGACAGCAGTGAAAATTCTGCTGATTCCTTCCTGCAGAGCTTGGTATTTCCAGAAAGCACAAGAAACCAAAGTAGAATTTCTAGCGTATGCTAATGAACTTTTCAGCTTAAATCAAATGAGATAAATGACTGGTTAAAAAACAGCTTAGAAAAATATGTAGCAGATTTGGAAAATGAAATAAAATGAAGAACAGGAAGTAAAGAGGAGTGTTGAGTTTTCTGAGCAACTTCAGTGAAGTTTGGCTATTTTTATATTGAGGGCAACTCATACAGAAATTAAGGTCTGTATCAGTTCTATCTTTTACTCTTTTGATAGACTGATGGTAAGTATGAGGGAAGAATGCAGGTGCTACATGACCAGCCTGCAATATGAAGAGAGAACCATGTAAAACCAACAAACGCGCTTTGTCTTAGTTTGGCTTAACCTGTGTCAGGATCCTTAAGCATGTGCATCTTGACAAGGTGTAAAAGAAGAACTCTAGTTGGCTCAGAAACATGAAATGACAGTAAATATGGCTTTATAAAGCCTGATTTGAAACTTCATCTAATGGGACTTAAATTCAGAAATACTGTTTTCTTCAAATTCCACAATTAGGAGGGTATCTCAGCTGGACTTCACAAAACAAATCAAAAAGTAAACATTCAAAAATAAAATTGTTACATAGTGCATGCACTATTTTAATAACATTAAGAACATTTAAATGGGGATACACAGATACTGAAACAACTAGGCCATGAAAACTTGAAGCTGCGTTATTCAAAATTCAGCAGTACTGCAAAGCAAAGTTGCATCAATGTTAATACTGGCTTAGATTAGAAATATCATTAAGCTTAAACAAATTTTCCAGAACTTATTTTGTCTCAAAAAAAAAAAACAAAAACCAACAGAACTAGTGCTCAAAATTGCAAAGTGTTAACAGGGATATTTGTGGCCTGGTTAAAACATTTTAGCTTCCTTGATGTTCAGAGGTTGAATGTGGTGACAGCAGTTGTAAATAAAGCATGGACATGTAAATCTTTAAACCTTTTAAAAATTATTATTAAAAAAAGAGCTGTCTCCTTTTCTGTGCGAGTGCAACAGGAAAGGATTGAGAGATGTTTTTTGTTGTCAGAAGGTAGTACTGAGACCTTCTGGCTGACGGATATCTAACGTTTACTTTGGCCCCTTCAGTGTGAACAAGACTAGTCAAATTCTGTCCTATGACCACAATATGCTAATATCAACAGCAAAGTAACTCTAATAAAATCTGCATCGTTTTTATTTTTTCTGTAAAGTATATTTTCCTTTCTCAAAGTCATTCTGATCACTTCCTTTTGTCAGCATTTTTTCTCCAGTGTGGCCACCAGAACTCAATACTGGAAAAAAAGATGGAGACTTGAAAATTTTGTCACTTCAATATCCCAAGATACCAATGAAAGAAATTTTAAAAACATTTTACTACAACTTTCCACTATGTGTCTGTCTGGTATTTGCTATATAGACAACAGTGCTGTACAACTATATTGGTGTATTTAACACAGTATCTTAAAAGCTCAAATAACTTACTACAGTTTAACATGAAATAGTAAGTTCTAACCAACGTACAATATTTTGAAGGTTAGTTCTGAACAAATCAATGTGTGTTGTTAAGGTACAACTTCTACACAAAGCATAAGTGAAATTTTCCCACTTGCTGCTCGTGAGGACAGATTCAGANGTTCTGAACTAATCAATGTGTATTGTTAAGGTACAACTTCTACACAAAGCATGAGTGAAATTTTTCCACTTGCTGCTCGTGAGGACAGATTCAGAAGAACATTTCAAATTGATTTTATTACTGTCTGTAACCATGGGGAAATAGCCTGAGCCAGGACCATTCTATACAAGCAGTTATGGAAGATTCAGTTGTGTTGCCTTTCTACCTTAGATGTTCCTGAATTTCCAACCTGTACTTCCTGCTAAAAGCCACATTAAGAGTACACGAAGTCATTGGAAAGATATGCGAGGTTTAACTATTATGCCCTTACAACCTGCTTCTTGTGCGTCTTCAGCATACCTCACTTGAGGATGACAGTGAAGTATTTTATCCCAGTTAGAATGGAAGAGTGATTTTTACATCTGAAGGAAACACTGCAATGTGAATTCGGGCTGCTTTGGTACAGGATAGTGACAAGGTCAAAAATATTGGGGTTTGGAACCCATGAAGGACAAATACCACTTTATCCTTTTCTGCAGGATGATCTTTGGAGAATTAACTGTTGTCTCCATGTAGCTTTTTTAAACCAGGGTCTTGGCCTATCTGCCAAGATAGCTTTTGCACTGGAGACATTGACTTGGCTTGTAGCTTATAAATTCTCCTTGAACATAATAGATCACTTATTTTCTTTGACTTCCTTAAAATCCCGAACGCATCCTGAGTCTAGGCCTCTGTCATTTGGTAAAGTATTGGTAGGCCAAATTCAGCAGTTACCGCTTAAATAGCAAGGTTCAGCTAATCTGAAAATCCTGTGTGGTATTCTGGATGTTCTTAATGAGGATTTTTTCACCTAGGGATTTGCAGTGCTGATAAAATAGTATTATTTGTCAGCTGTGAGTTGTCTTGAATTCTCTGCCAGGGCCTGTTTTTGCTGAATCTCTGGAATGAAACAGCTGAAGAAAGTAACTTGGGCTTTACACCTTATTTTTAAAAAATAGAGGTACCTGATTCCCGCTGGTATCAGTTGAGTCTAAATGCCTGTAATAATGATATTTTCTAGCCATTATTCTAATTAGTTATTTTATACCACTGGATGCTATCAAGGTGTGGGAGAAGGTTTCCTGCCTGGCTCCTGTATCTTTGTACTCAGTTGCTAAAAATGGAGACTTACCAGCTAGAAAGATGGGCCTGAGGTCTGTTCCCAACACAAAGGCTTCTGTTTGTAGAGTGGCTTCTTAGGAAAGGGGGGGTGGTGGGGTGGTGGTGTTTAAATGTTATAGGTTAAAACAGGTGTTGATGGTTCTTGCAGAATCAGTACTCACATAAGAAAGATCATAATAAACTTAACTTCATGGAATTCTCTTAGTTGCCAAAGAATAAACTTAGTAGATCCAAGAATGTTATCTACACATAGGCTTCTCTTACCATTAACCAACAAAAGAGTTACCTGAGTCTAAGCAGAGAATATTGCTTATCAGGTAGCTGGGGTGGTGTCACCGATGATGAACAGGATAACTGAGAAGAGAGCTTAAAAAGAAAATTGATGTGTAACAAGCCAATGTACCAAGATGTGATCACACTCTGTGCTTGAAATAAGGATTTAATTTAAACTTGAGTTTCTTGCATGCTACTTAAAACTAAATTGATTAGAAATATGTTTTAGTTTAACAACTATGCTGCAGGAGAAGCATTTATTACACAGCTGTTGAAGTGACTGCTTTCTTGATCAATTGATATTTCATATTCAATAATAAAAATGGATGTAATCTAAATACAGAATCCATCCTATTTAGGATTCAAAATTAAATGCTTTCCAAAAATGTTGATCAGGACTTCCCACTGTGGCTTGTGGCTAATTTGATCAAATGGTAAGATTTTTCTTCTCACCTGTGTCTGCAGCAGATAAAATTGTGGGAGGGATATGTTGCTTAATTAACCCTGTAATTCTTACATCTAGGCTAATCAGCATCTAAATTAGTGCTTCTTGTGTATTACATGCTTGGTTCTGTAATTTATTCTTCTGTAGCTAAGATATTTCTGCTTGCTTAAATGATTAGATCATTTTGATATGAAAGTATTGCATTTTTCTTCTGCCTTACATGCAGGTCCTAAAGTACTAGTTACATAACTCTTCACCTGATAAATAATATATCTGAGTGTTCACAGAATGAACAAGATCATGACTGCCCTGGGTATGTATCTGAGCAAGCTTGGAATCCTGATTTGATCACCATACATATTACGGTGAATGAGACCCACATCCAGCTGCAGTTGGTAAGATTTAAATGTGCCCAATGTTTTCTTGACTTGGATCCCTTAGTGTGGATACATTCAGCCATTCAAACCTGCAATCTCTTCTTACTCATGAGCTATCAGTTTAATTATGATTTGCAGAAAAGTTAACTGGAAAATGGCTNAATGAGACCCACATCCAGTTGCAGTTGGTAAGATTTAAATGTGCCCAATGTTTTCTTGACTTGGATCCCTTAGTGTGGATACATTCAGCCATTCAAACCTGCAATCTCTTCTTACTCATGAGCTATCAGTTTAATTATGATTTGCAGAAAAGTTGACTGGAAAATGGCTGGATTCTTCAGAAGCATCTGTTCATAACAGAGATGTAATAAACATAACATAAAAATGAAGACATTAAAAAATTTAAGTTGCAACTTTTCCATCATATCAGAATGTGAAAGCTGCAGGTAGGGGTTTCTGACATCAGTATAGAGAGGTATAGCCTTTGACCTCCTTCACTAATTTAACCTATGCTTCCTGTCACCTGTCTGGTGGATAGTTAGGAGCTATCCAAGTTAAAAGGGTTAAATAAACATCAGAGTGGAGTATAGAACAGAACTGTATTATGTGGTTTGAATTTCCAGGAAGGATCTTTGCTCTAAAGGGAAATAGCAAGTTGAAAATGTCTGCTTTGTGAGCATAGAATCCAAGTACCTTACACTCTATTGCTGTTGGAATGTTGGATGACTGTAAAGAATTCAGTTATTCATTGAAATGCAGGAAGTCTCCATATTTTTCTGGAGTGTGAAGTACTTTGTTAGGGTAGTGTCTTGTAAAATCTAGTTATGGCAGCCATATCAATATAACTGTAGAAATTAAGGCTCTTCTCCTTTCTGGAACAAGTTTCTTTTTAATATATAGCAGTAAGTTGTTAAAAGTCCAAACTCAAAACTGTGATATCCAGTGTCTCTCTAGACAGTCTGTAGCAAGTTATGAAGTCCATATGCTAGATTAATGCCTCTAAGAGGTATGAAGAATTGGTTTGGGAGAAGGATTTGAATGTTGAGTAGGGCAGTTTGGGTTCTTGTAACGAACTCCTTGCCTAGAATGGCTTAACACAATTCCCTTCTGTCAGTTAACTTAGTTTAGCGCTGGAGTTCAGGCACAGCATGCTGAGCAACTGCAAGAAGCTGCAACTCCTAGAGCTGAAGAAATGGAGGGGTATTCAGGTAGACTTTCACTCTGATGGAAATTAGGGTGTGTTACCAACTATTGGAAATTCAGGGCAGGGCTGTTACACCACAGGAATGCCTGCTTGGTTACAAGGCCTGTGTTTGGCTCCTACCTGCTATATCCTTACCATGCAGCATTTAGCTAGTATTTACTCTGAATTTTTACACCCTCATATAGCAGTGTGCTTTTGCCACCTACTTCCTAATGTTGAGGTGCTTGCAACTAGCCATCAACTTCAATTAAAACATTTAAGCCAGCCTATATGAGAGCACTAAACTTTTGTTTTCTATGGTATCTTACTAGCCATGCTACCGACTTTCCAGAACCAGGGTATTTTTCCTGGAAATAGCTTGGTTCAAAGGAGGGCTGAAAGAGTGCTTTCTTGACAAGTTCTTGCTAATTTAGGAGTACTATTTGGAAATTTGTTACTTGCTGTTACTTGTATGCTGAGAAATTTCCATCCAATTGTCCAAAGACAGCTCTGTCATCCTGTTGTCCTTTCTAAAACCAATATGCTTTTGAAGACTAGTAGCAGATATTGGAGTTTTGGAAAAATCTTTGTTAGAGGAGAATTTGTCATGCAAGATGTGAATGGTCTAATTTAGTCCAGTCTATTCCTAGTGCATACACGTTAAGAATTTTAACCCAGGAAACTATCAGATCATGAGAACTCTTCTTTGCTTGGTTTTGGTCATAGCAGAAAAAAAACAAATAGCTTTCATTCAAGATAGTGCATAAATTTTTTCTTTATGTATAAGCTAGTGCTCCTTATTATAATGCACTAATGTAAAACCAGTCTGAATAAAGTGCTTAATTCAAACAACTTGTGAATGAAATGCTCATTACAGTACTGAGGAGTACCTTTAAAGGTGGCCAGCCTGCACAACTTGCTATCTCTAGCTCTTCATAAGTAGATACTAAAAAAAGTAGGAATTAAAGTGTTAAGCACAAACTGAGAAATGTGGCCTTTAATCCTTTTTCATTCCAAGCAATATGTCAGTTTCAGGTCAAACCTTGATGAACAGTTTCCCTGTTCATGAGGAAAAGCCTTTATTACAGAGGCTCCTGAAAACAGCTTGTGAATTATTTCATAAGCAGAATAGCGGTTTTCAGACTATGCCTCAGAATCAAGGCCAAATCTGTGTTGTGGGTTTCTAGCAATGAGAAGGCACAGCTGTGAGTTGCATTAGTAGAGTGGTTTTATGAGTTACAGGATTTCATGCATAAAGGTCCATGACTAGAAGCCTCTACAGTCAGTTCTTGGGAGCTTACCGTGAATGCATAGTTTTCAAACCACAAACCTTCTGACTGATTAAATTGAGCCCAGTGTATTGTCATCTTGCAACAGAGATTTTTTTCTTCTGGCTTGTTGATGCTGCAAAAGCAAAAAAACCCCAACTGTGCAAAGATACTGGAAAGTCTAAACCAGTACTGATATGGAGTTAAAATTATTTTTTACTGTATTTGTGAAAAGTATCCTTTCCTAATGCATTATTCATTATGAACACATTAACTCTGGATGACATCAGACCAATTGAGAAGCAATTTGATGAAAGTATTGTCTAGGAAACCACATGCTATTCCCCTTAACCACTCAAATGACATAAGCTAGCAGACAAATACTCAACACAGGTATTTTATCTGCTTTTCTGTAACTGATCAAAAGCAAGCTGTGAAGCATGGGAAAAATGAAATTAATCTATTGTGCAGGAAAACTGTGCACAGTGTGAAAACAGATGTGCGTGTGTGTATGCACAACACTACTGGCATACTTACTATTCTTGAGGATGACAGAATTGCTTATGACTGCTGAGACTTCCTATTGGCAACAATTAAAGTCTTTGCCAAAATGTAACGGTTTGAACTGAATTTTGCATACCTGAGCATCTGCTTGAGTCTTTTTTTTTTTTTCAAATCTAAACTTGGCAACCTTACTGCTCTTATAATGTAGTGCAGAGGAGCAGGGAGAGATGCAGATGATAGGAGGACAAAGGAGGAAGGTGAGCAGGGAGACAGAGCTAATGGAGTAGTGTCCAGACTAGGTTGTTGAACTGTTAATTCAGACTTGGGGCAGGAAGCTGTAGATACAAACCAAGACAGATCTATTCTGACTTCTACAACTTACTTCTGCTTTAGATTGTGTATGTCTGCTCAAGGGAGCTACAAAGCCACCTGAAATACAGAGCTAAAGGTTCCTGCCAATGTGAGGGAAATCCCAGACGGTGAACAGCTGGCTATGATGATGCCCCAGGTTTTGCCTCCTTTTTGAAGAGATGCTAAAGGGTTGTTACCAGCTGTTGTTGCTGGGAGCAGCTGACAAAATGTATTTCAACACATATTTTTAGCTTTGCCCTGAATATAGCTTAGCTGGATGCAAGGATCAGGTTCAGCTCTTCTCTTGACGTTTTCATTGTGACTGTGAATTGCAATATAGTCCATTCATTACAGAATGAGAAAACGTACATTGTTGACTTCTAATGTAGAAGTTAATATGCCAGAGCTTTAATGGGGATAAATTGCTGTCGTACTAGTGAATCAGGTTGCATCAGCATACATATGTTGCTGCTTAAGTCAGGTGAATTTGGTAAAGTAAAAAAGCCAAAGCATAGTGGGATACAGCTAGCAACTTGAATGTTTCTGTGTAAAGTCATCTTTTGCATGCTGGCTCTGCATTTTTCGTGTAGTTACAATGAAGTGAATGGCCAAGACTGTTGTAAGTTACTAGCGCAATTAGTTCCTCTGTCTTATGCAGCTGGGAATCAGAGTACGGTGATAAATTATTCCCTTAAGCAGATTGAACCTAAAATCAATAATGAGGAGCTGAAAGTATTACCTTATGCCTGAAGCTTGGATTAGAAAAGCAGCTTTTTATGGGGAGCCCCCATAAGGCAGTGATACTGAACCACAGACACTAGTACTATATTTGGTACTGAATGTTTGGCAAGATAAGCTATAATGATTTTAAAGGTTGACACCAGGTATTGTGGTTTCTAGGGAGGTATGAGCTTCTGAAGAGGGAAAGGGGTTAACAAAGTCTGATAAATGGTGTTAAAAGATTTAACTAACAAACAGTTGCATTCTGCAGTATTTGGTAGCCTTTATGTTTGTAATTTTATTGCAAAGCTGAAGTAAACAAGAAAATTACTGTGCATATTATAAAAAGCATGGACAGCAGTGGTAAAGACAGAAGTAACACAGCATAGCTGAAATGAAAATCGTCATAGAAATCTGACCCTATGCAAAGCCTATCCAAGACCCTATCCAAGAAGAAATAAGGAAACAGAAATCAGTATTACTATGCAGAGTGCTGCTTTACCACATACAGCAGTAGGTAGAATTGACTGCCATGATTTTGTGTATCTTCGTATCTTGTTTCCAATATGAGGTTGGTCATTCAGACCAGATGGCATTAAATGGCGGTGCAGTTTTCTATCAGCTGAGAATTTCTGCCCCAAGCATTAACTTAGACCCAGAACTTTCACAGAGGATAAAATGGAAGGAGGTGTATACCAGGAGCAGACTTATTTTCTAAGAATAAGAATGAAATATCCACAAATTTGGTCATAATACCAGGATGGGAATGTAAGTGAAAAACAGAGCTGTAAATCTTTTGGCACTTCCGTTTTTTCACTGTGTGATTACTGTGATTTGCTGTGTATTCAGCATATTTAGAGGAATAATGTAAGGTGGTTGGTGTTGGGGGTTAGGTATTTAAGTATTACCCAAGGAAAGCTTTGACCTATTGAGAATTCTTTTGTACTATACCCGGAGTTGTAGAAATATTCATGCTGAATCTGCCGAGTTGAAACTAAATATACATGTGTGATGTAGATGTTTCCCTCTACCACTTCTTACTCCATTTATTAATTAAAATTATATAATATCCTAGCACCTGGCTGGTAGCTGTGTATTTTAAAATGACAGTCAGATAGGATTCCAGCAATGGCAATAAGCTATTTAGGCATGCCAATACTGCATTTTAAAATGACAGTCAGATAGGATTCCAGCAATGGCAATGAGCTGTTCAGGCATGCCAATACGGCTTAATGGATATGAGTAGATGGCCTGTTCGCTGGCATTATTGTCTCCTATAGCTTGTATTCCCTTAGCTTTCTGGACATAAATGTGTAATAAGTCTTTGGATAAAAAATGTGCAGATCTTAACAGGGCAATATGCCATTCACTTTTGAAACAAGTGTAGGTGACTCCACAAAGTACAGAACTAATGAATTGGACAAGTTTTACTTGCTCAACCCAGTGATAAAGTTTGATTACTGAAATTTATGTTGTTACATTGGTGTAAATGAGAGGCGAATTACCACTTTATAAAGTAATACTTATATAGGAATGAATGTCACTGGATTAAAATCTAATTTAGGAGCTAAAACATTGTTATCTTGCGGTGCAACTGTTGAGTGAACTACAGAATGAGTTTTCTGTGAAGGGATTTATTTCGTTATCTTGAATAAAATATGAACAATTCTGTATACTAGAAAGATTTTTTTTTTTTTTTTTCCCAGAGTAGGATAATGTAAAAGCTTTATTACTGGGACAGAGAGTTGAGAGAGGTTTGTCCCCTTCCCGGAGCTAAGATAAGAGATGTCACTGAGAGGGTGCCACAACTTGTTAAGAACACGGGCTATTATCCGCTGGTACTCTTTCATGTGGGTACAAATGACATGGCACACCGGAACCTGACCAGAATTAAGGAAGACTACAAAGCCCTGGGGGCACAGGTGAAAAATGTCGGTGCACAGGTCATCTTTTCCTCAGTTTTACCGGTTAGAGGTAAGGGTGAAGTCAGGAATAGCAGGGTAATGAACATCAGCTCCTGGCTACGTGGCTGGTGTCGTTGTGAGGGTTTCAGTTTTTACGATAATGGGACATACTTCAGTGACTTCATTCTGTTAGGGAGGGATGGGTTCCATCTGTCTAGAAAGGGCAAGGACTTTCTAGGCCACAGGCTGGCCAACCTGGTG
>VZSC01013941.1:259681-302404 GCA_013398225.1 Steatornis caripensis | reverse complement strand
GGGGTCAGACTCTTCTCAGTGGTGCCCAGCGACAGGACAAGGGGCAGCGGGCACAAACTGGAACACAGGCAGTTCCACCTGAACATGAGGAGGAACTTCTTTACTGTGAGGGTGACAGAGCACTGGAACAGGCTGCCCAGAGAGGTTGTGGAGTCTCCTTCTCTGGAGAGATTCAAAACCCACCTGGACGCATACCTGTGCAACCTGCTCTAGGCTAACCTGCTTTAGCAGGGGGGTCGGACTAGGTGATCTCTAGAGGTCCCTTCCAACCCCTACCATTCTATGATTCTATGAATAGAGGCAAAGACCTCCATCTAATAGCAAAACTTCAAAGCAAAGGAGGTTCCTTGATTTTAATTTTGTTAGTGAAGTGTGCGTCATTTACTTAAAGCCTTTTTATTTGCTGTTTTTATATACAAGGTAAGTTCTGAAGATCACTAAACATTGGAGATATTGGAGATTATTTTTGATGCCTGTTGAAGGAGTTCAAAGTATTCCATTTATCTAGGTAATACTAGTAGGCTTTCATTTATTTTAAACTGTATATGATACTTAATTCTTCCTTAAACTTAAAAGCAATTATAAAAGCAAAATTAATTGAAGTGACCTGCACAAACAAGTCTGTTCTCTTTCCTAGACTGCTTTTTCTCGTTCGGTGGAGAGGTGGCTTTTCTGTGGGTCAGATTCTGGGATGAATTCTAGTGATTATCATATATATTGAGGAAATGTAAGTTCTGAGTATACTAACATAAACAGATGTACGGCTTGATCTCGAGTCCTGGTCAATCTTCACTGTGGTGTTTACGTAGACAAAATGGACCATAAAATACTCTAACTAGACACTTATGGGTTCTTGCTCTTCACCAACCCTCTTTCATCAAACACTGTGCAAAGTTAGAAGGGGCAAGAACAGAGAGAAGGAAAGTAGAGTTTTGAAAGCAAGATGGAGCAGGAAGTGTTGCTGGAATTTTGCTTTACCTTGGTAAATGAGTCAGATTTGGCAGTGCAAAGGAGTCCTGAAAATGTTCCAACTTGAAGTGGCACATTTTCCTGTCCGAGCAAGCTCAACATCAAAAAGTGGTCCCATACGGTGCATGCGAAACAGCACTATGGCCTTGTGCTGTCCTAACTTGGATTCATCAGAATTTACCTGTTAGGAGTGTCGTGTTTGTAACTAATTTCCACTTGCCCTTTAGCAGCAACAGAGAAGTATCAGAACTTAGCCTTCTGTTTGTATCAACCCCAAAATACTTGAGTAAGACATGACACATCCCTTGCAGATTTTGTTCTTTGTTGTTTTTGCTGTAGTGACATAAGCAGTCCTCTGTTCAGGAAAGTACTTATAGACATGCCCACATGTAAGTGTGCAATTAAGAAGTATTAATGGGGATACTTAAAAACATGCCTGAAATACCTTACTGAATTAGGTTGTTAAAAAACAACTGTGCTTAGAATGGAAAAGGTATACTTAAGGAACAGTGATATAGGTAGCTGTGTACCTGTTTACTTCTAAGGCACGTTGAAGTGAATTACTCTAGTACTGTTTTAGTGATACAGTCAGTTCTGATGTCCAAACTTGCATTATAGCACTGAAGCAAAATGGAATATGATCTACGTACACGTTTGCAAAATGTTAAGTACAGAGGCAAACAAAACAGATACATACTTCTCACAGTGTACTTGGATTTTTTTTTTTCTTAACAGATACAGATTTTTTTTTTAAATGCTAGGTGCACACTATATGCAACTGTGGCAATGATACTCATCCTTAAAAGCAGTAACAGAGCAAAGGGATAAACTAAGTGAAGTCACAGCATACAGGTTAATTTTATGTGTTTCTTTTAGAGAATAATTGAATTTCAGGAAAGTAATTAAGTTTATTACCTACTGAATAGTCTTGGAGGATGGACAACCAAAAATCAAAGTATCAGCTGTTTTGACATTTGTGCTGGCACAAAATCCCAATTAATTAGATCTAGTGTTACAGCTGTGGCTCAGTAACATTCCCTTATAGGAAATTGTGGGAATAGATTTTATTAAAACAGTTGAGATTTCATTTTTGCAATGGGATGCTGAAGTGGAGACTCATGAACTTGAGAGTTTAATATAGAGATGTATTAGTAGAGTTCTCCATTTGTTCAGGGCTTTGGAACAGAAATACACCAAGTTTTTCCACAGTTCACCTTCAGTTTACCTGACTGACCTTCAGAAATACCGCAACCAAACAAATATGGGTGAGCAATTTCCATGTGCTTTGGATTTCACTTGTGTTGTAGTTTGTCAGTCAAGAACTGGTAACAACTTTGAGTTGCATTCTGCTGCCTCAAAGAAAATATTTGTAAGTTTTTTCGAGTGTAAGTTTCTGGACTCTGTCAAAAAAGTGCAGTGGGTATTGAACATGCTTGAAATTACTGAATAAGTAGCCATTTCCAGTTTCTTCAGCTCTCTGGATCTCCTGTTAAGACATTAGTGTGTTGCACTGCTTCAGAGAAGCCTTACATGACAGTGAATCTGTCCCACGAGGTTAGGAGTACATGCCACTTGAGTTCTCTCAGAGCTCCCCCAGTCAAGCATTTCCACTGTATTTTCAGCTGCCTGCAGCCTGATGCTCTTACAGCCATTTTGAAAATGAAGTGGTATTGTCTGTAGTCGGTAAGTATATAGCTGAAAGGCACAAAGGTGACTTTTCAGACCTTTTCTGATTCCTATGATCCTGGAACAGAACTGGTCTACAGTGACCCTTATGCCCCTCATCTCAGGCTGCTTTCAGTTAGGCACCAGTTGTTTGAAGCACAAAAAAAAAAAAGTAGTCGCAGATAATTAAGGCATAAAGTGATGTTACCTACATCACCTGCAGCAATAATACTTTAAGTGTGCCAGTTTGCATGGGTTTAGAGCAGCTTCTTAGTAGTAAAGTGAGTTGTTGCCTTCTCTCCTTCTGTGCCCATTTTTAGTTTTATTGTAGTATGGATCTGGCTGTAGAAGTACAGGAAGATTAGTTTGAGTGAATTTGTAAGGAGATCCGTTTCGTCCTTAACCTGTTTATGCAGGGTGCAAGTTGTCATCACAGATCACTTTCACTGCATTTCCCAAAACTTCTATGATTAAGAGGGTAGAGTCAGGTCTTGATGGCTCCTCCCTGTCGAGACACAAAAGCATATTCAAGTCTGTACCAGCTTTTCTCTGTCTTGCCTGAAGACCTGCAACAATTTGGTCTTTTTGTGCTGCATACCTTTGGTCATGCCCATAACTGAATATACAGTGGCTAAGCTTGGAAGCAGTTGGAGAAAACGGCTACAGAAGCCAACCTCCCCAGCATCCCTCTTGTAAACTAATCTTGAAACAACGTTGCTCCACCATCTGCCAAAGTCCTGGATGGAGATTTTATGTCTTCCCTAAGGGATACAAATTTAATAGGAGCTACACAGCTGAACAACCAACTAGCTTTGAAGTCATCAACTACTTTTCCAGGAATTACGTGGTTCCTCGATCATGCAAAGCAAGTAGAGCAGTTACTCCTTTCCCCATTGTGCTCCTACAATTCAGCTTTAATTGTACCAGTTGAGCATCCACAGTTTAAGAACCAAACTACAAGAAAACAGAGTCCTGCATCTTTGTTAAGTGCTTTTGGCCAGACATCTGTGGAATATTATCTTGGGATCTCTGAAACATATTTTGATCAGCAGTTTACTAAAAATATGAATTGACTCCTTTCACTAAGTGTTCATAGCATATTTAATGATTTTTTTCTTATCCAGGAGTGAGCGACAGTAGTTTCACTGAAGCAGCAGGGGATCTTGAGCAGCAAGAGTACAGCTGCATAGCATAGTCTTTCATTATGGTATGAAATCTTGAGTATCTTTTTAAGTGATAAGGATATTTCTATACTAGTGTAAAACCCAAAAACCTTCATTTCTGGAGATGACAGGGTTGTTAAGTGCCAATTCAACAGTGTGATCAGTTTGGAAAATCTGGTTATTGTTATAGATTAAACAAATGGAATCAGACTTTCTCCTGAAATGTTCCTCATTATCACTTCTATAGAATTGGAATCTGGAAGTCTGGAAGAATTCCTACCTGAAAGTGCTTAACACTATTAAATCTGACTACCAAACTAAATAAGATACATTCTCACCACTGCCTAGTGGGATTTATCAATTACTAATTGTATGGCACAAAAAGCTGTGGTTTATTTGACTTTGGGTCTCTGTTTTGGAACTTTTTTGTGGATCCTCATCCAGTGACTGAACTTTAAAGTTCATGTTATTTCAAGTTTCCAAATCCAGCTGGCAGTATTTACAGTAACTCAGTGAGAAAAAAAATACCACTATTAATCATTCTTTTAAAAGCAGAGCTTTCTGAATATGTTCAGTCCATTTCTTGTCTAAGAGCCAGAGTTGCCCTTGCTACAAAAGCAAATTAGTCTTGTGAGCCTTAGCGGGTTTTTTTGATTGCCTTAGACAGATTCTCGTCTTTACTGAAGACTTTGGTCTAGGTTTGTTCTAGATCATGCTGTGAGCAATACTTTACACCCTTTCCTCTACAGCTAGAGCACAACCTTGAGATGATTGAAATGCTCTGTTTTCACCAAAAATATGAAGGAAAAGAATGGAGTTGCCTAGTTTATTTGAAACCTTGCCTACTTGGAAAACAAGTGGACTAACAGGTTGCAATACTTACCACTGTAAAATTAAAATAGTTTCTGAACTAGATGGTTACTAACTGGATCACCTGGCAGTAATTTAACTGTGCACATCTGATCAGAGAATGTGGCAGAGATCCTCTGCCCGAGCTGACAGGTTTCTGCTGTAGCTCCAAGTTCTCTGGAAATGATCACTTCTATAGCTGCCCCAAACACAGCCTGCTCTGTGTACTGCCAGCTGAGAATGAATTGTGAACTTGTCTGGTATTTAATTGATACATGGTCTTGAATTCCTTAAGTAATAACTAAGGTGCTTAAATTCTATTCCTCCTGCTGAATAAAGGTCTTGGAAACTTGCTATTAATAACTTCAGCTTTCACTTATTTCTGCACTGTAAATGAATAGCCTGGGTAGAAATAAGTATTCTTCACTTGAGCTCTCATTGAGTAATTTACTGTTTGAAAGTGATAGAGATCTACCACAACTCCAAAATCTGTATTTTTGCTAATTAGCCTAAAACCTCTCAAAGGAAAAATGCATTCTAACAAATTGACTGGCCAGCATTAGTGTCTGCTCAAACTGTGCCTATAACATATTCTGAAATGCTGTTGCCTCATGGGAGCTGTAACAATGTTCCTATTGTGTTCTGCTCAAATATAGAATTTCTCTCCATTCCCAGGCTCTGTGCTGAAGGGCTGAGCAGGAAAGGTCATGCAGCTGTGAAAGGGACAGCAGCCAAACTTCATTCTGTGCTTGTGCTTGAGCTGATTAAACTGCTGCTGCCTTCAGAGTACTTACCCCTGGCTCTGAGACCTATTTGTTCAAGTGGTGGTTTCTGGAGACCTTTAATGGCCTTTTAATTGCATGCATGGCAAAGTATTAGGAAAGTAATATATCAGAACAACTGGAAGCCAACCAGCTAGGGTAAGCCTCCTTTGGCCCTGCCAGTTCTACAAAGTATGAAGCTGCTCTTTGGTAGTCCCTGGCGTGGATCGCTCCAGAAAGGGATCCTTGTAGAGATCCTTTGTATAACTTTTTCTTTAGGAGTAAAAAAAGAAAATGGCAACCAAACTTGCATTTCTTTTCAGCTTCCTCATGTCTTTGAAATTTGAAGAGAAGGCCAATACATTTCTTGATCTACTAAGATCATATGCCCAGCTTTGTAGTAGGTTCTTCTACATGCAAAGACCTTTCTCCATTTTTATTAAAGGTCAAGGAGTCTCTCTAGCTGGCCTGCAGAGTATAGCTGCAAATATAGTTATTGTAGTTCAACAGTTTTCCACATTAGAAACTTTGGGAGGGATATAAACGAGAGAAGACTTTATCTTTTCATTAGAAACACCTTGAAGAGTCTGTTCCTTTTTGGATAGTGCATGAAAGCTTTTTGCCCTAACTTCCTGAAGATGCTTCAGTGAGGAACATGGTCTTACAGAAACTATTAAATGCAGGCAAGACGTAAAACTAAGGTTCAATATTAAGAAAGGCTATGGTCCAATCCTTTTTCATGGAGAGAAGAGTCAGTTTTGTGTACACGTTTTTGGATGCAGACTTGCTGACGGGCAGGTGGGGACAGCAGTTGGCAGAGCAAAACCTTTTTTCCATGTTGTGTTAAACAACATCTAGTAACTTTGGCTGAGAGTTATCAAGCAGATTGGAAACTGGGCACCTAAACTTGAGAGACCTTTAAAAGAAACATTTTCGCGTCATGGTTCAACTAGCAAATATTTCTGTAGGAATTGATAAGTTCAGTTGTCTCTGTACTACTTGTACTCTTACATAAAACCTGTTTTCATTTAATTCGAGACTCTTGTGGACTATTGTTATGGTCTCAGAGTAAAACAGAAGTGCAAATAATACAGCAAGGCTGGATAATTGTCTGCATGAGGGAGCCAAAGTTTCCTCTGCTTCAAGGATTGGAGTAAATTGTCTTGGAAACAGTCCTGAACAATGGTGCACAGTAAGACCTACACATAGTAAAATGGATCACATGTACTAGTCTTCTTACATGCCTGCTTGTTTGTCTTCATGATTCTTTAAGATTATGCCTTTATTTTGACTTGCAATCATGAAGAATTTTTTTCCCAGAATGAAGTAGGAGGGTATCACCTATAAAGATGCAAGGAGACTAACAAGCTGGAAAGATATGGATGTTCTTATGCACATCCTGCCCTGTGCAGCGTCCAACCTTGGCCTCTTCTCTCTCCTTGTGGTAGAAACTGTAGTCTACTGAGGACTGGCTGAATGTATTGAATTCCTGCACTGAATACAGGAATGTGTGAAAGAAACTTAATGACCTGTGCTTCAGCCGGTTGTTAGATTTATTGGCTCATGTTGACCTTAAAACTTATGTAACTATCATATGTGTCTTTGATTAAAAACTCTGCCTGAGACTACTTTACCTGAAACTGTCTTCTCAGCTGTGTTCATTTGTGACTTCTAGAGTCAAACTGCCTCTGAATGAAGGTAAAGTTAATCTGTTGTTATCATTAGGCTATATCTGCTGCTACCACCATTTCCAGAAGAATAAGAGTATCTTTCAGAGTACCGTTAATCATCAGCTATCCTTAGGAACAGTTCAACCCTAGCTGTGCAAAAAAAAAAAAAAATTGGAATTAAAGCTTAAATCTTATGATATTAAGCCTCTGACTCAGACAACAGAGCAGCATGTATTTTAAACTAAAATTTATTTCAGAGTAGCAAGTAGCACTTCCCAAATTCATCACATCCCTGTTGATTTGTGTTGATTTCAAAGACATAAGAAACAATAAAACAGCGCTAACTTTTCTGAAGTCCATGTTGTAAGACTTCAAATTTAGAAAACTTGGGGCTGCTGCATATTGTGGCTTCTGCCAACTTGATTATGAACATGCTACTGAGAAAGACCTTTTTTCTCCTGTTGGCATCTGGGAGTTTGGCATGTACAGAAAAAAAGGCCTGAACCACAGGGACCAAGTTGAGCAAACTGAGTTACTCAATTATCACAATTTTGGGGGAGCTGCCAGAGGTTTTCACAGAGAAGGTTAGTCTAGAACATGACGTGGTCAAGTAGCATCAGGTCCCACAACTATCTTGCCTTATTCTTTGATGAAATTCAGCCCTGCTGGAAAATCTTTAGCTGTACAAAAAGCTGAACCATCATAAAGATTCTAGCTGTGTTTTAAATGATGAAAAAGCAGCTTGCTTCTGGTGTAGATCTGGGCTGACATGAGGCAGAGAGAATGAACATTTCTGTGCTGTCTGGTTACTGTTTGGCTCAAAAGCCTGTAGCACACTTCTTTAAAGATGACTGCAGACAAATAGCTAAACTTGCATCAGTTTCTTCTGTGCATCAAGTTTATGAAAATTAGCCTGTTAAAATAGGTTGAAGTTCAGGTGGGATATGAAGTTGTATGTAAACTCAGTAAGATAATTCTTTCACTGAGCTTTTTCCCTTCTGAGAAGACGGATACCCTAAAAGGAGGGAAGGAAAACCCTGATGGTGTACAGTTTGTGGAAGGGGAACTGGGGCAGAAACCTGGTGATAACCTTATACTGTGACTGGGATCAAATCTCAATGATGCAAGATAGCCTAGATCTTCTCTAGACCTCAGTTCAAGTATTTCATTTATGGCCCTTACATGTTTGCTGTCTGAAACCATTTGGATAGCATCAATGCAAGAGAAATATGGGTTTCCTAGAATAAAAAAGTATGCTAAATGTGTCTGGTGGTAGTTTTTAGCCAGCAGACCCTGTAAAGCCTCTGCTGATTTGGGACACAAAATTGCAAGCTGATTTGGCCCATGTAAACAAAGCTGTGCATGCAGTCTGCAATCAAGTGAGCACATGTGCACAGCTGTGTTTACCTGACACTTTGCAAATCAGGATTTTATTTCTAAATAGCATGCTGACAAGAACAAGGTCATGGAAATCTTCCTATTAGCACTTAGAAGGAAATGCGTATTTTTAGAATGTCACCTTAAGAGCTTGGAAATTAGGATTTTTAACTTCTCATAAAGGATTATTTTTTTAATGTTTAATCTTTCACTTAAATGTAAATGTACTCAACTACAGGACCACAAAGAATACAGCTAGAAAAAGCCTTACTCAGATGAAGAATTGACTTTTAGTAAATAAAAGCTTGCCTAACACTCACCTTAGACTTGCAAAGCAAAGTGTTACTGCCAAAATATACGGGCTTGGTTATGGCATGTCCAATTCGTTGCAGAGGGCTTCTATTTCCCATTGACTTCACTGGAATTCAAAGACTACAGTCTTTATTCAAGTTAAAAACCTTGAATATGGATTTCATTCATGGCAATAAGGGGGTATGTAAGAATGTCTTGAGGGTTCTGTTGTGAAGTCTATTCTTAATTGAGTTTTCTGAATCTACTTTGGCATGACATGGGCTTTCAGAAGTTGGTTTAAAAAAAATGCACTTCCTCTAGCTGACAGCATACCAGCAGTACAGGCACTGGATGACAGGTATAAGGACTGCTGACAGCCTGAGAGATATTTTAGAAAGCTTGTTCAAGGTATTACTCATGGAAGGGTGGAGCACCATCTTGTCACATCTGAGTCGCATTTTGGATAAACTTGAGGTGCCTTACCAAACTGGAGACAGCCAAAAGTCAGGACATTTGGGGAGCAACTTGCACAAAGCAGACTTCATCTGCTGCAGTATCTGTATCTCCAGATAAGTATTTAATAGATTTTTAAGGATGACAAAAATCGGGATGAGTTGGTGTTTGGAAAACAAACTAAACATGTATTTTCTGTCCCTGGAAGACCTTAGTACATCACTGCTTAGAATGAGGCAAAGTTTATAGTACTAAAATAATCTGATTTGCTTTTGGATAATATTATCTACTATTGTCTGTGCTTTGCGGAAGAGTTCTTTTGTACAGACGGAAGATTATGCTTCCTGTGTAATACTGAGCTGCTACAGTGGTACTACTTTAGTATTGCTAGTGAGATTAAGACCTTACAGCATTGCAAGTGCAGACAGCCATATATTTTTTCACCTTTGTTGAGTATTGCTTCTGGGAATGCAGGACATAATCTGATCAAGTAATGGAAAAGGTGGGGAGGAGCTGCAGGATGCTGGGGTTTTTTTCATCCCTGGTTGTTGTGCTATTAGGTAGCCAGCAGCCCTGATTTGTGCTGTGCCTGACTGTGAAGTTGCATCTGTAACTGTTACACATAGGGCATGCTTGTGCATAATCGGGAAACTTCGGAAAAGCTTTGATGTAGTATACACAAAATGGTACTGTTAAATGCTTTTCAGAAGTATTATGGGATTATACTAACTGAAGAAGTTGTTTATAAAGTAGCTAGGAAAATCCTAAATATTTATTATGAACTCATGGTTTTGGAGAACTTGGCTGGGGAGGCCACCCAGACAGAATGAGAACCAGGAGGGCTGGCAAGGGGCTCTTCTGATCAGACCAAAGACAAGACACTGGATAATCATAATTGCCTTATATGGAATCTAAAAGAAACAAATATGGACTCTTAAAATAAAAGCAAATAGTCTGTATGGCTCTTAATAAATTCTTCCCTTTCCCTTATACATATCGGTTATGTGATATCTTCATATCTGTGCTATAAAAAGTTTTTTCAGCTCTTTTAGTTGTTCACGTAACAGGACAGAGAAGGTCCTTTGGACTGAAAGGGATGAAAACCATATGGAATGGCTGGTTGCCACCTTACTACGTAGCACATTTCCCAAGAGTCAGGAAGTTACCCAAGCTCATTTACTTACGAAGAAGTGGGTTACCAAGCAGAAAAAGTGGTGATGTTATTGAGCAAACATAGTCTGTGCATAAATACTCTATTCTTAAAATGTGATACTGTTTGCCTAGAGGTATTGAAAATGATGCATTATGAACAGATTCCAACATAAAAACAAATGCTTGCGTCCATTTCTCCTAAGCAACTAACTGTGAAGAAAGATCTTTTTTCTATCAAGCATAGAATCTTTGGTAGAGAACTATCTCAGGTAATGCAGTGAAATAACTACATTTTCTGTTTACCTGTGCTTAATACAAGGGAAGAGTCTGAACATTTGTTTCCTATTTCAAGCTACTCTTGTTCCTTTCTCCAAAATATCTTTTTTCTCAATTAGAATTAAAGTAAGCAGAGTCAAGAAAAGATTTTTAATTTATTTTTAGTCACAATTGTAAGTTTCCAACTCAATCATAGCTGGGCAACAGCAGATTTAATATGTTCCCAACATATTACTGATCACATCACTCAAGAGGGCTGTGCTTACCTTATGCTGGAAAAGTCAGTGCTGAAATTAAAGTTCTGTTCTTTCTTTTCTTCTCCCAGCCAGTAGAACTCAATGTGATTTCAAAGGGTGATGTATTGAGCCTAGTCTGCTAGGGAACTGGCCTTGGAAGTTACAGCTGGTCTTTGATGGGAACACTTTAACCAAGGTATTAAATTTAAAGGATGTAACCACACAGAGAAAACTTAAGCTTACAAGGCCCCATACTTTAAAAGCAGTATTTTTATGCAAGCTCCCAGTGACTGTGTCTAGTATAATAGGCTTGCTAGTAATTTGGAATAAGTTAGAAGACTTGAGAACAAGCTGAAAAACATCCCGAGTTAAATTTGTGTTGGGTTCCTCACATGAAATGTGTGTACAGACTTTTTAGGACACTTCTTCAGATCACGTTTGCCTTTGCATCTGTAATGCTATAGCTGATCTAGGTTGGATGCTGAGATGGTGTAACTTACCCTACGTTAGTAGGATGGGCTTACGTTATACAAGATGAACATTTCAGTTCATCTGTGTTAGGCTTACAGGAAGAAAAAGTAAATTAACTTAAGGACTAGAAATATTAATGATGTCACTTGCCCTTGTGAAGGAGCTATTTTAGATCCCTTAAAGTTCAGTTTCAGTTTTTTCAGGTTGAGCACAGTGTAGTACCACTTGCTGGGGAACTGTGAATCTTCCCACTTTTTGATAATGAAATGTCTAGCCCTACAGGTTGAAACTACTGGCAATTAAATTCAATTTTAAAGTATCTGTCCCACATGCATATTTTCAGCTTTCTTAAATATTTGAAGTGTGTTGCTTTTAAAATAGCAATACTCTTAGTAACTGCTGGAGAGGGCTACTCACTGTGTCAGACTGGATTCCAGCAAGTGAAGTTGACCCTGAAATGTCAGAGTGCTGCCAAATGGAGAAGTTAAATTCCTGACTTTTGGAGAATGTACTGAGCTGTTTGTATGAAGCAATATGATATTCTTTGATGCAGAATAGAAACTTTCTGGAAGGCAGAAGGAACACAGTGTGAGACCTCAAGCTATGAGCTTGGGAAAGCTCTTGTGACTTTTTGTTTGTATCTCTTATTTCCATGTCCTTGGCCAAAGTTCCTTTATTCTGATCCAACTTCTCTGCTCTTCTCTCCTGCTCTTTTTGCAATCGTGATGGTAGAGGCCAACCACACAAGAGACCCCTGCAAAGGAGGAGCAACTCACCCTTGCACTTCAGATGATTTATAAACTTCCACATCCCTGACTCTCAGCAAGTTTTCAGTCCTGTAGAGAACAGCATGTCAGTTATCTGCTGCCATGGCTATGTGGCTTAATTCTTCTCTGAGAAGGCCACTGACCAAGGATGAACAGCCCTACTTTATCGCCTTCTTTCACTGCTGGCCTTAGGAGAGGGGCATGCATATATTGATGGGTTTCTGACATAGCTGCCTTGAATAGTGCCTGGACCAGAGTTCAAAAATCTTGGAGGAAAAGAAAAAAAAATCCAAAACTGTAAAGGAGGCCTTCAGACTGCAGGATCTGTGCAAAGGCGTGTATTTGCATTTATGAGAATAGGAAGATTCTCTTTGGTTCAGAGTCCCTGCTCTAAGACAAAAGTTCTGTGGCCTTCTTGGGGAAGAATAGTTAAGTATTTAACACTAGAGAAACATGGTACCAGCTTGCTCTTGAAAATAGCTCAACCCAATTTTATAAATAATTCTGTTGGAGCAGATTAGCAAACAAAAAAAAAAACCTAGGGAGGGGAAAAGAAACTAGCTAGAAAACTTAAGCCATGCTGTTTAATGTCTGGCTAAATTTTATAAGGAAGGGGAATAGCTCTGCAGTGCAAAGGTTTGAGCAAATGATTTTTGAGTGTTATATGATTGAGAAATCCCGATGTCACAACTTAAAATGCTGATGTTGGTATCTTCTTCACTTCGCAGGTGTGTGTTAGACCTTATGTTCCTTTAAATTAGCAATGTCAAAGTGGATGAATGCTGTGAGGGTTTAATAACTGTACTGTCCCTGCTTTGAATGTCAATTAGTGCATTTTCATTACTCTAATGAAGTTTGTTCCTTCTCGCCTGACGTTATGTTGTCAAGTGTATGAGAAATGCCAGAGTGAACTTTGAAGAGACGTAGTTAATAGAAAAAAAGGATTAATGTAGTCCACAAAGACTTCTCTAACATACACTGTAAAAATATAGTAAATATCCCAAGTTATGCTTATTCAATGTTAAAAAACATAATCAAAGTTTTAATGTTCTGAACAGCCTACTCTGTTCTCTTGTAGCTGATTAACAATATTGAAATTTACTAAATCAACATGTAGAGGTACAGGTCAAATATAGGCTAAAATATCAGCCACAAGAGAAAAACTAAATGTTTTTAAAATGCCATTTTCCCTTTATATTTATCCCGCAGCTGTGACTATATTTAGTAGTAGTCCAGTGCATCTTGCATATTATGAATGATTTCTTTGATCCAATTTCTTTCCGATTTAGAGACCAATTGACATTCTTGTATCTCCCCCATTCTGCTGCTTCCCGACACCTGAGTTACAGATATTATTTTACAGTAAAGTAATTAACCTGTAAAATTAGCACATCTTGAATTTCTTCATTTATTATGAAGAGCAGCAAGTGGAAGAATATGCCTGATGNGTCAGACTCTTCTCAGTGGTGCCCAGCGACAGGACAAGGGGCAATGGGCACAAACTGGAACACAGGAAGTTCCACCTGAACATGAGGAGGAACTTCTTTACTGTGAGGGTAACAGAGCCCTGGAACAGGCTGCCCAGAGAGGTTGTGGAGTCTCCTTCTCTGGAGATATTCAAAACCCGCCTGGATGCATTCCTGTGCAACCTGCTCTAGGCTAACCTGCTTTAGCAGGGGGGTTGGACTAGATGATCTCTAGAGGTCCCTTCCAACCCCTACCATTCTATGATTCTATGATTCTATGATCTCCCCCATTCTGCTGCTTCCCGACACCTGAATTACAGATATTATTTTACAGTAAAGTAATTAACCTGTAAAATTAGAACATCTTGAATTTCTTCATTTATTATGAAGAGCAGCAAGTGGAAGAATATGCCTGATGCTTTAATAAGAGCTTCATTTTCATACCTTTCCAAATCCTTCATGAGAGTCAAAATCGGTGAACTCAAGGAAGGTGAATTACAGAAAAGCCACACCTACCAAACCCTTCTGCTTCTTCAGAAACAGCAGAAGGCTCTCCCATAACTTCATACTGCAACAAATCAACTCAAAATATTACACAAAAAATCCCTAAGCATTTTTTAATGTGTGTGTCCTTAAAGCAGGGATATTTTCTTTTTAAACAGTGCCCAGGAAATTAGGCACAACTGGCTCAGTGAAGTAAATGCAACTGTTCTCTTCAGTGCTTGGTCCTCCTGTTTGGGAGACTGAACTGCTTATGAAAAACTAATTTGGGGATATATAAAAACGAAAAAACAATTCAGGGGAGATAAAAGAAAAGGAGGAGCCTGGTAATTTTAGAAGATACGTGTGTGCTCTGTTGCTATATGAAAGAACAGAAAAGCAAATATCAGAAAATCCTTAGTGGAGTTCCCCTCAAAAGGGTAGAGGGTCATAAATGATTGGAGCCATGAGTTCAACAAGAGGAACAGGAGTTTGAGTAACTAGAGGTTTATGAAATCAAGAGAATCTTCTGGAGAAAGTACTTAAGCATTGTCTTCAAATACAGCTCCTGAGTTACTTTCCAAAAACAAGTGCCTCGTGTTTTGAAGAAAATTTAGATGAAATTTTACTAACCTGTACAGTATATGCTTGCATAGATTAGTGGAAGTAACTGAATCATCATTCACAACATTTGAATTGATGGAGGGCTTTTAAAAGGTGTTTCAATTCAGTTTTTCATTTCTTTCAGTTCAGCTTACCTGGGGCTTCCTCTGCTCTAGAGAATACATCAAAATCTAGATGACTAGAAAAATCCTGTCAAATTTTCAGGCTCCTTGTGCAATCAAAAATAAAGTAATATAACAAAAAATTAAATTACTTATTGTTGAGGCAGATTTTACAGGTGTGAATTTTACAGATGTCTCCTTGTGTCCTCCAAAAAAACCAGTCCTATTTCCCTTCGTTTCAGTGGGACTGCCTCTGGGAATTGGCTGAATATGCATACTTGTGTAGGGCTGAAGCCTGACGAAAAAGCAAAACTGCTACATTGATCAGTATTTTTTTCTGTATGAACAGTGGCAGATCAGTTTAGCCTGCAGAGCACAGTAGATGAGGAATTCAGTTCAAGTGTCCAAAATGGGTTAAAGCACGCTGAGTGTTACAAACAAAAAAAAAAAAAACCCACTATGAGAAGTGCCCCATTTTATTATCTGTAAATCCCAGAACTTAATAAAAAGTGACTCCCATGTGAATTAAAATAAAAAATCTCCATGAAAATCAGGCAGGCAGGAGAGGAAAGATTATGCCAAACTGTCAGTCACATGGCACTGAAAGATGTCTGGTACCAGTAGTAATATTTACTGGCTAATCCTTAACTCCATATTATCTTAAAAACCATGGAGAGTGGTTTATTATGACACAGAACTGTATAGGCTGCCATAAACTGTAGAAGTTGCTGACATGAGAATACTGATAAGCAAAAAATGAAGCAATAAATTAAACTTTAGTCCAACTTTCTTGTGGAGTATTAACTTTCTTCATACCAGGGCCTTGTTAAAAATGGGAAATGTTCTTTAGAAAGCTTTGGAGAAGAATAGTGAAGAGAAGGAACTATGTAGGAGTGGAGTATTTGGATTCTTCTTCCCAAAGCATCTGGTAGCACATATCAGTAACAATGAGTCATCACAAGTAATCGAAGATTTGGTGGCTTGTGCTACAGGATTCACGGTTTGTCAGTACGTGCTTGACTGTATGTTTTCATCTTGCAGTCAATGCAAAGTAATCTCCTATGAAAATGTTGCTAAAATGTATATGTAAGGGTTTATAGGTTCTCTTTTTCCTGATCTAGAACCTAGATATTAAAACATTAAAGCAATTTCTTAAGTACTGATGTGGTTTTCTAGAAATATATTCCTTGTAGTACAAAATAATTGTTAAACCTACCATTCTTCTAAGCAATGTAGGAAAACATCTCAGAAGAACAGCATTTTTCTGAAGCAATATCCCAAAGCGGACAGAGTATTTTAGTTCAGTCCTCCCCACTGTGAATGGAATAATTATGTTCTCTGCCTTTTATGATTTATTATGTTAATACTGCTTAGAAATGTTTGCTTTTTTTAAATTTAATTTATGGTTCAAGCAGAAGTACCTTTGGGTTCTGTTCCAGACATCAGTCCATTCACGTGTATCTAGTATACAAATTCATGAAACAGGGTTAACAAACGCGTTTGCTTGGCTGCTGAAGTCTGACTGATACTGCATATTGGTTTTGCTGAAAGCTTCTCTTCCAGCAAGCTCTCAGCATCTTCTGTAACCTAGTTGCCGGGAGAAAACAGCCTGGACCACTTGTTTTCTTGGTTACTATTAGAGAGCTTGAGGAAGGCTTCCAAGTAGAAATCCAGCTTTTTAAGGCGAAGCGTTTCTTACGTTAATGGCCTAAAGAAACAAGGCACGCCAGAAAGTTATTTCAGCAGAAATTTTGTTTCTTACCAAGGGGAAAAGGGAAAAACAATGTTGCTTAACACTAAATGTTTCTGACCATAAATAGTCCTGATCTTTTCTCCTGCTCCTCCTTTGGCCTGTTGTCTGATCCTTGCTGGATCAGTGGAAGTGCCAAACACCAACAGTGATTTGTGACCTGTGAAATGGCTTTAGAGGCCTACGCATGAAGTGAAGATATCTACTTGAGCCTGGTTCCATAATCCATAATGCCAGCGCTGTCCTGTGCTTCCTGTGCTGATTCTTTCCATTTTATGTGTAAATTCCATTTCCTAATAAAAGTGGTAATGAGAGCAATGCAAGTTTTGCCATAAGCATATGTTCAGCATCATTCTTCAGCGTGTTATACATAGTGCTTGCTTTAAAGAAAACACGTCAGGACCATTCGCCAGCCAGCCAAAGATTTTTGCAGTGGAGGTAAGCTGTGTGAAATACAGTCTCATCAGTGTACTGCTGCTAAAATGGGCAAAATTAAGCAGTACACAGTACCACAGTAGTATAGCAGCAGCCTACCTTTCCCCTTGCAGTGGTAAATTTTAGCAGTAAGAGCTAGGCAGGTGGTCTCTAAATCACAATTTAACTGTACGGTTCAAGTACTGTTTCTGTCTCCACTGGGGTCGTTGCCAGTTTAGTCATACCAGCCTTTCCTCTGAGGTATGCGGTTTGCTGTATTCTCAGGTAAAGCACCCAGGCAGACCTCTAACTTCCTGGTAGTAAAGACCACACAGTAGGTAATGCTGATCAAACATTGGTAAGCAGCTATTCTCTTGGGTTTTTCCCTCCTGTAGCAGTTTCTGCACCTGCGTACTGCACAATGGAAAGTGAATTTCACTTAATGTTGTCTTATTTGGCCAGATGCTGGTATTTTCTCATTAGTGGAAGGATGTGAATAAACTCAGTGGTAGTGAATCAAGGAATACAAGGGCTGCATAGCATCTGCTTAGAGAGCTGGAATTGCCTCTCGTAATTCTGCTGGACTCATGCATGATTAGGGAGGAGCATGCAGGCAGCGTGTGAATTTGACCACTGCATTGCTATTCACGTATGGGATGGGGTACAAAGACCTGGTTGTTTCCATACAGTGACACATCCTGTGTCTTGCTTAGTGGTTTGTGTGAGCAATTCTGTTTTGAATTTTCCTGGAACTAGACTGTTAACAGCATAGTATGGTTCTGGAAACCACTTCTATAGTACAAGACATGTTTTGGGGCATGGATGTAGCTGAATGAGTGGCAACCCACAACTTGTATAACTGATGCCAAGGCATTGTAGAAGTTCTCCATTTCCACAGTCGCTCTGTTGGTACAAAGAAGGATCTTGATCCTGGGAAAGCTGAAACAAAATCAGTTTTGCTCATACAAGACATCACAGCAGAATTTAGATCAAGTTGGGTATGTTAAGGAATCACCAGTCACACAACACGCCTAAAACACAAACTTCAGGAATGTGCAGTAAGTGGCTGCTTGTGCTTTACGCCTGTTTTAACATTAGCAAGACCTGACTATGACTTAACACCTTAACAAAAGGAACTGCTTTCAATGAGCTTTAGTCTTTACAAGAACTATGGTAGTGAAAAACCCACCCTGCAGTACTTACTCTGCTGTCAAAATTTCTTCTGGAATACATGAAGTTCCTGGAACAGTGGTCATTTACAGGGAGATTCAGTGTGCTAGTGATATGATTAAGAATATTTTAGATGGGTGGGATTTGTTAACGGAGGCCAATGTGTCAAACTTTAAATCCATTAATAGCATTCACATTCTATTTTTATGTCTACCAAATGGCAGATAGAGTCCAGTTTAGTTGCTTTCATGTCAATTTCTTTTCTTTATTTCATAAAAACTGAAGTGCTATCATTGTTCATAAAAAAAAGGCTGGAAAAATCAGAGTAAACTGAGGAATATCACCAAATACTTGGCTTGAATTTGTGTTGACGAATAAGCAACTCCAAGTCAACTGCCAGCACTAACTAAAATTCTGATGTGTTTTTAGCTGAAAACACAAAGTAGGTCCATCTAAACTCGTCTTCAGCTTCATTGTACATAATTTCTAACACCATTGCAATTTCTAGTCTATACATAACTTTTAAGTTAAGCCTGTGTCAGTTTTGCTCTGAGGAGGACTAATAGCAAAAATGTATTAGTTTAGTAAATTTTCCTGGGTTTAATTCTTATCTTCTAGTGGTTGCATTGTACCACTGTTTCCAGCAGGTAGGGGAAAATTGTTAGTGTTTGGAGATCATGTACTGAGGGAATTTAAAAGCATGATTAAAGAGAGAATTTTTATGCATTCCCAGACCTGTTTATTGGAAGTCATGTGGTATAAATGTGCTGTATAGCCTTTAGCTTACTTTCTCACTTTAGTCCAAATCACTGCTACAAGTTTTGCGTCCTTAAGAAGTACATTTTAGTGATGGGTGACAAGTGGCATCACAGTCAAGATTCTAAAAGTGAATTGTTAAGTGGTAGCCAGGTTAAAAGATAGTACAGTGAGCATAGAATGGTTTGATATCCGAGTCGTGCCTGCACTGCATTGTGTGGTTGTACCTCTCTGCCTTCCTTAGCAGCTGTGAGGGTGGGCTGTGCGAGCAGTGTTCAGGGACACAGTGGGGTTGGCACCTTTCATCCTCTTCCTGGCTGGTGGCATTGATCTCCTCAGCTAAGTTCAAGTGCAGAATTCCTATTTGAAGTCAGTGCAAATCTCATTATGCTGCTGGATTTTTCTCAGGTTACCAGAGAATAAGGAAGAGGGGAGGGCAGTACTCCCTCTCCTTCATGAGGTCATACCTGCAAGGAACAGCGGCTGTATCACATGGGCAACCAGAAAGTTGGTGTTGGACAAACATTCTCTTCTCCCAAGAATGAATTCCAAAATATTTAATAAAATCATTGTTTCAGAATGCTATGATTTGGAGGGTGGTGGTGGTGTGAAATGTTTTTGGCCCTTATTTGACTTTGGGGTGATAAATCTATTATCTTGACTGCATTCTTTGGAGTTTCTTTATCTATCTATCTTGTCTGTTTCACTTCTGTTGCCCTTAGATGCTTCCATTCAAGATGGCATTTCATTGGCACTTTGCTAGCATATGCCAAGTCAAACAAGCAGCAGAAGCATTTTGGTGTGAAGTGAGTAGTTTATCCATTTAGGAATAAATCAGTTTTGAAATGAGATATTATTAGGGTGAGTGAATGCAGAACTGTTCAGTAAGTCATAATCTACAGGGTGCTGAGAATCAAGTTTCCTATAAATACATTAATCTAACTTCTTTTCATAAATATGAAGCCACTTGATAACTCTACACATTGTAGTTTGGATTCTGGGGGTAGACAAATCATAATTCAGGAATAAGGCTTTCTTGCACGTGTAATTCAGAAAATTTTCTTTTTATTCCTTCTTATTACGGGTTAACAAGACTGAAGTTAGGGAGCAAGAGACTGCTGTGGTTATGCCTTCCAGAACCTGAGGTACCTGTTTGTGGGATAGCAGTGGAATGAAATGTGTCGTGTCCCATTTGATTTAGTGGTGGCCAGCACTGAAATCTGAATTGATACTCTGAAGCACAGTGAAAACTTGAATATGTGAAGATTATTTTATTCCATGTGTAGCCTTTCCAATGTGTAGCCTTTGAATGTGAATTCAGCAAAGTGTTGAATGTTTACGTTGTTCGATTAGTTACATCTTCCAGAATGCACAGATCTTTATTCTCCCAGACACTTCAAGTGAGTTCTGATATTACTAAATATTTTCATGTTTTTTATCACCATGGTATCAGACTGCTTGTACACTTGCTTGAATAGAAACAACATTTTGGGTAGGATTTTTCTTTTCAAGTTCAGACTCTTCTAGATTTTTTAAAATTCAATACTGGAGAGAATAATTGCTGTCTATGTGCATATTGCACTACACGTGATTTGACATGTGATTCCATATGCAAGCAATACTCACCTAGGGTGTCACGTCAACACTGCATGCAAGGTAAAATATGCTAAGCAAATAAAAATGTCATTAAAGAATAGGCCTCTCCAAAGAATAAGCTAGCTGCATATTGAAGTCAAGTGTTTACGAGTTCCTTAATGTAGTGCCATTAATATACCTAGTTTGGGGGTGGAAGGGGGAGAAGACTGTGATAACCCACAGGCAGTATTGTAACATCAGTTGCACATTTAGTTATATCCTGTTAACCATCAAGCTGTTTGCATTTCTGATTCTGTAAAGTGCCTCCAGCATTCCTAGAACAGCTTTGAAGATTTCTCCCTGTCCAGTAATCCATCAATTTAATTAGTACACAAGATAGCTGATGAGATGAGCAAATACCTTTGCAAATAACTGATGTGCCAGTTTTGCAGTTATAAAATCCTCGTAGTCGTCCTCTTCCCCACTATTTGCTGTAAATCAGAAAATCTGTAATTTGTTTCTCAATCTAAAGAAGTAGGAAAATGCAAACAAAACCAATAAGCTATTCTACTACAGGACTCTTCGAGGACATACATGAAATAAAATATAGTCATTTAGAACTTGATGGAAAGTTGGTCTTGGTTATATCTGACCAGTCCATTGTCTGAATAGCTTCAGAAACTCTGGCCTCAGTTTTCAGTAGTCTGTGCATTTTTAATGTCTTGTATTTGCATCAACAATATTTTATTTTCCTTTCATTTGAAACATAATCTTACATACGCACACAACTCATTACAACTTAGTTGTCTGGCTCTCAGCATTATTCTTGCCAACCAACTGCACAGTAATTAAATCATTTTGCAAACTGCACACATTACTTTTGCCTTTGGTAAAATTTCAAGATGTCTTTCATGGCTAGAGGAGAGTTCAACAGCAACATCTGAAGTTATGTAAACAAAGCAAGATGGCTAAATATAATTCAACAGCATATGTGATTCTCCAGGTATTTGGGCTGTGTTTTAGAAAAAACTCTTTGTGATAAACTTTGGGCATATAATAATAAACTCATTCTCATGTTAAGATTTTTTTTTTCACTTTCTGTGTTCAATTATGTCTACTTCGTGTCTCAATTGATCTCAACTAAGTGGAGCATTCCAGATCTCTCAGTACTCACTGATGAACTGAAGAACAGACTAAGCGCATGGCAAACTTAGAGCATCTTCATCAAAAGTGACAGTTAGCTTTTGTGTCAAGGTGATGTTTGTAACTTGTATGATATAATGTCTGTAATGCCACCTTCTGAACTGAATGTGAATGATAGTATTGAAAAGATCAGATGAATATTTTGATGGGGCAGACTTACTTCCTAGCTCTTGATTTGTGAACCGGGAATATCTAATGGCTTCTGCTGGTTTAAGTATTGCAATATTTGTTGGCACAAATTGGGTCTTGCAGATTTGTGCTTGTGTAGACCTGGAAGAACCACAGGTAAACTTGTTCATGTATGCTGTTCTTCACTGTTTGTCAGTTCTTCCACGTGCGCTTGGCAGTCTTTCTGGCTTTACCCATTTTCATGTGTGAAACACCAAAATTTTGGCTTGTAGGAAATCACTTTTCTAGGGTAAAAGTGATAGTTTAAGGAATTAATACAAAAAAGCATCATTAAAAAAAAGAAAAAAAAAAGAAAGAATAAGAGAAAAAGCTTGTAATCATGTCCCAGCTTCAGTTACAGTAGAACTGCACTTTGGTACACACTGCCATGTCAGACTACCTCTTTCTTGAGGTGTCCAACCACCAGTACAAGAGCTGATTTTTTTAATCATAGTTTTTGTCTGTTTCTGGAGTCTGAAAATGGACTATCATTATAAATAATGCCAATAACATTTTCAACTACTCCCTGAAATTGCTTCATAAGGCAAACATCCCTTGGCCACTGTTTTTTATCTTCAGTCATTGCCCAGTTTCTTAGGAGTTTGCAGAGATTTTTGTCATAGAGGATCCAATTTCACATGCCTGGAACAGATAATTTGATTCTGATACCTGAACCATTATAACATCTTGCAGTACTGCATCAGCCTGAGATTGCCACAGAATCCCACCTATTGCTTTGTTTTCCTTCTATTTGCCCTCTGCTTACTGCTTCCTCATCTTTCTCCCAATCCACCAAAATGTTTGGATAGTTGGGAGGTGAAGTTTCCTTGCCGTTTGCTTGGCTGGGATGATAAGTCTACAGAAGTGTCAAAGTTTTGTGGTACAGTAATAACAAAAGGGAACACCGCGCAATGGTATTACTTGCAACCGCATGGACAGAAAACAAAATTGATGAATTCTCAAGGGCACTAGCCAGTTTTTGCCCCTCAATCTGTCAGGAACAAGTGCAACAGTATTAGACCTGTCAAGAAATGGCCAGGCAAACAAGAAGATCACTCATCAATGTCAGTGACAAGGTTCTGAATTTGATGGCAAAGCAAGAAGAGGAATAAGGATGACTTGATAATGGAATTGCATAAGCAGCACTTCAGGCAATCAGAAAAGCACATGGGAATGAGAATGAGCTGCTGTCAGTATATCTCCTTCACGGTGATGAGAAGGAGGGAGTGAGACTTGGAGTTTCATAATGACGAGCTTGAGAAATTGTTCCAGGCTGTGAGCTGCAGAGAGTCAAATCCCCTGGAAATATGAACACCATGAAATCACCTTGGTGGTACCTGCATGCTAAAAAATACTGGGAACAGTTCCTGGAAGAAGAATGCATGTACCACAGGCCACCGCATCAGCAGCAGTATGGGCTTTCGAGGTAGAGCTAATCTTTTAAATTCCATAAGCAAATTCACCAACTTCTACAGACTCTACCTTTAATATTTATCTTACCTGGCCAACAAATGTATAAATGTAATAAACTCATTTTAGCATCGGAGAATTTTCTTGAAGTGGGATCAATTTAAAGATCTACAATTCAGTGCAAGACATTCAGCTAAATGAATTCAGCAAAAGTGGTGTGGACCCATCAGAATGAAAACCTACTTTGCAATATTTTTAAAATAAATTGTGGTGGTATTATAATGACTGAAGAGACTATCTGGTATTTAGAAAACCCAGATTTAAGAGCTGCTTCAGCTAGTTCAGCAGCAGCATGACAAAAACCAAACTCCAGTCCAGAGCAAGAACTCAAAGGTTGATTTTGCTATGGAGAAAACTCGTACTCCCAAAACTTGGATGTACTTAAGCCATACTGAGGCATCAACACTAGCAACAAGATTCACGTTTCAGTCTGCAAGATCGGAGCACTCAGAATGATCAAGTTCATTACAACCCAGGAGTCCATAGGGAAAAAACTGATATACTGAAGGAATATGAATAATTACTGTCAACACATTTTTCATCAGTTTGTGGAAAAATCATTTTGGAACACAAGGCCACACACAGTTTATAAATCCTTCTGTAGACTGAACACTCCTGTAACAACTTTATTTTATAACTGCAGACTGGAGGAGGCATGGCTCAATGTTAACTTGCTTGAGATCTTTATCTCTTGCAGTGACCATATCTTGATACCATTTAACTGCAAGTAGTATAACATCATATGCTGTTACATTTTTGGCAATGTGTCAGTCCAATGTCCTAGATATGAGTGCCAGGATTTGTGATTTTACTCTTAAAGCTACATGTGTAATTCTGGAGATAGCCTTCTGTTATAGCTGAGTCTTATGGCAAAGTGTTTCTGTAAGTAGACTGACAACCAAATATCCCTGAAGAGTGAGTGACAGGAGGAACTGATGCTGCCAGGAAATGCACAAGGGAGAGTGTTGACAAAAACTAACTCTAGTTGTTGCATTTCATTCTGAAGTCAAGTGCGCTTGTGTAATGTCTGAGCAGTTGTGCTACGTAGTCTTGAATGCTGACTCTTATGTTGAACAGTGCACACATGAGATCTTTTGCATAACAATTCAAGGTATGAAAAAAGTTGAAATTAACAGCAAGACTGCTGTTGCATTAATAAGCCCAGTCCTGGCAGATTACCCAGCTAATGCTATACTGCTGACAATAAGACTTGGTCAGAAGAATGTTTATGGCTAAAAAGTTAATTTGTTCTATGAATTGCATATTTTTGCAAGCAATTACAAAGCAGAATTAGGCTAAGGATCGTGTTATCTTATTGCCCTTCCATACCGTAAATCAATATTAAGTTTCAAGTCTTTTGGATGTGAATGAGCATCTTGGTTTTTTGCATCCAAGTTCTGGAACTCTTTTACCGTAGTTAAATTGATGACTCACTTATGCTATAGTCCTCAAAGTCACCACTGGTATTTGCCACAATTTGAAATCCACACAGTTCAGGATCGCTTCACCCTGTGAAGCAATGACTAAGACAACTGGCTGTGCCTTATTCTCAACTAAGGTAATGTAGTGGCACCATGACTGTCTCCAGAGAGAAAATGTTGTTATTTCATACCGAGTTGGTTATGGCCTTTTTGTTTCATTTCTTTTGGAATGTCATGGTGCTTGGATCCCTGAGCGTCTGTTGGCCTGGTGCTCAGAGAAAATTTTGAGGTAAGAGTAGAAAGGGTTCCATTGTAGACAATGATGGCAGGAGACAGCATGGCTCTGTAGGCAGAAAACAAGAGGAAAAAGTTACGATTTGTTTTAATGGTAGTTTTACTGATGAGTGATAAAGTACCTTGGATAAATCCCTGTTAATGAGTGTCCATATTCCCATCTATGAAATAAGAATAACAGCATTTTATTTAACCAGATTAAAGCAGGTTAGGAAATGCATAAAATTCTATCTCAATAATTCCTTCCTGATTCTAGCACCACCACCTGGAAATCTGCAAAATGTAACCCAGTGAATACCTGCCCTTTACAGCTGTATGGAGGTACAACTCCTGTTTATCCTCTTGCTTTTTTTTAAGTTGGGGCATATGAAAAAAGAAACGGTTAAAGAAGCCAGAAGGTGGGGTGTGGCTCAAACTGTGCCTTCAATCTCAATCACATTCCTCCCCAGTGACTTGAATGTCCTGGGTGGTTCTCTGTATTAAATTAAATAGATGGATTACATCTATTACTTGTTGGATTAATAATGTATCTGCATAGTTGCAGGAGGCTCCCTGCAGTGATAGTGAAGACTTTGAGATGCTGATACTGATAGTGCTATCTTAAAAGATGAGAATGAAGAAGTGAATCAGATTTCATATAGGCTGTTGGAAGGGAAGGAGGAATTGTCATTAATCTTTCCAAGGTGCCAAAAACTGCCCCACTTGTGTTGTGTTTTCACTAGGACTGAGTCTGAGAGTTTAATGAAAAAGCTGACATGCTTCTAACGTGGAATCCATAGGTTGGAAGTGGCAGGGAATTGGAATTACCTGTACAGGTAATGCAGTGCAAGGACAAGATGAGTGAACTCAAAGAAAATTTGTGCCATACTGTCTTCCTACTCTCTTTTCTCTTAATATTCTTGTAAAACACATACTGTGTATTTTGGTGCCTAAAAGGGAAAGGTCACTTACCAGATTAAGGTTCCACGTGCATGATTAGTTTGCCTTGTTTCCACCTATGCTTCTCTTGGGAACTACTTAAGCATCTGTGGTAACAGCTACAAGAGAGCTTTGCTGGTAACAACCATGTGATCTGCTAGAGACACCCCTGCATATGTGTGTATGGAACAGGAGATCTATTGCTGATAACCTGATGCATGTCTGTCTACCTCCCAGAGGTCCCTAAATCTTCTTGGCTGGAGTACTTGCTGCTTTGAAGATGAGGTCATGTTTTGTGTTTCCCAGCTTCTGCCTCCTTGCTGATTCTTCAGTTAAGATTTCCTTCAGTAGTTAATGTTTGTAGTGCGTTCCAAGCTTTGTTTCATTTCCTGGATCTTTTGTTTTCTGCTTTCTAAAGTGGAAACAAAAGAGGGTTATGTATTTCTTTATTGCAAGTAAATCATTAAACTCCTTTGGAAAAGGTAGAAGTCAGTACGCGACACTAAAAAATGGTACAATGAGAAGCGTAAAGGGAGATAAATTATCTTATTCTATGATTCCTTTATAAATTGCCTAGAAATATTCCTGATATTGATGGCTCTGACTAGTAACTAGTCTAGCTATAACAGAGTTCCTCATAGGAAATACAAGCTACATCCATTCCACAGACGAGAAAGGTGTGTTGTCGCTGCAGGCAGCAAAACTAACTTGACAAGAGGGTTCACTTTTGACGAAAGTCTTCTGTTGACACCTGGAGTCTTGTTAAACACTGCAATATCAGCTCGAGGTGTGTGTAATTTTCATGTTAGGCCACCAGGGTTAGACTGGCAAAACTTTGTAATATTGACTTACTGTGGTGCAGTGGTGTTGCTGGCATAGGTCATTAGTCGCCACTGTAGTATTGCTGTTTTCCCAAAGTAGGACATTCAGTAAGTTGATGGTGCTGGGAACCTTCTGGACACTTCTAAGCTTCTCTTCTGTGTATATCAGAGTGTAAATATTTGAGGTATATTTATTCTAAAGCACCATGGCTTGCCTCTGCTTGGAAAAGAAAGTTTCTGAGAGAAAGTAAAGGAACAACATAAAACTTAAATAATAATCCATTTTCCCACCATAGCTTTGCTTCAGAAAGCACATTAAGTCACTTCAAAAGAATAATACACAGAGAACCGGTTTTATTTAGTTAGTTAGATTAATTCCATTTTAATATTTCCATTAGCCATTTTAAACTTGGCACTGCAAAGTAATAAAATCCTCCAAATATTGACAGATAGAAAAGTAAATGCCACCCAGCCATGACAAGCTGTTTTTCAGCCAACCTCCTAGAGACAGAAAGGCCGCTACCATAATTTATTTATGTATTTATAAGGCACGTGATTTTTATCATTAGTTATTCCCTTCTAGCAATTAAGGCAAAGCTGATAAAATCTTCATTAAGTCAATATTTTTGTTTGTTAACTTTCGAAAATTCGTAGCTAAAATTCTTTCTGGCCTGCAAGCTGGCAAGAAAAGGATAAAGCTTCTGTTGTAGAGCATGGCACTGAGTCAGACATAAATGGAAGAAAAGGGAAGGGTCAGCCGGGTTGTGTAGGCACCAGAACTAGCAATTACAGTAAATTATAAATGCTTTCTACTGTATAATTGCATAAGGAGACAACTAATCCTTGGGCAGGGCACACTTGGAAAAAGGGTCTTTATAGCATATATGGAGGGAACACAGTTCCTGGCCTTTGGACAGTGACGTTCACTCCTTCAGCAGCACTAGGAAAGTAGCTAATAATCTCAACTTTGAGTGGTACGTACAGTGTTTTGTCACATGTCCAGTGTGCCATGCTTTCTAGGAAGACGTGCCATTCTGCTAAATATGATTACCCAGGCACAAACATAGAAGTACCAATGTATTAATAAAATGATTTAGTGAATAATTTTTTTAAAAAACTTCTCATTACCTGAAGAAAATAAACCCATTACTGGTCTGTCTGCCAAAATATACCTTTGTTCCCTGACAACAAAACTTGTGACTCAAATAAGATCGAGTCTAAATATAAATGGAAATCCTGAGATAGACCTTGCAATATATTACACGCTTTTCAGCTGAGCAAACCAATAGCAGCTAAAACTCTGGTTCAATGTGATATACATATGGATGCAAAAATGATGACTTCTTTAAGTGTCTGTCTTCACTACTAGGCCTTGAATTTCATAGTAGAACTGAGATACTACTAAAACAACTTGTGCTTTAGCTGTGGAGATCTTAAGGCTTTTGCTGGTTTTAACCAGTTAACTCAGCCTTTCAAGCTATGTTATCTTTAGTAAAAAGAAGTAGTACCAAATACAGTTTTGTTATGGAATTTAGCCCCATTAGGTTTCCCAGTTACACTTTTTCCAAATTTTTTATGTGATTCCGCTATTCACTGTATCTTTAGTTTTTAATCAGTTTCAAGGTTAGCTATAAAGGATCCAGTGGATTCATGTATAGATGGGAAGGAAAGGCGTAAAAGTGCCATCTCACTGCTCCAGAAACAATTTCTGAGATTTGTTTTCCACTCACTGAATCTCTAAATTATCTCAACAGGCCCTACTGACTTCATATACTGAATTAATGAAACTGTTTAACCTGCAAATCTTACAGCTAGCAAAAGCAGGTTGTATTTTCTTAGCCAAAATAGAACTTCATAAAACTACTGTTTTCTAATTTACTCTTAAGCCCCAGTAGCTCAAGTCACTGTAGAATTGTAAAATATGGTATGGCTTAGGTTCAATAAAACAAAGTGAATGAAGTGTTAATTTGATAATTGTGTGGTTCATCTGAGTACTAAAACACAATAGGGCATGCCTTATTCCATCATAACAGACTACCTCAGGAGCATTACGATGGTCTCATGCCTTCAGTCACCTGAGAGACGCAGTAATGTGCAGTAAAGTATGCCCAAAGGCTTTTGCAACTGTAATGGAGGTTTCTGTCAGAGCTGGCTTCGTTCTGAGAGATGGACTGATTTGTTTTAACCATGCTTTGAAAAAATATTTTCAGTAGACATAAATCTAGTTTAATATAGCTATTTATGGGGACAGAGTACATATGACAGAAGTAGAAACTACACTTGGCTTTTGTTTACCACCCTTTCTAAAGGTTCTGACTTTATTCAAATACAAAAACAAATGAGAAGATGGGTTCAGGAATAAGTCCTTTATTAACTGAATCATTAATAATAGTAAAAAGGTAACAGAATTACTTGTCGTAACTAAGATAACAGTAGAGACTTTCCATTAGTTTTCCAGAAGAAGTCCATACTCCAGGAGTTTAGTCAAATACTGAAGTTTTGGTACTAGTTTTGGTACTACGTTTGAGTGGTGGTAGCACAAGTGTGTTATTTTCATAGTCTTAGTCTTGATTCTTCAGTGCTATTTGTATGAGCAGCACCTGTCAAATGGCTGACCCCACTGATACGTTTGGGACTTTGTATAAATCAGATATCAGGATTGTAGCCCAAGATTCATTGATTTAGGTAGTGCTTCCCTGATGCAAAATGCTGAAAGTGTGTCCTGACAATCTAGATGTGTAAGTAATCTTTTTTACCTTTCTTGCCCATCTTCACTCTGATTGTAGCATTCTTTGTCTTTGCTCTTTAGAATTTAATGTTCTTTTCACAATTTTATGAAAGCCTCTTTATGTTCACCAGTACCACAAGCATCTACCTGACCAAACTCTTAGTCTCTACCTGCAGAGGCAACAGCACACTTTGTTGCTGTTCCTATGAATAGGTAAGTTGGTAGCAGGGAGCTGTGTAGGCATCCCTTTGCTCTCAACATTTCTGATGATCACGTCTTGCTTCATGATGCTGTTCACAAGAATGAAAATCTGGGACACAGCATTTTGTCTCTTGAAAAGACTGTAAGATGAGACAGTTGGAACTGATTGATATTAAAGGACTGAATGGTGAGTGAATATCTTGTTTGAAGACCTGTGCATTCGGTAAAGAAATATTTTCTTTCATTGCATTTAAGATTGCATCCTTGAGAAGAATTTTGGGGAACTTCCCTGGCACAGGCAAACTGGCTGAAATCCTTAACTGGAAGCCAGAGAAGATTTCCAGCTCAAGTTGTGCAGTAAATCGGCGAAAGGTGGATGCTGTTAGGGATGATAGTATTTCTTTTTCTTTCTGTTAGTGTCTTCTTTAGCATTAGAAGAGATATTCCAGGTCTAATGTTATCACATGATGCCTTTCTTGTATGGTGTTACAGAGGAAGTGTGCAAAAGTTGTATCAAACAGTATCTGCAAGTGTTTGGAGTGCAACCATATATAGTCCCTGCTGTAAGCAAGTGGTTGCCCTCAAAACCAGATTAGAGTCTGAAACAGAAGCATCTCTTTTTTCAAGACCTCTGTCCTTGTCACTCACCCTAGTAGCACTGCTGCTACTAGGTGACCAAATAAATTTTTAAATTGCAGTACTAAATTTGAAGCTTGGCCCATTATGTCCTAAAAATATGATTACTAAACCATTATTGGATGAGTTACCATTAGCCTTACACATTGCTCAGTTTTTTAAATGGGATCTTCTGATTGAATAACAAGGCACAATGAGGCAAAATATGTGCTGGCAAACTGTAAAAGCTGTGATGTCATGACTGCTATGATTTCAAAATGAATGAAGTTCTTTGAGGTTGTCTTGATGCTATTGTTAAAAACTGTGAGAAGTCTGGCAAGAGGAATTCAGTTTAGGCTGCTGAGCAAAGAAGTCAACCTGCAACTGAGTATTTTACTCTTGAACAAGTTTTTTTCTGACATTTTTTTTTGTGGAGGTTGCTACTGTCTCTTTCATAAGGCAGATAACTTGCCCTAAGGCTCCCATGAGTTGGAGAATTGTTTCAAAAGTTCGAAAGAACAGCTCACTTTTCAGAAGACTGTTAATCCCAGTATGTGATGTCTTCAGTGTGCTTTTGACAAAGTTAGTATCTGATTTTGCAGCTGCTTTTATGCTAATGGATCTCTATTATTCATGAAACCCCATTGACTGTATCATTTATTTCACTGCAATATCTAGGATCTTGACTGTGGACAAGCCTATTGTGTCAAGCACTTTGCAAACAGAGTAAAAGGACTGTTTGGGCTCACAATGCTTCACATCAGCCCTTATGAAACAGCCACTTGCTTTACTGTTATTGCAATGGGAATTTCTCTAGTCACAGGCCAGCTCCATACAGACATATGGAAATAATTTTGTTACCTCTTTACACAGGCAAAAAGAGGCAACCCAAGAGGGGGACAACCATCAGGAGAAGGGCAGCTCAAGACACTCAGCCTCGTTTATGATGCTGTTTACCTGTGCCATCTTCTTGCTTTCTTTCTCATCTCCTCTTTATATTAGCAAACCTTTCTCCATCTGCAGCCTTGCCAACTTCTTGTGTCCACATTGTTTCCACATTCAGCTCATTGCAGCTTCTTTATACAAATGTTCACTCCAATTTGTAGTTCCATAGAGGCTAGCTAGGCTGTTTGTATTCCTCACTGGAAGGAGGTGGAACCAAAACAGCATGAACCACTAATACCTTGTGATAGACCATGAAAAATTAAGAAGACATGCTAGCAGGCAAGACTTGCATTCCGGTTGTTGAGGTTTGACCCTTGCTTCCTAACACATGTGACAGAAAACTCTTACCACAATACTGTCCACCAGAATTGCTCTCATTGCATCTCAGCCTTTAGTTCTAAGGTCTTTAGTATAGTTTATAAGGTATTTAGCCTTTAGTATAAGTTTTTAAGTCTTCTAGGGTATGCATTTCTGTAGCTCAATTGATTCTGTCCTCCCTAATACTGTGAGAGGCAAGCGTCTATTCTGTCATGAAATAAAAATGCTTGTCAAAGTGAGACTGGTATAGTAGGCAGGGAAATGCCAAAAGGGGGGGGTTAAACGGTGGAAAATCTTTGGATTTTCTGAAGAAAGGATAAGCTCTTTGTCCATACTGCAATCTCTGGAATGAATTGCCAGCAAGAACAAGGTGAGAAACAGTTCGTTTAAAAAAACTTGTAATGGGCATAACTAGTTGATTTCTCATGGAATAAAATCTGAAATAAGTCATCTGTTGCTTTACCAATTGCATCAGTGAAACTGGCCTTTTCCATATCTGGCAGGCAGCTACAGAAACAATGTATTTGACCACGCTGAAAATGAATTTCCTAAGAACTCATTGTGTCAGCTAATGACAAGATATGTACTTGAACCGTATGCTACCTTCATCCTTTCCCTCCGTTTTGAAAGAGAAAAGAACCAACTGGAAATATCCACAGACATAACTCTCTGGCCATTTTAAACTAGCGAACTAGTTTAATGGTTCATTGCCGTAAAGGGCTTGGAAGGGCCATTCTTGGCTGTGAAAAGGTCAAGAAGACCCAGGCTGAGTAGTATCTGAACTAGAAACAATTGGTATTGCGTATCCAACACATCAGGGAAGGCAGTGAAAATACAAATACTGTGTGTAGTTTCCAGTATTTATAGGAGGCTGTGCACCCACACCGAATTACTATTTCCTTGCTGATGAGACCCTTGCAAGCCAAATGCAACTTAGTACTGCATTAAAATGACTGGCGTGAAACTGTATTTTCAGAGTAATGAAGTGATTTGCTTGTCATATATCCATCTCGTCAACTGGAGATTTACATTCACACTAAAATACCCCTGGGGATATAACTGTCACCAGGAATTGTAGTTGCAAATAGTTTTGGCAACAAGTGCTCAAGCATTAAACTCCCAAGTGGCAACAAAACCTACAGTTTTGCCATCAGAGCTTCTACCAGTCACTGAAGTACAAAGAACATCGGTTTTGTGATATATAGCATGGTATAGATGGTCATCAGCTAATGCCTCTAAATTTCCCACGCCTCTAATAAAGGTGGTGTCAAAATCAATCTCTGCAATGACTTGAAAGGTGGTGGGGGAAGAAGCACTCATTTGATTTAAAAGGAAATCGTCTAGTCCTTTAAGGTGCTGAACAAAGAAGAGAGACCTAGGTGAACTGGAAATGATTTCTAGCTCATCTGCAAAATGAGCAAACTGCGTCTTCTCCCACCACTCTGTCCTCAGTACTAACCTTGAAGAAGGTATTCTTTCCAGCTATATCATTTATAGGATCCTAGGACAGTGAGGCAGTGATGGCAGTTATAATATACTGTTTCTAGCAAACAGCGTGTGTCTGCTGAGGTTTATGGCTGTTCCAGGTCAGTGTGAGTTGAGCTCATGTTCTAGGCAAACAATTGTGATGGGTAGGAAATACCTGTGCTTTTTTATTAGTGTTAGAAGCACGTTACTAATTTTTCTTACCAGTTGGCACATATTGGTGTCAGATATAACTAAGAAATAGTTTAGAGTAGCAGTTTGGAATATATGCTTATAAACATTGATCTATTGAGCCTTTCAGAAAGGGGAGGAAGTTGCATTTAAGTTGTGCATCAAAGACATGAAAAATAAAAGGAATGAGTTGGATGCTGGCCGCCCCGTTTCCTCTTACCAACATCCACTTTTCATTCTCGTGCAAGAAGCAAGGGCAGAGGCACAAAGCACTCCTCTTTTCCTTCTTTAAGGCTGTTCTTCTCAGGCTTTGCCAACGAGCAAGGTTAGTTTTCTCAGGCTGCAACCGCTTTCACATCGAATTATGTTGGCAGATAGCCCTGGACAGAACCATTTGTAACAGAGCTCCTGAAGTTATAAGGCCTTTGTCCAAAGCCTATTAAAGTCAGTGTGAAAGTTTTCACTGAAGTCTATGGATTTGGTGTTGGTGTCTCAATGGGGAGTTTTTCTTTAAAAGCATGTTTCTATAGATGCTTAAATAAAACAGGATGGAGCCCGTGGCACTAGCCCAACACTTCAATTTTTAAATCAGCTAAAATTATTTGACATTTAACTTAAAATGTGGGGCAAAATTATTAGTTCCTAATTGCTTTGTTAACATTAGAATTTTGATCTGAAGCTCATTGACATTAGCATGACTTTAAGTTAAATAATGAATTTCTGATTGGGAGTTAGATGTACTTAAGCATAACTAAAATGGAAGTAAAAGACAAAAGAAAGGCAGGAAATATTTAGATTCTCATGTTTTATTATTTATAACAGTTGGAGGGGGGAGGTTAAGAAAAATCAGCATAGCTAGTGAGAACAGGAATATAGATGAATAAAATTATGAAACTATTCCTTTTTGTGATTTGCTTTTTATACTTTGGTAAGAAAAATATTCTGTAGATTCCAAGTGTAAGGAGCAAAAAGGATGCTAGGGAGGTAGGGTATTGCTACAAGTATTGCAAGCTTGCACCAGGTTTTATAATTGTGAAACTGTTTTCTAAATGTTTTGTGAACGTGAAGGCAGACCGCAGAGGTAGCACGTAACTTGTCGGTCTCTTTGTGGTCACTGGAGTTCCAGCAGGGTAAGAGCACCATGGTCTGGAAAGTAATTCATGCCTTTTGATGCTTTTCTTAATATGCCTCTCCTTTTCCAAAGCATATTGAGATGTAACTGCTGCAAGGAGAATCGTTAGTCTTACATAGCCTTTTAGAATTACTAGATTAAGTATTTCCTTAGAAACGCTGAGTGGTACTTCCTTGCAGTTTCCCTTCTTTTCCAGGAATCCGTAACAATAATCCAATAATCGTGATTCAGATAGAAACACAAGGAAGAAACTATTGCATGGAAGTCATATATAGTTGCATCCGTGGCTTTACTGCAACCTAGGCTGTAAAAGAGTATGTCAGTGAATAGTCCCGTTGCACAGAACAACTCCGTTTCTGCTGTATCGCTATATCATTAAGATTTTAATACCTTATAAGGAAAATATTTTGAAGGAGATCAAAGTAGGTGCATCTTGAGTTCTCTCTATTGTTTCGTTGAATATCTGCTGTGAAATCTCGCAAGTCACTTCAGATGTTACAGTTACCTATTTTACTTGGTACTGGTGGTGCTGGTTCACGCATACTATTTCTGTCTCTCTATTTCTGCATTGTTTCTGGTATTTGTCTTGGCCCTTCCTTTGTGCTAATATTCATTCTAATTCGTAGACAATTCAAATGTAAAATTGTGAAAACCAGCATTACTCTTCAGTGCACAAGCTGTTTGTTGAACAGAGCATTGATATATGTAGCCTTAAGTTGGTCTAAGGTATTAATTTATAATTTTATATTCTATTTTGTTTTCTTTGTAAGAAGTGCTGCTTCTACTGAATTGCAGATACAGGCAAACTTTGAATAACCTGAAGTACTTGTAAAGGCATTAGTTTCCAAAGAGCTTTACTCTGCTATTGTATTAGCTTCCCAAGACAGCAGCTGCTCTGGACTGTACAATTTGAGATGCAAATATTTAACAGGACAGCCTGAAAATGCATTCATATTAAATTTAGTGCATATACAGAGATCTATCTATACCATGTCAACCGCAATTTGCACCGTGTTACTTTCCTGTTCATCATGCTTAAGAGTAAAATAAGTCATTGCTTCAGCTTTGGTGCATTAGTATTTAGATTAAATAACAAGTGCAAGTGTCATTTCCTTATAAAAGGAGAGCATGTCAACTTTATATGGTTGGTAAATGGAGACAAAATTCAGCTTCCAACGCTGACTTATACTGAGGTACTGTGCAGCTGGCATATATTCCATTCTAGCTTATTCTGGAAAAGCATTTGCTGTTCTTTGACACTTCTTGTGCCATCTCCCCTCGCTCAAGCTTGAGAGAAATGTTTTGCTGCCTAAACATGTAAGACTATCTCACTGTGCCAGTGCATATACTTCAGGGCTTCTACTGCAGGGCAAACTTCACATTAGCCTTTCTTTACCACACAATGAGACAGACCTTTTTGAAACTTCATGCAGCATTAGAAAGACAGAAGTCCATCCATTCCTCAGTCTCTAACAGGGCCAGCATTTAGGATGCTGTACTTACTGTAAGAATCAGTAAAAGCCAAATATTTTGTAATGAACCTAGATGAAATGAAACAGTTTTTCCTCATTTTATCACTTTTAAAACATTATTCAAGTTGGAACTTGGATCTAGTTGGATCAGCGAACTGGTCATAGTATTTAAATTAAGCAAAAATACATGAAGGTGTTCACTATTCAAATAACGAAAATAATCTTTACAGCCTGTAGTATGACATCTCATGATAGTATTTCAAGACCTTGTTTTAGGGCTGAGTGCCTAGATAGCTGAAGAAAAAGATTTTGGAAAGACAATACAGGCAGTCAAGACTCATAATTAATGCATAAGATTGAATTACTGTCATGTCAAAAAATGTAAATAGTTTGAGATACGTAAGTTTAATTTTAATTAGCATTACAAATGGCTGATATGCCAAAAAGTAGAATAGACGGTCCAGTGAGTGATAGGTGTACAATGCAATTCTTATGATGAGAGCTGAGATTCCGGGTGTGCAGTAGGGCTACCCAACGTAGTGCTTTGAAAGCACTTTGAATGAGGGTTGTCTTACAGTGGAAAAAGCTGAAACAAGTATAAGTTTTGTGTATCATTTGTTGACCATTGGAACCATTATTGACAAAGCCCTAGTGTTTTCTAAAGGCCATCCTCCACCTAAATCCTTGTTGCGTGTCTTGGACAGCTCTTGCAAAAATCTTGAGGTGGTTTTAAAAGTTCAAAACTCCAAATGCAGGATTTATTTATCTCACTTTTAAATTATTCTGCATGTGAACAAGCTTTTCTCCGAAACTACAAATGCTGGAAATGTACATAAAATAAAATGTAATCTGATTATGCCCAAACTTGTGACATCAAGGAATACCTCCCAAATACTTTAAGAATCGTTATAGAAGTGGGAAGTAACAATACTAATCTAATTCTTTTTCCCGTCCCTGTAATCATAGAAAGCCTAGATGCAGTGAAAATACTGGAAGCGTGCAGTGTAGACAAAGGAAGGGCTTTGCAAAGACTCATGTATGGACTGCATGAGTGTGATTTTGAATAACATGGTTTTTCTCTATGATGATAAAAGATTAAAAAGATAAAAGATGCAATGGAAATAATTGTGAAATAATTATTTACTAAATTGTGAAATAAATGTAAAGTATTTCTTGTCAGGGTTTAGACTGATCACCAATCCATTGCTCTTGGTCACTCAACAGGAAGAAGAGAGTACACCCTGGAGGCTGTGCATGCTGACATTGGTAAGTTAAAAATGGAATTTAAACCGCATAGAGCTATTATGTTTTCCTCTTAATAGTTGCATATTATCCTATGAAACTCAAACTATTTTAACTAGGGAAAAGAATAATAGTTCTAAGAGCAAGCCTGGAAAGAGCTTCTAGAAACCAAAGCTTGAGTTTAGATCAAGCTCTATGCAGAAACACAAAAGGTAAAGCTCTGTGACCTAAGAGCACTTAAGCATAAACGTAATTCAGCTCTTCTATGTAATCCCTTTGAATGTCACTCTGAAATTGCTCAACTCAAATACAGTTTTTTTAGGCTGCTAAATGCCTCTTTTCTAGAGGATTAGAACTTGCATATGTTGTAGGTCAGTAACTGTGCTTCTCAGGTAGGTTATCCTTCTTCAGGTTTTGATTGCAAGGCTGCTGAATGTGCTAGATAATTTTCAATCCTAAATATGATGTTGCATTTATTAGAAACAAAACTCTCCTAACTATCATGCAGGTATCTTTAACTTTCTTGTCAATGCTTTTCAGAATAAATTTTCAGAAAGAAACACAACAAGCAAAGTCTCTGTGACAATGTCTTGGATAAAGGAATTTATATAAACGAGGCTAGAAAAATTTAACATCTTGACAATTCATGAAAGCAATTAAAGCAAACAAAGCACATCCACTAAGAAGTATCAAGCTAGATCACATGAACTGAACGCACATTAAAACATGCTGTGGGAAATTGTGAGCTGCTTCTGCAGAATAGTATGCAGCTCTCGTACCTTTCTCAATAATGCTCTCCTGGGTAGGAAGCATGAATTGTATGACTACGCACACCCCTCAGTGGATGTTTTTACTACAAGATAAGGTTTGTGCTTTTTTGATAAAGAACAGGTTTTTGTTTCTACCCACACTGCTGGTATCTCAAAGTTTCCAACCCTTGCTGTGTCTTGTTTTCTCAGTTCTTACTCTGTCCAATTGCCAGGATCCTACCACTCCAGTAACATTCAGTTCCTTTAGGGCTGTGGTGAGTGGCCTGGTAGGGTTACATGAAGAAACAAATCCTTTTTTGTGTTAGCAGGGGGATAGAAACTGACAGTATGCACCACCTAGCCGCAGTGCAGTGTTCCCCTTGGTGAAACCTCTCTCAAACAGGCTGACTTGTCACTGACAGAAAAAACTTTGTCTTCTCTTTCACAAGAATCTTTAAACCTCTTTTAAATAAAGCTTATCTGCTAATTGGTTTGACCTCTGATTCACTTGTTCATTAAAGGAGTTCATCACTTTGCCCAGTCTGATGGCTGAGGGGTAATGGTAACCCTCACCTGGGAGTGTGAATGGGGTGCTGTTTTTGATTCCTGGGCAAGATGCCGTTACATTTATTGTGAAGTCCCTACAATACCATTAATAAAGAGATTGTTCTTAATCCTCATAAATCAAACAGTGCCTTTATTTGATATTTAAGGGCAAGCCAAGGATATTGAAGTATCACTGAAGATAGTAATAAAAAAAGAAAAACAGCTGTGCTTGATAATCCATTTAAACACCTGCAGGAAGGATTGATAATTATCCTGGTATTATAATAGCTTGATTTCCACAGGCTTTGCATCTCTTAACTTTACATTGCTTTTGCATCTATGACTTTTGAGGTATTATTTTTAGGTTAATTTTTTACAAGACTTCAAAATCTCATACTCGATGACAAGTCTTTACAAGTCTAAATGGGGTTGCAGTTCCCAAGGGGAGACTTTTTAGAAAAGAATTTATGTGATACTATCTTAACTAGAATATTAACCTCATCTGCATCTTGCAGGAACCTCTGGAGTCTGTCATGCACAAGCCTCACTCTTACCAATCCATGAGAATGATGCATGACAGGATTAACCTCTTGATGTTGGATCTTTCCGAAAGCAGAGATTTTTATGCTGGTTATGATGGCAGATCAACCAAGACAGTACACTTGCAAGAGCAGATGCTGGATACAATGGAAGGTCAGTGTCTTGCAATGCTGGATTGTGATAGTTGGATAAAAAGACAGAGCTGGTGTGTATGCGTGTGCGTGAGGGTGCATAGGCTCATAAAATGGAAACAAAATGGGAAACAGGCTAAGTGACCTGGAAACAAAGAACCCAAACTCCTTTCATTTTCCATTGTCCTGTAGAAGTCCAGCTCTGTAGAGAAAGTATATGCCTATTTCATGCAGGGATAAATAGTGATGTTCACCTTATCTTACCCAAGTCAGAACTGGAGAATAACACAGCTGGAGATTTATTTGTGTGCTAATAAAGAAGCAGCCTGCAATATCCAAGTTTTGACAAGTCTGGAGGAAATTGCTAGAGATCAGATGGTGAGACTGATGGTTTTATACAGCTTTTTGGATTAAAGTTCATCTTATTTGACTGTTGGTTAAGCCAAAAGTTCTCAAGGCCCCAATTACTGTTCTTTAGTACCTGGAGCTTTCCAACCACTCTGAAATATTTTTGGCCTCTTACTTAGGGTTGGTCCCCATTCTTTATCCTGTGTTGCATCCACTGGGAGTGGTCGATCTAGAAAACTGATAAATGAAGCAAGCCTTTCCCTGACAATTCTGTAAATTACTCCTGAAAAATCTTGCCCATTCGAAGTCAATTCTAGCAGTTAACCATGTTGGGAACCTATTGTGCAAGGTGATACAGAAAAAGCAAGTAGGGCTGGCCCTACAGAGTAACACAGAAAAGCTTATTTCTTCACCTGTTATGTTAAATAGCAAATACAAGTATTCATTACCACAGCTGTAAGCCCAGCTACCAGAGCAGTAAGAGCTCATTCTAGTGGCAGAGATATCATGCTCTTTAATGTATGGCATAAGCTCACAATGCTGTGTAAGAAAGTACAATTACTAAGTTAACAGCAGTAATGTTCCAGATCCTAATGTCATTTATATCTTTTATGATGTGTTTTCATTATATCAACTGCTGCTAAAGCTGATGTAAGAAAAGCAAATTTCCTACAAACATGATCATTCAGGAATTTGGAGGCAACTGGTCATGCAAAAGATGCCTCCTAATTCTTCCATACTTGTCTTTGGTTTTGTGCTTTGGGAATGAGAGGGTTTGTTCAAGTTCGCCAGGCGTGTACTCAACCCCAAAGCAGGTGGAAGGCTGGCCAAGTCCTAGCTTTGTTGCTAGAAACATACGGGCACAAGCCTATTCTGTGTCAAGATGTGAGTGAGAACTTCAGATACGCTCTCCCATGTGCTTCCTCCAACAGTGAATGTAGTTCAGATAGCAGAACCACCCGAAGCACATGATTGGGTGTGACAGGTATTATCGGCTGCTGAGCAAGTAAAATGAGGAAGAAGTCATCCGAGTTCCTTATCACAGCAGGACAATGAACTGCTTTTCCCAAGCAAAAAATAACAGAACTAGAAATGTATTGAGAAGCCGGAGTAGGGGAATGTGGGACTTGTCTTGATGTTAGGGGAGTGCACTGAATCTGTGGCTGCGGCACCGGCAGTGCTGGTGGAGCTCACTGCAGCACGGAGGGATCGTTTACGTGCAGGGTGGCTCTTGCAGTGTTGTTGGAGCTACTTTTTGTCCAATTCCCTGTACAGCTCTGGCATGTTCCAGGACTTTTCTGCTTGCTGAAGGAGCTGATCCTGGTTGTCCCTGTAGTTCCTCTCTTGCCAGATTAAAAATTCAGGGAAGAGAAGAGCCTTTTGATCCTTCCAGGGGTGAGTGCTGGTGTCTTTATAAGCCAGTTACTGAGGTGAGATTTTTTTTTTTTCAGATCGCTTGAAGATGATTCCCCTATTAGCTTTGAATTTAAAACGCAGCTAAACCTTCTCAGATCGATCTGAAAGGCAGCCGAAGTGCCCGCGGGTTTGTGCGTCCCCCGGAGCGGCGAGCGGCGGCTGGGGCGGCTCCGCTGGGGCTCTGTGCTGCCACCTCCGGGCGCGCCGGGGGAAGGGCGCCCCGGCCAGCCGCGCCTCCTTCGGCCTTGGCCCTGAGATGCAACCGAATTTTAAGAAGCGTTGAGAATCTTAGGAGAGAATTGGAGTAGGGATACTGAATTACCAACATAGCTGTTTTAATGTGGCTGAAGGAAAAAGGGGACTTTGGCTATTTTCCAGTGCACTCTCAAGTTATCCTGCTCTAACACTGCTGTAAGTGGAATTTCCACCCATCTTTGTAGCAGTAGCTACGTTTAATAACACAAGGAGATGATGTAATGAGAGATAGGATAGAAGCGGCAGCATTTCCACAGCCTGGAGTCAGACCTGCTTGCTGGTGCCCCAGGCTAAGGGATTGAGGTAGATGCGGCAGCAAGTCCTAGTTGGAGCACATACAAGACGGGTATTGAAAGATGTGTCCCTACCAGTATATTCACTGGAGCATGTAAGGAAACAGACAAAGGACATTTCCAAGGGTATTGCAAAAATATAGCAGGATTACATAAACATACAATATAAATAGTTTGTTATCATATTTACCCAGATTACCCAATAATATGTGAAGTGTAACTCCGTAAATTGTGTTTATTTACACTCTTATACTGAACTAGCAGCAGAGGCTTGCAGCATTACTGTAGGAACTGAGGGAGGATATTATGTTTCCTATGTTATTGGGAAAGAAGCCAGAATCACTTCCCTCCCCTCAGTAGAGTTCCTAGAGATTTGAGTCCTCTGTACTGCTAACATCGACCAAATTGGTTGTATTCAGGGAAGGTTTTTGTGTTCCAGCCTTAGGAGAAAAACTTTTTTGCTGTCAAACTACTCTGCAAAGCAGAAGTAGGCAGCTTAAGAGAAGTGGAAAACAGAAAAGCAACAGCAAAAGACTGCTGTGAGAAAGGTTAACAGCAAGGAATGAGAAACGTCAAATAGCATGAGAACCACGAAGTAAAATGAGCATGGGCATCCAGCAGCAGCGGAACAAAGCATATATGGACAGAGAGGCTAGGTGGGAGAAAAGATCAGTTGGAGATTCTACCTGAAAAAGATAAGCTTGCCCTTGATTCCTTCTCTCTTCATGAGAGACATTGGAGGATTAGGATGACTTTAGGTCTATTGGTTAAAAGAAACTACAGTTCTTGTTTCCTGGCTGAGGCTTATCTTTAAAATAGGAATTAGCTGGCTAAAATGAAGTGAGCAGGTGTCACTGTTTAAAGCTGGGCTGGCTATTAAGTGAATGACAGATGGTCTTTGTTAACCCCCTCCCTCCCCAAAGTGGGAGGGGGGAAGAGAAAAGGGAAAGAGACTTATGGGTTAGAAAAGTTAAAACAGCTTTAATCTAACTATAATAATAATGAAATATATACAAATATACAAATATGTACAGAACCGATATTGCGCTCCCCACCACCGATGACCAATCCGTCACCCAGACACTGCAGGGCACGCCCTGGGAAAGTCCCAGACTGTACTCAGCAGCAGCAGGCAGGAGCTGGATTCAGGAATGCACGGATCGGGATCGAAGGGAGAAGACTCAGACAGAGTCCTCCTTGGACGCTGGCCATAGAAGAAGAGAGCAAGACCCTCGTGATCGCTCCACTTTATACCGAGTATGACACGTATCGGATGGAATACTCCCTTTGCTCAGGTTTGGGTCACCTGTCCGACCCGCTCCTCCCCACCGCAGGGTTGCAGGGGTGACCACTTCTCTGCTCTTTCAGTTCCGGCGCACAAGAAAGTCAGCAGAAGCAAGCATCG
>VZSC01013941.1:234312-259612 GCA_013398225.1 Steatornis caripensis | reverse complement strand
GCTACTGATGTTCCAGCACTAACTATAAACACCGAGCCTTATCACTGCTAGAAGCAGCTACTGTCTGAAAAAAAATGCAGTTAATGTCAGAGAGTGCAGCTTCTCAGGAGAGACTTAACTAAAAAGCAAAGTTACTAAAAGAAAATTGGTTCTGTCCTGGCCCAAACCAGGACAGCAGGCCTGATACAAAGGACCTAGGACAGCAATGTTTGTCCTTTTAGCATGGCATATAGGGTATTTTATCAGTATTGGCAACTTCTAGTCAACTATCTTTGATTAGGTATTCCGGAGTCCTATCCTAGCATAGCCTAGCTGTCAGAGTTCACTGTACCCATAAAAAGTATACTTGTGAGTTTTACTGTACTGGAACACATATCTTGCTTCCTGTGTGCAATTCCTTGACAAGTGTCACAAAGTAAAGTGTTCTGGGCATAGGCACGATTTGGTAAGCATAACTACACGTTCTTTGTAAATTTAGTGGTATTTTGTGACATGATAGTTTTAAATCTCAATTATAGTGGACAATTGTACTGAAGTACTCTTTCTAAAGTCCGTCTGTTATTACTTATGCTCTTTGTGCTAAACTTGGGACATGGAAATCATAGGAGCTGAAATAACTGCAATGTAATGCATAAATACAAAAACAGTTGGGGAAGTGGCAAAGGAATTAAACTTTGGGGAATTAAAACGTATTTCTTGCATGTTCCTCTGCTAAAGGAGGAGAATAGAGAAGCTGAAATATAGCAGAAGTTCTCCCCAGTATGTTGGTTCTCAGTGCACTTCTGTAAATTGGAAGTCTCTTCAGCCTTAGACACAGATTAATTCAGCAGTATAGTCCTTGCCCAGTGCACAAGACAGCATTGACCCTGTTCTTGGTACATCTCTAGCATGGCAGCTGCTAATGGATGGCATGTCTAGACCTTGCTGAGGATACTTGCATCCTAACTTTGTCAGTAAACAAAATGGTAACTCAGCCCAAACTAGTAAATAAAGGTAATGAACGACTGAGACCCTGTGAAAGATGCTATAATCTGGAATGTCTGTTGTGTGTGTTAGTAACGTGGAGCGAATCAAAACTCATTACTTCCGTTTCTGGTATAAAGGCCTAAGCTTTCTGGAAGCTCGATTATCAGTGTCCCAGGGATGGTTTTCTTATGGTGTAAAATCACAGAAGAGCATCGGATATATTCTGGTGAAGGGTCTGGAGCACAAGTCTTATGAGGAGCAGCTGAGGGAACTGGGGTTGTTTAGCCTGGAGAAAAGGAGGCTGAGGGGAGACCTTATCGGTCTCTACAACTACCTGAAGGGAGGTTGTAGCGAGGTGGGTGTCGGTCTTTTCTCCCAAGTAGAGAGGAGACAGCCTCAGGTTGCACCAGGGGAGGCTTAGATTGGATATTAGGAAAAAATTCTTTGCTGAAAGGGTTGTCGAGCATTGTAACAGGCTGCCCAGGGAAGTGATAGAGTCACCATCCCTGGAGGTGTTTAAAAGATGTGTAGGTGTGGTGCTCAGTGACGTGGCTGAGTGGTGGATTTGATGGCACGTGGGAACCTAACTTCGCATCTGAAGTTCAAGCAAATTTTACCCAGCTCGTAATTAAGTTTAAGTTTAAAAGTACGCTTTATAGGCATATGACCTGGAGGTGCTATTAGAAACTCTTGTACCAGAAAATCTTCCAAACATGTTATACTATTTTCTTACGCAGTAGAACTTGGAGCGCTAACTGGATGATATCCCTATTAGATTTAAACAATTGGATTTTGTTTGTGCCTTCTGATCACTGCCATTGTCAGATTTTAGTTCTGCAGATAGGCTGGACAATCTAGTTTATTCAAGCACTGAATTTAGGAGTTTGGTCATCACTGGATTATGATAAATCAACCTTAAGAGGTATCATCCACAGGATGTGCCATTCCAGTGTGCTGCACTGCCTCAGAGAACCTTAAATGAAGATGTGATTAGTACAATAAGGTTTGCTGAAGCTGATGTTAAGGTTTGATGATGAAGTCCTATTAGTTGCATTCATTCTCTTCAGACCTTCTGCCTCAATCTTTGGGATATTGACTTTGAATTTAAAGTTTTATTTGTAGCAAAACATAGCCTGTATATGGAAAATGCAACAATTTCTCCCCATCAGCTGTAATTTTGTCTCCGTTTTTACTTTCTCTTTCCTTTCCGTTTCATTTTTTGCCTTACCTTCGTTGTTGGCACATAAAATTCCTCCAGTGACCTAATGAAGGGATGTTATCTCATTAGGGCAACCAAATACCCCTGCCAGGACACCACTAATTGCCATGTTGTAAGTCAGCCAGCCTTTCAAGCTCCTAGCAGATGTTTTCAAAACTGTTTTCAAAACTAAAACATTTATTTCCAAAAAACAGGCGGTGTTAGTAGAAATGTAGTAGATATGATTTAGTATCTCAGACCTTCAGCTCAGCTGAGTGTCAGTGGCTGCAGTAATGGACTTACAAGTGAAAATGAGATTCATGATGGTTTATTGATTGAAGAAGTAGTGAAATAAAGGAAAGGCTGGCAAGAGCTTCAGGAAATACTCTGATGTGAAGTGTAAAATGGGCCCTGTTAGAAGCATATTTTCATTGTCTTGCAAAAAAACAAAATTTTAAAAAACCCTCCTCTAACGTGTTCAGCCACTCTTTACTGGGAGTAAGTAAAAAGTTTTACCAGGAGGCGTTGTGCCGCCTGATTTCAGTGAAGTTGTTTTCTCTGCACTTTTCATCCCTTGCTGTATCTGCTCACTCTCAGCATGAGGAGTTCACTTCAAATGGGCACAAATCTTCAGTCAGCGTATTTCCAGTCTGCCAGAAAGTGTTGCCCAAATTATTGCACAAATATTATATGCTACCTCGCTAAAAAAAAAAATTCTGCCCAATTTGCCTTACCCTAGCAAGAAGCACAGTTGTGCTGCACTCCTGGTCCTACCTGTCCAAGCTGGCACCTGTGGGTATTTTTATTATTACTCTGAAAGCGCCTTGCCTTCAGATCAGCATCCTTTTATAAATTTGTGTTTTACCCTTTTCCTAACTTTAGCAGGGGTGTAATGGGGTAGTACTGCTCTTGTTGGAATACCAATTAAACTTGCTACTTTTTGTATTAGGGCACAGAAACGAAAGCGTTAGTCTAGCAGCCGAGGATGTAGTTATGCCTTGGGAACAGCATTTGCTAGTANGTAGTACTGCTCTTGTTGGAATACCAATTAAACTTGCTACTTTTTGTATTAGGGCGCAGAAACGAAAGCGTTAGTCTAGCAGCTGAGGCTGTAGTTATGCCTTGGGAACAGCACTTGCTAGTCCTAGAAGCAGAGTGCTTTCCTCACCTGGGAGCTACCCAGGGCAGCAGAGCCATGCAGCTCTGACTGCGGGAGAACAGCAAGCAATGCAAAACTTAGGGCCAAGCATCTTCTTCTTCCGGAAGTTTTCCCTCCTCCCCTAGGGCTGTCAGAAAATGATTGACTCGTTTGGTGGCCAACAGCTACTTTAGCTTGCTGGAAACAAGGTTCTGTCTCCTTATTTGACACTTCGTATTTCCAGCGAGGGTAAAAGTGTCTGCCAAGGCCAGAACCCAGGATGGGCAGAATATACTTGTCTTGGTCTTTATGTTGGGTCTTTAGTACCATCTTCTTAAAATGATAGAAAATCTGTTACCTCAGTGGAGGATTTAGTCAGAGAATGGTTTGGGCCTGAACTGAGCAAGAGGGAAACTGAGGCAGAAGCACTGGCAGGCTGTGTTGCCAGAGAAAGAAATCAAGGTACACTTGATTTTCCTTCTACAGACTGTTGCTCTTTCCATTCCTGAGCAAAGAAAAGGGATGACTGAAAACTGGTCCTCTTCGAGCAGCATAGCTCTAAATCCCTTTCTTTTTCTCTGTTCTGTTAAATTAACGCTTGAGGAAATACTGATGGTGCCTTGCTGCCTCCCTTCTCTCTAGAAGTAAGATTGCAAGAAACTACTCCCTTACTGAGGCAGGCAGAAATGCCAGCCAGGATTATGAACCCTGGCTACATAGAAAAACAGTAAGGAAGTGATAAAGAAAGGTATAGGAAAGGTCTGAAGGAAAAAACAAAAAACTCCTTACTGGTTCGACTGCAATGTTTTTCATCTCTCTACCTCCAACATTCAGTGTCTCTAATGTTTTGTGAAGCTGTTGTAAATGCAGTGTTTGTTTTGCTTTGCTCTCACAAGGTTTCCAGAATCCCCTGCTCCACAGCAGATCAGTATCTTCCCCAGAAGAGCTCTTGAGACTTGCTGTGAAATCTCGCTCTACTGTGGTGAATGGAATAGAATGTTTCTCCGAGTATTTTACAGACCTCAGTCTTGGTTTGGAATGCATTTTCCCCATATCCTTATGGAAATTCAGCATACCCCTGTGATGGCATGGAAGACCTGCTTAGGTCTCTGCGGAGTAGAGTGCTAAAATGCATAATACCAGCAGGACTTCCAGCAATGTGTCAGAAACAAGTGAGAGCTGCGAAGATGTTGCTCTCAGGGGGCGAGAACAGAGCCTTCACATGACCTCTGTGCTGTCTGCAACTATTGGCCAGTGCTACCACCTGCCCTTTCCATTTTGAAGGGATTTGGTTGACATAATTGCCCCCAGCTTTGATTAGCTAACAAGTTTAGATTCATGTAGGTGGTGCAGAGCACCATGCAAGTGGAAGGCTAGATAATGCAAAACTAGAAGACAAGCTGATTAAAGAGAACCTATTTATCACGAATATAGCCTCACAGTAAAGACGCCCTTCTGTCTCTTTCTTGCTTACCTCACCTTATTCCTTTTTCCCTTTATTTTCTTTCTCCATCTGCTCTTAATGAAGCAATAAGAAGGGTGAGTGCAGCATCCTTAGTGGACTGTTGAAGTAAGCATCTCAAAACTAAAGGGATTTCTTCTTTGAAGTGGTGCACCACCAATAGTTTCAGCAAAGCTACACTAACACACACTAGGAAATAATTCCTCTTGGTCATTTCCCTAGTAGGCAAGGAAGAAGGAAATATGAAGTAGTATGCTTTCGCTTGACTGCACAGACATTTTAGTACCAGGTCTGAAGACTAGGTTGGCTCTCACTGTACATACCGTCATATGGATTTACTACTAATGCACTTCTTCCCTCTCCTCAGTACTGGGATAAGACATTTGCAAGCATAGTATGTTGACTTAATTGGAATCTTTTCAAATTACGGTAAAGAAAAAAATTCCCCCTCTCATAAACCTTATAACCACACTCTGAGTTGGCTTTATGAGAACTGGATGGCATGAACTCATAACAAATTCTGATGCTGGCTTATAGACAGGTCAGTGCAAAATGGGACGGTGCTCTTGTGTTATTGGTACTGCGGATGAGGCTGCCAGTGGTTTCAAATCAGAGCAGTTTCTAAATTTGCTGTGAAATACACTAAGAGCCATCATCTCTAAGAGGTTTTTTTATTGCTACTTGCAACATTCCCCTGTGCAAGGTCCCCTTCAGCCTCTGAGGCCTGGGATTGCAAGCCAGTGAGTGGGGCTGGGCTGAGTGCTCCTTCGTGGTCTGTGCTGGGAGTTAGAATCCCACAGAGAAAGGTGGTGGATGCTCTTTAGCTTCTGACCGCTAAAGCCATTAGCTTGGATGAAGAGTCTGGTTTTGTTGTTTGTCTGCCAGATGTGGTAGCCAAGAGAAGTCAAAGGACACAAAGTTTGGGAATATCTTTAACCACACATCCATCACTGGTCTCTTTAATTGGATTATTGTTTTTTCCTAGAAAAACCTCTCATAAATCATCTACCTCTTCCATTTGATAGCAGTTTCACTTTTGCATTGCAGCAGTATGAGGCTGAATGGTGGCAGAAAAACTGCTCTTTGTAGAGGTGAAAAGGAAAATTCTGCATAGGAAAAATGGCGAGGGGTGCGGGTAGTGCACTCACTTCATTGCTGCTAGATTTGCTGGCTGCAAAGATTCTGCCTTCAGTGGAAGGATTTTCTGTCAGCAGACCTCTCAGCTATATTCATTTCCATGGGGGAGGGACCCGTTCTGTGCTTTCAGTCATTTGAAAAGGGAAGGGCTATATTGTAAGTGCAGAGGGTACCCTCCAGCACAGCCTCTTCCAATTTGATATTCCTTGGGCAGAACAACATCCAAGACCGTTGTAGTATTTTCATTTCCCTCCTCCTTCAAGATTTTGCAAAGAACATGCGGTAGGTGAGAGATCAGGCTGGCTGATCCTATTCAGTGTGTAGCATCACAGGTAAGGAAAGAGACCGCCGCACCGAGCTGCACGCGCTGAATGAGATTTGACAAGTCGTGGTGGAGGGCACATGCATATTTGAAGTTTCACAGGTCTCTGCCTTGAGCATCTCGTTTGCTAGTCTGAGGCTACAGTCAGAAGTGTCAGGTGAAGGGGTAGCTCAGGTGTTTGAGATACTGTCTAGAAAAGCTTGTGGAGAGTAGATTTGATTACGTTCTCCTCAGCGAAAAATGTAGGCCTTGAAAGCAAGTTGTGTTGTGCTCTACTTCCTTTTCACCACCGGGAGGAGCTGGTAGAATAGCCTCCTAAGTGCCCCAGGTGCTTTCACTCCAGACTTTTTTTAGACCCAGTAGAAGCAGCTATGCCTGTGAAATGTGCTGGGTTGGTTGTGGGATAAAGAGCAGTTCCCTGCATGTACGTTTCCCACTCACGCTGCTCTCTTGGTACAGAGAGGGCAGATACTCCTTTCAGCTCAAGGTCATACATTGAAATAGCATATTGCGTTGGACTAGGTGCAGTAGAACAGCCAGAAACCAATCTACACAGGGCGATTTCTAAATATCAGAGACATGTCAAAGCTATCCAAAAGCAAAATTCTGCCTTAAGCTAAGAGGGAAATGCATGAACAGGCCTCCAGGCTGTTCAGATGCTTCAGGCAGTGTTCCTGCTTCAGCTAGCAGGCCCTATCACTCAATCTGTACGGCACGACCGACAAGTACTTGTCTGAGTGGTCAAGCACGCTGAGGAGAAGGGGACTGTAATTTTTACACATTTTCCAAAGCTCCATGGCTCAGTTGTGCCATGTTTCTCAGCTAAGATGAGAGTAGTGAAGAGTTTCTGAGAACACAAATTTAAAGAGCAGAGATAATGTTGAAACAGCATGATAAATGTGGACTCTTCCCTCTCAAGACACTAATGATGGGCATGTCTGCGACAGTATTAAATGAGTCCAGAGATTCTTTCTAGCTTAATTCTTTGCAAGTAAGCAGAATGAGGTTTTATGCAATATGAATGAGATACCTACATCATAGTATCTTTGATCCTTTGCTCAGAGCTCAGATGACAAACATTGTGTGGACCCTTACAAGGTCACTTTGGGGAAGTCAGTTTTTAAAAAGCTGTCTGGTGATGGGGTAGTCAGCTGTACCACACAGCAATGTATCATGGAACAGGCAAATGTGGTGGGAAGGAAAGTGGAAGAGTGCCAAGTGCATCTTTCTCGGCTAGAATTTGCTTATGATGTTATAGCATCTTTTGGATACCTTATGGTAATTTCAAATGGTCACAGTGCTTCATAGCAGGGAGACAGCACAGCTCTATTACTGAATGAAGAGAGGGAGAGCATCATACCAGAATACCCTTACCACTTCCTGTAGGCTTCATCAGGCTCTTGAGCACTTTGCTGTTGCCCACAACCATTTGCCCTTGAGATTCTCAGACTGCAGAGAGTAGCTACTCTCCAGGTAACAGCTATAGTTCTGCCTCTACTTAGATACTGAGAGAATAGTTGCGGAAGTCAATGTAAAGAGACTAAATAAGCCACGTTGTCTGGCAGTTAGTAGGGCATTTCAAACATATTGTGTCATGCATGGTCAGCTAATCGAGTGATATGATTTGGTGAGCACCACTCGAGCTCTACAGCAAATACAAAAGCTATTTGAGTGATGAAAATGCATGTGAGCTCCTTGGGTGATGAAAGAGCATTTACACAATTTGAGTATTTTCCCTCTCAGATGCTGGATTTGGGACTTCCAGCTAATCACTTACACTGCAGAGCATCCAAAGTCCCTGAAAGTCTTTCAGATAAGGAGGAGGGGAAGAACAGGTAGCTATGAAACATTTATTTTCTTGGCTCCTCAGACATTGCTTTCTGCCAATTTTCACTGCTCCGCACACACAAAGCTATTTGTCTCTTAATGCTGAATCCCATACTGGGATTCACAAATGCTTCTTCCATGTGTCTGTAGGGATCAGGCAGATGTAAAGAGTTGCCTTCAAAGAAGCTACATGCTTTGGAGAGAGAGAGAATGCTTAATGTTGGTATTCTGCGTTAAGCTATGGAAGGTAATCCAATATTAGGACAGAAGTAGGTCTGCATATGTAGTCCGTAATTTAGTGTTCTACCTACACCAGAAAGCCTTAAAACTCAGCAGTGAGGCAATCTCATAGGTGAAAATACACTGAAGCACTTAAAAGCCCAGATCTGCCCCACAAGAAAGCAAGTACTGCTCCATAGAGCCTGTCACTCGAGGTTCAAGGCTGCAGAATTAGGCCAAGATCATTTATTCTATCTGTATATCTAATTTCTGCAATCTGGTACCTTATAGCGGCCCTTTGAGGTAAAGCTCATACCACATCTCATAAAACGGAACCCTTTGGCTAACCAAAGGCATTTTTCCAAGAATAATCTAAGCAAAGTTGCAGACATCATCCAGGAATTCCTCGGCACCTGTAGTCCTACAGTTTACTGTCCCCGTGAGGATTTAGGATAATGACTTTCTGTTTGCACTAGCTGCTGTGTTTTCTATTTGGGTTTTGTGGAAATTTCCTTTTCCATAAATGAATTGTGTATTTCTCCGCTACACACATGAAATTTGAACACGACTGACCTGAATGTTCACAATGTGAAAGGAGAGGTAAATAAACCAAACTAAGTTTCTGATATATTGAGAAGTTCCTTGTAAATGGTTCTCATTTGAATTCCTGTCTAAGGATTGTTAGTAAATAAAACTTAAGTTAAATTTAGCAAAATTGCAGGGCACAACTCACACAGCCAAACACTTGAAAGCAGGGGCAGCAGTCATTGAAACCTATGCCTCTCCTTCTTTCACATGCTTACAAAAATATTACCGCTTCTGTATTCTGCTGTTGCTCTTACATCTCCAATAAATATCCAAAGAAGAAACGCTATTCTTGTTTCATTTTGGAAATCCAGCAGAAAATGTTTAAAAGTGCTTTTACATCAATACATCAGAGCATCACAAGTTCCGTATGTTCAATGAAGTCTTTACTGCAGAGGTCGTAGTTACTGTTACGCGTCTCGGGCCTCTCCAGAGGTGGCTAAAGGTATACAGCAGCAAACTTAGCATGCTGAAATGTTTGGTGTGTTCACTTCAGGCTACTTTTTCAATTCTGGTTAAAATCCTTTTGACAAGCACCATTTCTTACATTTTGGAAACCAGGATGAGAAGAGCATGGTTATGACCAGGAGATACATCCCAAATACGTGTGATGCCATTCTGAGAGGTGACCCAAAAGGAAAAAAATATTTAAGCTTAGAAATAATTAAAGCTTGAGATTTCAGCTAACGAGCATTAAAAAAGCATCCCAGAAGTGGTTTTGTTCTGCTTTGCGTTTTGCCATATCAGTGATGTTTTTGCAAAAAATAAGTTCTGGAAGAGCGCTAGACCCGCGCTAATGCGGCAGGACCTGCACTGTAACTATCTGAGTTTGAAAAATGGTGTCTGCCTGCCTGAGCTCCCCTTATAGAAATAACAGTTAAGACAGTGAGACTCTTCTATTTTGCCCCTATGCTTTCATGTCTAAATAGTTACAGTCACCTCCCAAATAGAGTGTTTGCCTTGCAATTGAGGGACAAACCCCATGCCAGAGGAAGAACACTTCCACGTAGGTTTAAAATCATTCAAGCAAACTGTTATTAGTTACAAAGGAAGGAACGTGTCATCTGTTGCCTTTAAATTTGAACAATGTAAAAGGCCAGGAGAAGTCTTTCATGCCAGTGTTCTGTGTCAGCACTTTCTGATTATATTATGTTGATTAGGGTTTTAGGTTACATACACACTTTAGGTCTAGGTTAGAAGAGGACAAGCAATTTTTTTGTGTCTACTTTCTGTTCTGTGTTTGGTGGAAGGAGGAATGAAATGTCTTTGTTTAATTGGAGAATACTTTATTTATGGAACACATTGCAGTACTACCTTTATCCTTAAGCAGCAGTTCATTACGTGACTGTGTTTTCTTTCAGTCAAAATAGCTTCCATTTTTCTCCAGGATCAGTGGAAAAAAATCTTCAAGGTAATGGTCTAACCCACCTAAATCATAAAAATGTTAATGTTTCCTGTCTCTCCTTTTTCCCACTGTGCTCTTTCTGCCTCGTCCTCTGTGAGCTACCACCCTAAGTTTTTTTGCAACAGCCAGGAATGCAGCTTTTTCTTGGCCATGTTCTTTCCCTTTTTTCAGGGCTGCATGCCCTGCAAGAATTGAAGAAGCATTGGTCCAAATAATGTTTGCCAGTAGTGGCTTGGAGTACCTTAACTTCAAGAAATCTTGGCCTCTTGTCTTCAGATACTCTTAAGTATATTTTGAATTCAATGCTGTCTTACTTTTCTTCCACATAAGAAAAGCGGTGATAAAGATAATTGTTTGTAGTGTGACTGTACTTTGTTCTCGGTAGTCACCCAGAAAATGGTTTGGACAAATAAAAATTAAATTAAAAAAAAAAGTTGCATATATAGGGAGATGATCTAGAAAGCTTAAATTGGTAGCTTTACAGATACATTACCTGGAGGCAGAATGAATAAATGCTAGTCAAATGGGTAAAGGGAATAAGGACCCTTGTCTATAATCACAAGCTAATACTTTGTCTTGAGAATTGTTCAAGGTTGCTAAGTGACAGTTATGTACTGTGTATCACTCGCAAAACCTAGGAACATAAGAGTAAAGAAACAACTGAGGACATCACAGATCTAAGCTTCCTATGCAACAAACGTTTCTTCAACCAAATAGGAAGAGAACAAATGCTAGTGGTACATCAAGCTCAATNACAAGCTAATACTTTGTCTTGAGAATTGTTCAAGGTTGCTAAGTGACAGTTATGTACTGTGTATCACTCGCAAAACCTAGGAACATAAGAGTAAAGAAACAACTGAGGACATCACAGATCTAAGCTTCCTATGCAACAAACGTTTCTTCAATCAAATAGGAAGAGAACAAATGTTAGTGGTACATCAAGCTCTAACGAAATAGTAATTGTAAAACATTTTTAGTCTAAAAACGCTTACATTGCCAAATGTGAAACCTGAGAGCTCTCTTCCTTCATCGCATAAGAGATTGTGTGACGTGTGGAGGCCATATCCTGGTTTACTGCAGCTGAGCATGTGAGTCCAGCTTTTTCAGGGAACCAGTTTAAAGTTAGCTATGCAAAAACTACCAGCTTTTCATGACATCTGAAAGTTGTTCTTATCACCTTATGGAGAAAATAGAGGGTAAACAAGCTCATTCATGACAAGCGGAGAGCTGATGTAACAGGTATTTACATTTTAAATCCATAAGCTGTACGATGGGGTTTTTTCCTCCCATAATCAAGTTACAAAGTAATGGACTCTAAGATCTTTAGATTCTTGTGTCTCCTGAAGAAGAGCCCTCCTAGCATGCCAAATATTTTTTTTTATTATTTTTTTAGTTCTTCTGGACTAGAGAGACACAATTATTGGCCCTCTGAAGTTACCCTTCAGTCCTTCACATCATGAGAACCATCGAGCCCTCCTTGTGAGACACTTCTAATAAAATAAAGTCTAAATACTGACTAGCAAAGGAAGGAAAAGAATTGACAGCTAGCTGCTAATAGCTCCTCCATGTAGCAACCTAAAGCTTTCAATTGCCTCTCCTTATCTCAGTTATAGCAGTATAACTTAGCAGTTGTTCAAGTTAAAGGAAATATTGGTGACAAATATCCAGGTAACGGCACATAGAGCATTTATGGCCTAGTGATAAGTAGCAGCTGCAACAACGTCTTGTAACAGCCTGGTTTGTCCCCGTTTATGTCTGTTTTGAGGCGTAAGAGCGGAATAGACCCGCTATGTTACATGTGTATCTATGCCATGGTTTTTAACATTAGGCTGTTTCTTTTTGCCTCTCTTCTTGTCTTCCTTGCAAATTCAATTAACTTTTATAGATAAGCGGTATTTCCAAAGACATTAAGTTCCTACAAGTTTTGTGAAAAATCTTTAGCTGTATTTAGGAAAGAGACAAGCTACTGACTTCCGCGAGGAAGGTAGGTAGGTTGAATTCTACCATTCTGATATATGCAGATTCTTACGTAGAATATTAAATATTCTGATATATATAGTTACATAGAGATATATGCACACATATTTTTATCTATTCTGATATATATAGTAGCTAGAGATCATGAGTCAGCCCCAGTATAGCTTGAATGTTGTGTAACTGCACATACAGGGTATGAGGGAGGCAGTTACCATTGGGAGCATGGTAAAATCATGGCAGTTATGTGGGGCAGGGGGTGAACTCAGGAACATAGTGTACAAATCTGTACAAATGCAGGCTTTGTTAGTTCTGCTGTTCACAGAAGAAAAAGTGTTATTTGACCACAGGAATTGTTCATGTAGCATAGGAGTACATATAAACTGTGTGTGGAATAGCACTAACCATTAGTTCCTGGTGATAAAATTTAAAAGCAAATCTTTTTTTAGTCTTCATCGTTATTAGACTGTTTTTCCGATCAGGCAGTTATTGAGACTCGACGGCAACTTTTGCGTTAGACTGTTACGTTAGTATTTAAGCAAGCGATTAAAGGGACAAACAGACTGCATTAAGTAGTACAGCTTCAGCAACACTGTGCAAAGGTCAGATGTAATAAGGGAGTATTTTCTGAAGAAGCCATACCTAGGTTTTTCATATGCCTTTGTAAGGCAACTAAAGATGGCGGAGGTTTTCATGCTTGAGAAATAGAATGAATAAAAATTTTTATTTTTACAGTTCATAGTTGAATGATAACTTCCTGTCTCGTTGCCTGCTTTTGCAAGTCAGTGGCAAAGTTACAGTCAAATTCATTCATGCCATGTCGAGTTAACTGTCCAAGAAGAAAAAAAAGAGAACAGAAACCCTTTCGTATAAATTTACTCCTAATTGTTTTGCAATCAGTTTAGATTCCATTTGTAATCAGAGAAGCCAAATCAATATTCAGCTCGGCAAATGTGCTATGGAGGCAGTCTTTCCTGATGCCAAATACGAAAACCATGCCAGCTTGCAGTGTTATGACCTTTCTAATCTCACTATATGAACAATGCTGAATCTTCAATTTTGTGATTGCCAGGTTGCCACAGCGCCCCTCACTGTGAGGATGTTTTACTGTATACTGACAGTACCTACCCACCTCAATAATTGTGATAAAATTTCTTCTTGGTAATGCCTACAACGTGTTTTTGCAGTAAGCTATTCCTATTTTATCAATAGGAAAACTAAGAAGGGAGAGAGGTTAAATTACACGCTCAAGGCAAAAATGTAACCAAGTCGCAGAATTCCAGTGCCTTTGCTGTACTCATAATTACAAGTATGCTCCTCTTTTTTTCTTACATTAATTTATTGATTGTTTCAAGGACAGTGGGAATATTTCCCACACGTGTCCTTTTCTATAAATCTCATCTGAAGAAAAACACTTAAAAATCTCTTTCAATATTACATTTCTAATAGTGTTTAAATCTTTAATTTGTCCAAACCCAAAACACTAACATTCCCAGTACTGATAAATTCGAGTTGTATTTCTTCAGTATTCATGATGTATTAAAATATCAAAATCCTTTAAAATTTTCCTAGTAATCCAGACAATGCTGAAGTCCATCTGGCATCTCAGAATTGATGAGCTCCAGGTGCAAAAATCTGAATATTATTTCAAAATCTTTCTGCATAGTGGATGTTTGGTAGCATCACATAATTGGTCAACAAGAGATTTCCTGTGATGCTATGCACGTGCTCAATTAAAAATATTAGTGAGGTTGACAAGTCAAACACTTCATTGTTAGAAACTTCACAAATCATTACCTGACCTAGTCCTTTAGGTAACAGGTAAATGTGTGTTCCGCTCTTTCTAGGTGACTAGTTGAGATTTTGAGCCTTAATTATAGAACTGTTATTAAGCCTTAGCAATTGTGCTAATATTACTAGCAAATATATTCGTAACACAGAAATGTTCTTAAAGACAGGTCTTTGTCACAACAAATTGGACATTTAATATTAGATGGTAAGTTTTACCGTAATCTCGATGTTTCTCAGATCCTTTCTGTAGTGTAGGTAATGTCTCCAGTCATCTCAGACAGGCATATGAAGCTGGATTTTCTTCATGTATACAAATGCTTTTTATTATTTGAAAATAAGGTGTGACAGAAATTTCAAAAGGGCATTTTTATTTTTCTTTTCAGATCTAAATGGGAGTAATGTTCAGTAAATAAGGCCTTTCACCGTAATAATGAAGATTAAAGCTATTAAAGAGATATTTGTCCATTCTGTCCATTCTAGTGGATAAAATGTGGCTCTGTGGTAAAAAGTACGTGTGTAATGACGTAATTCAGTATTGTGTCCTTCATAGCAAGAAAGGTCCAAATTGAGATTACAGAAGCAACATTTACGTCTGGTATTTTTTACATTTCAAATGTTTGATTTTATAAACATACAGTTCTTTTCTTTCTTAAATGCAGTTTTAAATGGGGAAATTCCTGGATTTACAAAATAGTAAAGTGACCTCTTGTTCTCTCCCTCAAATTCCATCATCTGAGTATTGATATAATCAACAAACACCATTAGAAAGTTTATCACTTGAGCTAGTATTTTACAGTGTCATTCCCTACATAGCCAGACAGTATAGGAGGGGAAGGGGTTTTGTCTTACCTTTAGAAATTTTTGCATTCAGAACCAAAATGACAGTTTAAGAAAATATTAGGTGGTGTTCTAGGGCTGCTGCTCTGCTTTTGTGAGCACAGACACCTCCTAGGCTGCAGCAACTTCTCCTTCATCTCCTCAAACCTATTGTTGTCCAGTTTCCAGTTTGTCTCAGTCACTTTTATCACTAGGCTTCACGCTTGTGCTGTTCTGCCTTGCTCCTCCTCGGTCTCTGCCTTTTTCTTTTTCTGCGAGGATGGCCCTTGAGTCACATCCGATACAGGGAGCTGAGAGTGGTTTGAGCGTGATCAGGGTGGAAGGAATTGTCAAGAACATTATCTGCTAAAATCTGACTCTCCACCAACACCTGTGTATTGTGACTTTCAATGATTTCTATGTTTTCTTTCCTTCTCCAGCGAGAACATGGTAATTTTAGGGGACATACAAGTGGATTATTCTTCAAAAACAGTTAGCATAAGTACCTAATGGTGACAATTGGGAAATGAGCATAGATAAATTATAGTGCCTTTAAATAGCAGTTAGCACAGGGGTAGAGTCTGTTTTCTAAAAAGATTTACAAAGCCATAAGCCAGTGTAAACTGATAAATTAAAAGGTAACCTAGCTTTTAAACTGTCCCTTTGCTACAAAGATCCAGTTACAAGTCGAAAGTATTTCCTTCCTAACTGAAGAGTTTTCCATGCATTAGGAAAGACACTTCCTGAAACTCCAAGGCACTCTTACTCAAAAATCATTAAATGATCACAATAAAAAAGTAGCGTATTTTTCCCTGCACCATAGCAAACTATTCACACGTAAATAATGCCTTGTTTCTTGTCTTCCACCAAACTTCCAGTTCCAGTTTTTGTAATTGTCTTCCAGGATTAGCACTCGATAGGATAACTCCAAATCCCAAGCGCTAAAATGCAGTGTAACAAACCGCCATGCTGTGAGCTGGTCCAAATTATGCGAACATACCAGCTGTTGCCAAACAGTTAGCTTGGCACTGGAGCCCAATTAAGTATTTATGCCCATGTAAAACACTTCCCAGAGCTCTGGCTTATATGTACAAAAAAGCCTTTGATTTAAACGAAAAATAAACTTCTGAGGCAGGGGTGGGGGTGAAGAAGAAACCTTGCATGTAAACCATGGCTTAAGCATAAGTAAATTCTATGCTTTTAAAACTGCCATTAAATCAACAAAACTCCCATGAATGAAGAATTTTACCACTTTCTTCATGGCAGCAACATTTAATATGTGCCAGGTATGAAAGAGAGGTTTCTGCCTCAGAAGAAAAGGTTCTGTGTTGTGATTTTCATTTTTCAACAGGAGTGTCTTTTGCAAATAGGAAACAGGAAAAACGCATTGGAGGAAGTAGGAAGGAACTAAAAATGGGATGCCAACAGCGGAGTGTCCTTACTGGGAGGAGCACATCTCTGTGCCTTGATTCCTCAGTTAGAGGGTACAACTAGCACTTGCTTTGTGCTTTTGTTCTAGAAAGTCTACAAGCACACTGTGCTAGTACCTATCCCTAGATATCCATCTGTTGTATAGTGCACTACAGTACTGCCCGAAGGCTTTACCTCTAAATGGTACTGTTGGTAACACTAAGTGGGGAAGATTGATACAAAATGTATTCAAGAGCAGTTTGAGGAATAGGGTGAGTTAGAGGAGGAGAAGACAAGAAGGGAATTAGAACAAATGAAATAAATGTGGATTTACTCACAGAGAAGAGTCTCAGTGTTGTGTGAAGTACTCTTTAGGGACAAAGGCAGCCCACAGAAGTGGGGCACTACAGCAAAAGAGTATGTCACTTTTCATCGACTGCTTTATCTGTGGAAGTGTAATAACAAGGAAGAACAAGGATTTTATTTTGCTTACTACTTAGGAACATTATGGCCCTGCCTTTAAGCATCTTGTGTCTCCTTAAGGGCCTTTTCCATATTCCGTGTGAGGGGGATTGGCTATAGGTGTACTTCAGGCTGTTATAACGTCAGGTACTATTTTAATTTGATGGTGTTATAGGTGTAGTCTGAAATATGAAGGTTTACTGTGGGGGAAAGGTGGAGTATTCTCCCATATGCTTTAGACTGTTGATGTATCTCAGCAGCAGTTGGCAGCATCTATGTTCAGACACCTACGTTTATGATACAGTCAAAACAGAAACTCCAGAGGTTGGTGCAGCGTGCTGAAACTGGATGTCTAGTTAGGGAGACAAAATCTCTCCTACTCCAGAATATTTTACTTGAAAGCACTTCTAAAAGACAGGCAAATAGGAAAAAAAAATCATACAACTGTCTTCATGGTGGGTTTATACTACTTTAACAAGTAGTATGGAGGGGACCTCTAGAGGTCATCCAGTTCAACCTCCTGCCCAAAGCAGGGCCAAACACAAAGTTAGATCTGTTTATTGAGGGTCAGTCCAGTCAAGTTTTTTTTAACCTCCAAGGATGGAGATTCCACAACCGCCAGCCTGTTCCAGTATTTCACCACGTTCTGTTAAATGTTTTATAATATCCAATTGGAATTTCCCTTGTTGAAACTTTCTTTCATCAATAGATATACCTCAGCTTCATTCATAGCAGTGGTGCTACAGTATACCTACGGTATAGATATATCAGAGTTTGCTATAAATGAGCTGGGTTTGGTATCAGAGCAGCTGGTTACAGCAGTGCAGAGCTAAGAAATGCCTGTAAAATCCACCTGAGAACCATGGAGTGAACAGGCAACGAAAGGACTGCATAATCTCTTTATCAAGAGGGCATAATGGGACTAAACAGATACAATTCAATAACAGGGAATAGTAGGAGAATATTGGGTGTTTCAAACACTGTGTTAATACACTGTGTTAAGTCACAGCTAATTGGCATTTTATTGCCAAGTTTTCTAGTATCTTGAACTGCTGCCTCCTAAATTGCATTAAGTGTGAAATGCAAGTCATATTCCATTCATCAAAACACTGCTAAAAGGCCAGCCTCAAACTAATTCCTTTCAAAGAGAGCACGGAATGACTGAGGCTGAACTAAAGCAGTCAGCTGCCAGAATGGAGGGAGTGCAACACGGAGGATGGAGTTTGGTAAATCGACAATATCCAGGCGAGATTCAAATGTTATGTGGGTATTGTAACCATAACGAACTGGAACCAAAAGAATGACTTAGATACAGCAAGGCTGTGCAGAGGGGACTGATGTGGGAGTTACGTGTTCATGGTGAAGAAGTACTGTTTGATTAGCAAAAGCTAAAAAAAACGGGTGGCATAGGGAAAAGGAGGAGTTTCCATTATTGAGAGGAGACACAACGCTCGCTTCCAACAGGGCCCTGACTCTTCAAAGCCAGGAATACTGAAGAGCAGGAAGGAAGTAGCTGTGTGTAAATGAATGCAAGCAACTAGTGACAGGTTAGGTATACCGATGCAAATAAGTGAATGTGGTGGTATGTTGGAGCCTTCTCACATCTTGGGTGCCCTTTTGCTTTGGTGACCATATGTTACTGAAGAGGTTCACAGAAAACCCTAAACGGTCACAGGCTTAGAGCCCTGGGAGATGGAGTTCTTAAGCTACTAGAGAGTACCAGAGTACCATGTAGGCAGCAGGGTCCTACTTCTGTGAAGGTAAGGGAAAGAGCTGTGCCCAGAATGCTCAACACAGACCTTACGGAAGGGGCTAGTTACACAACCTATAGCAACTGAGGAAAGCTTAGGGGCCCAGGGATCCAGTGTGATGACTGCCTCACGTAATAGCTTGTTAAGTGTTCAGCTTTACCAACAATACATAATATTTTGAAGCAATTAAATGCATTTACTTCTAGTATCAGCATGACATCTTTATTCAAGGTCTATGGCAGGAGGGCTTATAATTTTAATGAAATACAAAACACATTAAAAATAAGCAAGACATAAAAACTTGATATCAGTGACTCAGATCAGTGTCTAAAGTCAGATGAGCTGCTAAGAAAATGCTAAGAGTATTCAGATAGAAAATTAACTGATTCATGATTCAGCTTAATATATCAGCAGGATGCACTGTTAAAAATGAGTAGTGATAGAAAACTCCAGATAACAAGAGAGAACTCTGTTCTTTTAAGAGGTAGAGTTGAAGAGAATTTAGAACAAGATCGAAAGATGATGAGGTTTTAAGGAGTGAAGCATTACTATTTATAAAGCAAGAAAAAAAATAAATTTGCTGAAACTGTATGATTGCCAAGCTGCTTAATAGAAACCTTTTTTTTCTTCCTGTATTCACACAGATCAGTTAAGTTGGGATAGCTTCATTTTCTTTTTCAGGAAAAGAGATGGTTGGTATGATAATATCAAAAGCTGAAAGGGGAAACAAGCTTGCTGCCTCTCAATTAGACACAGGAAAAATAAATTTGTCTTGAAGAATGCTAGATCAGAGAGCATTTGCTTCTAATGGTATAGCTCACCATACTGTAAAGATCAGGGCAATTTATGGAACTCTGAGCTGTCTTGTTGTAGCCTAAATTTCATGTGTGTTCAGTTTAGGCTTTGGCACAGATATAACTGGGGCTAATTCTTCTCTTCAAGTGACCCCTGAGAATCTTCCACTCTCTCTTTGTTCAGTGAGCTACATTAGTTGCCAACTCAAAAGATGGAATGAGCTCAAGTTTGAGTGGACTAGATTGTCTTACATTTTTTGAGTACAGTAACAGCTTTGTTTAGAGGTAGTTGTTTGCAGGAAAACCTTAAATACTAACTAGCCTTCCCTGTATTCTTTCCCATTATAGGCTCTGTAAAAAGACAAAATTAAATTTGAGTAAAATAGGGTCAAAACTGGATATTCAAGTGTCTAAAGCTAAACCACATTTGTGTGTACATGTCTGCATTTGCCATCCACACAGCTGCTATAGCGCAAGGAACAAGGGCTTGTGCTTTGTGTAGGACTAGGGCAAGATGCCACAAATTCTGGGACTTAGGCAGTTGTTCGGACAAAACATTGCAGGTAAAGATCATGCCTCACAGACTGAAGTTCATGAAATTTACCTGAGTTAGTAAACTTCAGAGCACGAGGTCCGGTGATTATCAAACATACCACAGCACGAAAAAGGGAGTCATACAGGATATGGCAGTACGCTGTGTTATGATAATGTCTCAAAACTTCCCTGTCTGTTACTGTGATTATCATTCTTTAGCCAAGGTCATAAGCCACTGATAATAGATCTCAGTTCTCAGGAACAAATGGTTTTCTAAACCCATTTCAGAAAACAGGATTTTGATCACTTATTAGTGGTTGCACACTCTCATATCAACACATATAAAATGTTCCTGTATGCACATTACTCAAGTTATATTTTTTACAAAGCATATGATAAAGTTTACTGCTGAGAATTGTTAGTAGATAGGCCTACAGCAAGATCTTTTCATGGTTTACTGTATAGCTATCTGCCTCAGAAGTACTGTGAGAAGGGAAATGTGTTGCAGAGCATCAATATCCTCATCTTGATCAGTGCGGCACAGAACAGGCACAAGTTGTTCTTCTCATGGAGGCTGGTGTTGAGGACCAAGATCCTGTTTCTTTCTCTCCACAGATTATCTGAAGCGGGAGGAAGATGTCCATTTTCCTTCCCACCTCTTCAGCATGCCACAAATGTGTCTGAATTCCTTTTCCCTAGAGACAAATGACTGTACTTTTCAGCCTTGTCTTTTGGGGCTATAATTCTTAGGCTCCTGGTCTACCTAGGGAGGGGTCTGATAATTTCTACTCTCAGCTTGCCCACATTATCTTTTCTACAGAATTTCCTGCCCCACCCCAGTGCAGGAAGGCTCAGTTATTTGAAGAGCTCCCAAACCATTGCAAAGTATAGCTGACATAATAGGGAAAGCTAAAATCAACTGCAGTTTACCATTCTGTAACTTATTACAGTTCAGCTCATATGTCTTAAAAATGTAAGGGAGCAGTGAGACAGGCAGCTGTGTATGGAAACCGTAAGAGCTATTCCTACTGGTCAGTTATGTGTGTTTCTTGCACCAGACCCTTTCCCAGAACGACAGACATTTCTAGAAAATAGTCCTGAGGGACCTAAGAGGGGAGATACTGAAAGAGTATTTTGCTGTTCCCATTTTGACTTCCCCCCCCACAGCATCTTGCAGTTCAGCAGTGCAAGGGTACCAGAAAACAGTGCATCCTTGGGTGGCTACTGCCACAGAATTTTGCTGGTCAGTATGCACATATGCTGCCCTCTGACTCCTGCCAGGCCAGTCTATGCCTGAGAACTAGCCTTCCACAACTGTTTTCGGTACAACCGCTATAAAGTCTGCTGTGAGCATTGCTGTCAAGCTAGAGACGCTCATCTGCTTGGGGCTCCCACTGTGCCTACACGAATGCTAGTACAGGTGGAATTTTCGTAGTACAACCAATATTGTTGGTAAAGAGACCACCTCTGTTTTGTTGATTTCCAGTTGCTGTTGTTGGTCTGTTGCTGGAATATGTGCACTTTTAGCTACTTTTTGTAGAGCCGAGCATCTTTGTCAGAGGTTGTATTGGCAAAAGCTATCAGGCACTGTCCATTCAGGGCTTACAGCTGCGACACGGCTGCTCTGCTGGAGTGCATCCACTTTGGCACTTTATTGGTAACTGCGTGTCAACTGTGACCTTGCACGCTTCACGGAGACAATGGGAGGCTGGACTGTACCAAGTTACTTCTCCTATTTTTTGCACGGCTGCATGAAAAGCTGCGATAACAAAACACTGCATACTGTTCATTCTCTGCTGATCAGAATTTGTTGTATATCCAAACCAAAGCAACTTGATGCATATCTATTTCTGGTATGATTTCTAGAATGTCGCATACGGAATAGTTGACTCTCAAAGTTATTTAAAGGAATTCTTGCCAGTTCAGTGGCTTGATCTTATCAGCAGGCAATTGTTTGCTCCTTGAAGCTATGAAGAGTAAAGTGCGAACCACAATTTACTCATGTTTCTGCAAAACCAACACAAAGCCTTCCCCAGGATTTATGTCCAGGAATGATGTCAAATTTTTTCTCGTATGTTTTGCTAGATTATCTGAAGAACAATTATGAAGTACTCACAACCTCTTTTGATTTCTGCTTCACTGAGGACATTCAGATTCTTTTCATAGGTGGCAGCAGTAGTCATCAGCAAGATTCATGCATTCCTCCAAGGGATGCCATGGACAAGTGCACCTGGGCTGCCTTGTTATAGCCTTTGTCTCAATACAATATACATTTTTCCGATTTCCATTTCTCTATTGCGGACAAAGTTTAAACCTCTTCCTTCCTATGCCTTCTTTCCTCAAGAAAAAGTCCACTGTTAATCTGGCAAGCCAGCAGCAGGAGCAGAGGAGGCTCTGAATTTAAATGCTACAATGCATTACAATTACCCAGCTTGGCTTTTGCTTTTCAACAGCCCTAATTTTGCCTGTTGTTTTGCATTCCAATGTTTAATAATGCAAATACCTAGCCAACTGACAGTCTCTTTTCTGAACCAATGCAATAGTTTAACATGGCTACAAAGCCCCAAACACAGGGCTGTACTCCTTAAAACAGAAAGCATGTGTCACTCATAAAGTGGTTCTCCCTCAAAAAGGAGCACTTCTATAATCTCTTCCAATTCCTAAGTAAGCTGACAGCATGTGTATAAAGGTAGTAAATGACCACAGTAAGAATTCCAGAATAGTTCTCTGTATGGACATGGCTGTAGAAAATCAGCTTGGGGAAGGGGGGATTATACCAAAACAAACAAACTACTCTGCATTTAAAGTAAACTGATTATTCCAAAATAAATCACTTCTGTTATGAAGAGTGACCACACTGGGAACTATTATAATACATTTCACTATACTGCCAAGCATAAACTAGGAAGAATAATACTTGTATTTTAAACAATATCTAGCCTGTATGAACTCCTTTTATTTAAGGCGATTTCCATTGCAGGAATAGTATTAGGCAGCCTGTTTCTGTTCAGAGATTCTTATCTCAGTGTTCTCAAAAGCTGCTTTCCAAGAGGTTACCAAAATGACAGATAAGCAGAAAGCTTTAATACTCTGGCTGGAAAGAGAAATTTTTCTTCTTCCATTTCTTAGACAGCATACCTTTCCCTTAAGTTTAAGTTTGGTGCACAACAGAATTTTCTGTACTGTTAAGAAGTTCTTAAACCGCTGTCTTCTCCAGCGCCTATGGAAAACACAACTGTGTCTCTATGAAACAGATGCTTGTGTTTGTTTCAGCCAGTAGTAGTGGAAATTATCTCTCGCCTCTAGCTTTAGTAGCCTTTTCATGAACATTCTCATCAAATCTGGGAAACTAAGTTTGAAATTGTCATTATTCTTGAAAACAATGCTCCTTATTTTCATAAATTCAGCCTTTTCCCTTTTTAACTAAGAATATTCTGGTAAAATTTTTTAAACAAGAGGGTGGCACCTCTCTTCACTACACATTAATACTGTTTTGGCTAAGGAAAGCAGCGTTAGAGTTAGTTTTTCATCACAGAGCGCAGTATGTGCACATCAGCTCCACCTGAGAAAATGGCAGGGACAAGCATCTTGTGTTACAGCAGCATGCAGAAGCCCATATCATTGGCGCAGACCCCTTGCACTGTCTGTAACAGTACCTGCAAGGTACCCTCCTTTACAAATATTTTAATCCTCTCTGCAGTGTAAGGAAGGAAGTTAATTGGCGATAAAACTTTGCCAACTTGGAGGAGAAAAGAAGAGATATATAAAGGCCAATTAAAAGAAAAGGCCCTCGCCGTATTAAAACTCCAGTTGTTTTAACAACTGTACAATAAACAAAACGAAACTCTGTAAGAAAAGTGTACAGTAAATGTCTCAAGAGGGAGAGACTAAAACTTGTGAAATTAACAGAAAGTTGCTGTCTATAGCATTCAGTTTCTTTCCTTTTCTGTGATACACATTTTACAGGAAAAATTACAGCAGAGCACACATGCTCTGTGTTTTTCTTTAAAACGTGCACAAATTGGCCGTACTGGCTGATCTTGCTTAGGTCCCTTTTACTGTCAGTGATTAAGAAGTCTGGGAATTTCTCCTGGTTCCATCCAGCATCATCCAATGGCTAGAAAGGGGTACAATGAAGAAGGTAGCACTGCATCCTCTCAGGGAATGATGTGCAATTCTCTCCAGTAATTCTGGCTGCAAACAGTTGTTCATTGTAACCTTTCTTCCTCCTGGCAAAGGAGAATGAGAAAATTTTTTATCACAGCAAACATTTTTAAATGGAAGTGCGGAGCCGGGTGAATTGTAGTGACAGAGGAGGGAATCAGCTAACTGAAATTGTCAGTGTCTAGGAGTCAAATCCAGGACAAAATTCAGCACATGTTCAATGTAGCTCTTGCTATTTTTAACCATACAAAGTTTTATGCATACCTGGCTTGTGAGACTCAGTGAAAGGGTAGTTGGGACTTCTATTTTTCTACTAAAATAAAATATTTTTATGGTGTTTTAAAGTTTAATTCTATATTTCTGCTATGTATAGACTAGTAGGCTCAAATTTTAATCATAGAATACCAGGTTGGAAGGGACCTCAAAGAACATCTGGTCCAACCTTTCTTGGCAAAAGCACGGACTAGACAAGATGGCCCAGCACCCTGCCCAGCTGAATCTTAAAAGTGTCCGATGAGGGGGAATCCACCGCTTCCCTGGGGAGAGTATTCCAAAGGCTGATTGTTCTCACCGGGAAAAATTTTCCTCTTGTGTTCAATCAGAATCTCTCCAGGAGTAACTGGTACCCATTACCCCTCATCTTTTCCATGTGACTCCTTGTAAAAAGGGAGTCTCCATCTTCTCTGTAGCCACCCTTTGAGTACTGGAATATGGTGATGAGGTCTCCGCTAAGCCTTCTTTTCTCAAGGCTGAACAAACCCAGTTCTCTCAGCCTTTCCTCATACAGCAGGCTTCCCAGTCTTTTGGTCATCTTTGTGGCCCTTCTCTGGACCCTCTCCAGCCTGTCCACATCTTTTTTGAATAGTCGGGACCAAAACTGAACACGGTATTCCAGGTGTGGCCTGACAAGCACCGAGTACAGCGGAATAATGACTTTTTTATCTCTGCTGGTGATGCCCTTGCTGACGCAACCCAGCATCCTGTTGACTTTCTTTACCGCAGCAGCAGCACATTGTTTGCTCATACTGAGCTTGTTGTCTACCCGAACCCCCACATCCATTTCCACAGGGGTGCTCTCCAGCCAGGTAGATCCCAGCCTGTGCTTCACTCCTGGATTATGTTTTCCCAGGTACAAGACCTTACACTTGTCCGTGTTGAGCTTTGTAAGGTTCTTGTTAGCTCACTCTTCCAGCCTATCCAGGTCTTCCTGCAGGGTGGCTCACTGGGCACCACTGAAAATAGTCTGGTCCCGTCCTCTTGACATTCATCCTTCAGATATTTGTAAGCATTGATCAGATCTCCTCTCAGCCTTCTCTTTTCCAGGCTGAACAGACCCAGCTCTCTC
>VZSC01013941.1:186691-222582 GCA_013398225.1 Steatornis caripensis | reverse complement strand
TTCAGAAAGCAGAGGCTAAGCAGCGTTGCAGCGTGCTGCCGGCGCGCCGTGCCCCAGCCTGCCCTGAGCCTTCCCGCAGCCCGTTCACCTGTCCTCCCCTCCCGTCCTCCGGGCTCTGCCCTGCGCCTTCCCTCTGCGTTCCCAGGCAAATGGGCTGTGCTTTCCCGCCCACGTACCTGCCGCACTGCACTCAGCCCGTGGTCCTCTGCTCTGGCAGCCGCTGCGGACCCGTGGCGAGCCTATGTGTTTGTGCCGCTTACTCTCTTTTCTAAACATGTAGGCTTTATCCGACACCTCGCTGGCCACCTTTTAGCGCGCGTTGCACCGGAGCCGGGTCTCAAGCTTGCCTTTGTAATCAGCTTTGTCCTAACCCGTGCACCCCTTTTCCTTCAGCTGAAATTGTGCTCCAGTGCAACTGAGGAGAGGCACAGCAGCCCTCCGGTCCTCATGCTTGCCTCCGTGTCTTACCCTCCTCGTCTGCCTGACAGTTTTTTGCAGAAAACATCCTTTAAGCACTCTTTCATATGTTCCTTGCTGCTTATTGTGATGGGAGACCCAAGGTGAAATCTTTCAGGGAAAGGCGCTACTTTGGACATGTTCCTCGTGTCTCCCTCCTCTACGCACCACGCAGGAGGGAGAGACATTCTAAAGCACCCCTCGGTACATCCCCGCTGAGCACCCAATGTATTTCTGCCCTCTTGTCACATTATTTCTCTACCTTGGTCTCTTTGTAAGTGATAAGCCTCAGAGGAGTTTTCTGTTTGAAGTACTCTGGTAAGGACAGTGGCTTATATTAAGATCCCCAAAGATTACTTTCCTTTAACTCGATACACCTTTGCGTCTGTCGTTTCAGGAGATAGGGTTTTTTTTTTTAACTGATGACTGTTTTTCTAACACCATGCACATCTTCCTTGACATATCAGTGTCTTTATTATGACACTTTGCAATCTGTTTGCCTTAAAGTTTCATTCTTAAAGGTGTCCAAGATCTTATGTTAACATTTGCTTATGCCATATGCTTTATTTGTATGCATATTGTTAATACCATACACGATCCCTTTAGTGAAAAGTGGCCTTTAAGAAAGCGTGCTTTGGCGTCGTAACTTTTTCTCTGCGTTTATAAGAAGTGATTTTTAACCGTTTTTCTTTCATTGGAGCTGTGTGCGATTGCCGGGGTTTTTTATTGTCTCTGTCATGATTGCTGCAGTTTTCAACCCGTTTCAGTGTTAGTCATCAGAGTGCTGTCCTGCTGCCCGACCCAGGAGCAGCGAACTGAAGTATGTATCTAAAGGATTGAGTATTCAGGCTTTCCTGTGGTCTCTTATTTTATTAATAAGGTGCTTGAAAACACCTATAAGTAAAATATCCTCAGCTCATCTCGTTGCTGTTGAGATTTTAGTGAAGTGTTGTAAGGAAAAATGCACAAAGTTCAGATCTGATTTGAGGAAGAAACCAAAAATTGCCCGTTTTGTGAACCTTGGCACTTGGCTAGCAAACCATTAACCTTATGTAAAGACCTGTGTGATTTTATGAATTGTCTCAGAGCCTTGTGGGCTTCCGTTGGCAAGCATCCGTTTTTGTACTGACATCTGGTATGTGTTCGGTGTTTAACTGTGTCTCATCCTACTTAGCGGTTGGTTTTTTTTGAATAGGTACCTGAGAACAGGGCGCTTGAGGTTGTGAAGTAGCAATTATATTCCTTACTGCAACTCACAGGAAGTTGAGAACCAGAAGCCTCTTGCCTCATCTCAAATGCTCATAAATAAGATTTTCTTTGCCATTTGTTTTGGAACATCAGGAACCATATGCTTCTTAACTGCCTTGATTTTGGATATGCAGGAAAAATTAATCCTGTCCCGTTCCCTCATGCCTCTGCATATCCAGAAATAGTTCTGCTTGCTGTGCTCTCTTTACTTCCCTTAAATCTAAATTAGAAGTTTGTTTTCAGCAGTGTAAGAACTATGATGTGGAAGTTTTAGGTAATCTAAGATTTATCGCTCTGGTCTGCTGAACGAAAAACAGGATTTACTGTTCATTGTATCCTGAGGATGGTTTTGGTGCAATGAACAGCTGCTGGTTATTTTAATAATACTATCCTAGGATACTGCTCTGTTGTACTGCAGTCCAGTTTAGTAGGCACCTTCTCTGAACTGTTATTTATTTCGTGTCTGAGAAAATTTGGAATAAGAGACAGGCAATGCTTGTTTAAAATAAAAATTTGATGGATTTTCTTTGTTAGATAAAGGTTAGTCTTGTATTATGTCCTTAACACCGAGAGCAATATAACTTTATTTCTCCATTGTGAATGTTGGATCTCTTATGTTGAAACAGGACATGGTTTTACATAAGGCGTGTGCTAGAGAGGCTACTGTGTTATAATGGAACGGAACTATGAAAATATTTCTCTCTCTCTTTCAAAAGAAAAAGGAGCAGCAAACAACCATTCCAGCAGGGTTCACTCAGATTCTAATAGTATCCAGTCTGGGTTTTGGAGTACAGTCTTCAAATTCAGCTTTTAAACCTAATGTACTGGCCTCGGCATTTGCTACTTAATGTGAAGTTTAAACCTTTGTTCTTCCAACTATATGTTTATCCCCTCAAAACAAAACAGCTGACTTGTCATTACAAATAAATCTGCCTTCTAGTGAACGTTGGAAAGCATGAAGGTCATTCAGTATTGCCCACATGTACAAATCATGAGCTTAAAGCTGTTAACTTTGTAAGGAATGCAGTTTTATCACTGCACAGTGCCCTATTGCTCTACATTCCATAACCTGTGCATGGTACATAAATTTACAATGCAATCGCTCTTTTTATTGTTCTGCTGTTCTGTGTTAGGCTTAATGATTAGGAGCCCTAGACTGCCAAAGACTGCGAATCTTTTGTCTCTCCTTCTCCCTCTCTCCTTCTCCCTCTCTCCTTCTCCCTCTCTCCTTCTCCCTCTCTCCTTCTCCCTCTCTCCTTCTCCCTCTCTCCTTCTCCCTCTCTCCTTCTCCCTCTCTCCTTCTCCCTCTCTCCTTCTCCCTCTCTCCTTCTCCCTCTCTCCTTCTCCCTCTCTCCTTCTCCCTCTCTCCTTCTCCCTCTCTCCTTCTCCCTCTCTCCTTCTCCCTCTCTCCTTCTCCCTCTCTCCTTCTCCCTCTCTCCTTCTCCCTCTCTCCTTCTCCCTCTCTCCTTCTCCCTCTCTCCTTCTCCCTCTCTCCTTCTCCCTCTCTCCTTCTCCCTCTCTCCTTCTCCCTCTCTCCTTCTCCCTCTCTCCTTCTCCCTCTCTCCTTCTCCCTCTCTCCTTCTCCCTCTCTCCTTCTCCCTCTCTCCTTCTCCCTCTCTCCTTCTCCCTCTCTCCTTCTCCCTCTCTCCTTCTCCCTCTCTCCTTCTCCCTCTCTCCTTCTCCCTCTCTCCTTCTCCCTCTCTCCTTCTCCCTCTCTCCTTCTCCCTCTCTCCTTCTCCCTCTCTCCTTCTCCCTCTCTCCTTCTCCCTCTCTCCTTCTCCCTCTCTCCTTCTCCCTCTCTCCTTCTCCCTCTCTCCTTCTCCCTCCTTATTGATACAGTAAGCAGTTAGAGATGGGTGTTTTAACTCTAATGGGTCAGCACTCTTCAAAAAAACCCAAAATCAAACTCTACTGGTTCCTGTACACACACACCCACCCACACACCCACACACACACACCCCCACCCCCCCCCAGTGACTTTCCCTGTTTTGTGTTCAAAAGACTTCTGGGCAAGCACTTCTTGAAGCAAATATTATGTTTTATACACAGCCAGTAAAAGAGATTGATTTGTTTGGGGGCTGTAAAACTTGGGACTCCAAGGAACTCTGTAGCTGGCTGTATTTATCAGTGAAGTCACTCAGCTGCGGTTCTCTCCATGGCTTTAGTAGAGGGTGAGCAAATTCCAAGATTTTGGGAATGGGGGCCTATTTATTCCTTGTACTGTTAGGCATAAGTAACTGCTGGAAAAGACCTTTTTAAAAAAAGCAAAGACATGCTTTGAGTTGTCACGATGATATTTCAGAAAGCAGAGGCTAAGCAGTTTCCGTGAACTGCTCCCTTAAATTTGTCTCACCTAAAACTGCAGGAGATCTGATCTCTTCAGTTGTTTCTGAAAAAAAGCCAAACTCACTTCTTTCATTTGGCTTCCAGAATCAGAAAAATCTATGAAGTGATCCACTAGTAACTTGCTGTCTCCTCTGTTAAAGGACTGAATGAAAGCCCTGAGAGGTATCAGAAAGGTTCCCTTGTTAGCCTCTGGAAAAAACATGATTCAGTGCCCTTCTGCCCGCGTCCTTCTGCGGTGCTCCCAGCACAAGAGCAGGGCTGGGTGCTCTGAAGTTCTCCTTGTAGGACACTTCATGCGTGAGCTTGCCTCTGATGTAACGTGCTGCAGGAACAATAAAACAAATAAATTATGCTGAAGGAATTCTACATGCTTCCTCTCCTACCTCTTTCAAAAAAAAAAATCAGAACTGCCCCAGACAACCCAGACTTTTTTCTATCCTACTGGTTTCTTCTGCCTCATGAAAACAAGAGCATCTAAGCTGACATTTTCCTGAAGACACGTTCTTCACATGGAAATGATTTTAAGGCATACAGCTCCTCTAAAACTGTGTTTGGTGCAAGCTGCCTGTTGCTGTGGAGAGCCCACGTACTTCGTAGAATGTTGGAAGGGCATTGCTGGCTCTGCGCTGCCCCAGCTCACACCTATGCTCTGCCTTCTGTTCCACTGTTTCAAGCACCAGGTAGATTTATTTATTTTTTTTTTAGTGAGCAGGCAGCCTCAGGACACTAGCTTAGTCTTGGCTTTGTGTATATGCTTCTGTGCTAGTCTGTCATAGAAGTTTGGTTTCTGAGTTCATCTACGGACAAAAAAATTTGAAGAAGTATTTCTTAGTGATTTTGAAAGCATATGCATGCTTCCAATTTCAATATTTTTTCTCAAAATTTAATATGCTTTAGAAATAAAAAAATATTGTGATCCACATGCTTTTTTTAAGTAAGGAATCTATGGCAGGTTAGTAAAACCTGCTGTTAAACAGATAGTCCAAGTTTTAGAATCTCTCTGATAAGCTATTTAGAGCTTATATTTTGGGATGTTGGTTGGTTGGGTTTTTTTAAGAAACAATTAACAGGGCTCAGCAGTTTGTTAGTTTGATTTTTCTGAAGTGTGAACTTTCACAGCTTCCAACCACATATCTGTCCCTTTGCAGGGATCTGTTCTTGATGAGGTTTTTATTATATGTGTGCTTAGGAACTGCAGAGACACATTGTCAGGAGACCAACTGTTTGGGAATGAAAGGCTTTACCAAATCATTTTTATAATATTAGCAATTTTTAAAAGCTTAGGCTTATTCGTTGTGGATCCGTGTGTGCTGGGGGTTGTGAAATACCTGCATGCAGGGAGCGAGGGGCATTTTTTCCCCACTCTCTAGTTCGTCTCAGACTAGTTTCTCTTAAAGACTGGAGGGGAAATGTCAGTATAAAGCTATTTTCAGTAGCCTGATTCTTCTTTCAAGTCCTTAGCACGTGGAGTATTTTAAAGCCTGGTAGTCTCATGTGAAACCTTTTGCACCTGGTTGTGCTCGCCTATAAAGCCACGTTGGTCTTTCTGAGCCAAACAGTTCTGAAGGGCTGGATAGTTTTGTACTGAAAATCTTTAAATTTGGCAGAGTACCAAAAAGTAGCTGAAAGTTGGAACTCTTCAAATAGCCGCCTTAACTTTGAGGTACTGTATTTATCTGAGCTTAACACTGCTGGTTAGTATGCCAGGTTTAATTACTCTTACTGTTTTTTTTCTGTTGTTGGCGAAGCAGAAGGCTGTGCCCTTAGATGTGTCCCTGCCTGAGTGTATACTTATGCTAACCTGATTTTGCAAAACTATGCATTTGGCTGCTGTTCATTAATCTTTAAACTAAAGTTGCATCATGGCATAGTAATTTTGTTTTTCTGCTTAGAAGTTTGCAAACACCCTTTACCTAGACCTCAGATTTTGCCCTTCTGCTCTTCTCCTTTCCCACTCTACAAATAAAAATGTATGCCATTCTGAGTAAAACCTTTGATAGTCATGTTCTGGTTTTCCTTAAACAACAATTCAGAAATAATTACTTAAAAAGAGCTGGCTTGAATTTTATTAATAACTGAACTGAATGCTTTGATATATACTCCCAGTGTAAGGATGGCCTTTAAGGAATGGTCTGTTCCACCACACTAATGCACGTAAGTTTGTTGAGGTCAATTACTTAGAGATTACAGCGTGAAACATCTTGGCCAAAGCAATGCCATGCCCTGCTTTCAAGGCTCTGCTGAATAGCCCTGTTTTGTCAGTTTGACATGCCAAATAGAGGGCCTGTTCCCTATCACTTGTGGAGCAATTTTAGCGTGCGTATATCTCTTCCAAACTAATGTGATCTTTATGTCGCATCTTGAAAGAAATCTGTGATTTAAGAAGATGGGAGTTCATTAGTGCTGTAGGGGCTTTAGGTGAAAAATAATGTACGATCTGTGAGTATGTGAATTTAATGTCATCTGATAGAGCAGCTGCAGCCGTGACTGGGTGGGACTGGGTATGTGTGTTGAGGGCTCCTCCCTGCAGGAGGCTGGTGCAGATCTTTAGTTGGATATTAGGATGTGAACTGGAAGACGTCATATTGCCTCTTATGAAAGCACTGCTGGAGGAAATTATTTTATAACTTGGAGATTATTACAATACTGCCTTCCATCTGGGCCATCTGTTCCTCCTAGGAAGGAGGAAGAGATTAGCCTCCCCTTGTGGCCTCTTCATTCACTGATTTGCAAGGTTAGACTTAATGGGTTTGTTCAGCAGGTTCAGCAGTCAGCAGAAGCTTTCAGCTGCCTGATGTAGAAATTGGAGGAGGATAACCTGGGACCTGATTTCTGGAAAGTAATTCAGGATGTGCAGGACCAGAGTTATTTAAGAGAACTTCTTTGTGAGTTTGTTTCGTAGGTGAAATGGATGTTGTACCTTATCCGAGTCATATTTGTACGCAATGCCCATGCTTCCTGCTCTCACCAGAGTCCTAGATGACTCCTTGCCAACACGTTCCTAACCCAAATGTTAGTCACAACAGAGACAAGCAGAGCCACAGAAGAATCACGATAGAGATTAGTCAAAAGGGGTTGTGGTTGTGGCCGTGGTATTCTAGTTACTTTGACTGGAAGCAAGGAGTGACTGTACAGATAGAACACACCTGATTTTAAATCATTTAGGAATATCTGGCTTATCAAAGGTTTTGTACGCATTCTGAGGCTCCCCACTGTACATCCTGCTGTCTTTTACAGGTTGTAGCTTTTGTACGTCTCAGGAAAGTGGGAAAGGAGCATGGACAATTGCCTTGAGTCGGTCGTAGAACCAAAGTCACTGCTTTGCGTGTCTCTATTTTAAACTTCCACTTATTTGGCAGTAACTTTACCAAATCTGTGGTAGTAATGCTTCAAATAGGTAATATTTTGTCATTGGACTCTTGTGCTTGCTTTAGAAAGCCAAAGTGGCACAGTCTAAAGCTTATCTTTGTTTATGCTTGTGTTTCCAGGACATATGATAGCAGAGAGAAATTTTCCTTTATTCACTGAAATTATGCTTTGTCAAGTAAAGGTGCAACATGGTCTTTAACTCCCAGTGATCACAATTGTGATAGCTGAAGAGTCAAGATTTTTTGATGGAGCCTTGCTTGATGTGAATGGAAGGGAGTAATACTTAAACATCAGAAGCAAATGACTTCCTAAACAAAGATGTTAGTACTAGTGTGTTTAAAGAGTATACAAAGCGCAGGAGGAACGTAGAGCTGAAGTAGTCCATTACAAATTCCCTTGTTTCTGAAATGGTGGCTGACCTTAAAAACAAAAAAAAAAATCTCTACTTTTTCTAAAGGAATTAAAGTAAAAAATGGAAAAAATAACCACCTGCTTAGATTCAAGGCGACACGGTTTCTGTAATCGCTGTTTGATGTATTTTTGTTCACCCTTCTATTTCCTTAACAGCATACCCTGCTGAAAATCCAGTCTGAGACTCTCTCTGAAGAGTCCTTTGGAGATTATTGCCGTAGACACAAAGAGCCTTAAACACCTCTGTACTGTAGCGTGTCAAGTCTCAGATCTGAAGAGGGTGCTTCAGATAGTCTTGTGTGTTCCCACCCAAGGAGGAGCTATTTACCAATGCATGGCTATTGGGGCCTGAGCTATCTCATGACTGGAAAAGGTGTTTTCAGGAAAGGTCCATGCAGAGACAGGTCATCAAACGAAAAGCACATCGTATACTTAATAGGGTTTTGTTGTTTCTGCTTGTATTAAATGGCATACATCCATTCTCATTTCTGTACTTACCCTCGGAAGTATGATACACTGTACTGAATGCTGCCTTATCCCTACAAATTGCTGAGTAGAGCTAAGGATATGAATATTCTGGGGCACCGCTCTTCCGATGATGCATCCGGCAAGGATTAAGAAACTCCTGTTGTCCACCACTAACTGTAACTTGAATTTCTTACCAGTACTGATTATATAGCTCTTTTGCCTGTATATCTCAAAGCCTCTTACAAAGTATATAGTAAATAACACCTGATGTTGTCTTCATTCACAACCTAAACCAACTTTTGAGTGATCTTTCTTAAAGCTATCTTTGACCGTAAATCTCAGACTTAATGTACAGACCTTTCCAGCCCAGTGACTTTGTGTCTCTCAGAAGCATAGTTTCTTAGCATGCTATTACTATTTTGCTCTGTACTTCCCTTCCTTCCACCCTATTAATGGTAAATTCTACATAATAGCTCACCTATGTTTTTATAGAGGAAATATTCCACAATTTCCTGCCAATTTAAACAAGAAAACAGTGATTTGCAATTAACTTTTTATGGTTGACTCTGTGTTTTGCTTCGTAACTAATCTCCAACCTATTAAGCAGAGATGCGTTGATTACACCTCGTTGCAGATTGAAATATTATCATTCCTTTTATGGAGCTCGTCTATGCGAGGAGGGAGACCTCTGAGCTTCCTGAGCCGCTTTTGCGTTTTTGTGTTTAAAATATACCAAATTTCCTTTTTGGTTAATGCTAATCTTGAAGTATTAACAAGACAATTTAAGATTTTCTGGCCAAATAGCATAGATTAGAGTTTCAGAATACCTGGTGACTTTTCATTTTCTTATTTCAGATACGTGGAAAAGGGCCTGGTTTCTGGACAAGGGCTAAAGAAGTAAAAGTGCTGCCTTCTAAAAACTCCCTCCGTGTACTAGGATTACTCTACGTTTTAGCCTTAGTTCTTGTGTTAATTAGACGTACACATGGGTAAGATACCTGATTACAGGGAAATGTTCAGTGACTTGAAATAAGATTTTGTGAAGAGCATGTGTTTTTCCTTCTTTTTTTATCTTAAACAGCTTAAAGAAAAAAGTCTTTTTTGTATTTCTTTAGTCTTAGGTCTCTCAGAAAATTCCAATGTCCAAACAAATACTGTAAAAATAGAATTGACTTTTTTGTTTAAACTAACGGCTCTTGCTGCCATGACCCCCTTGCTGTCGGTAAAGATTTTAGTTAGGATATCTGTGACCCTGTATCAAAGCATTGGGAGAAAAATCAATGCCTCATAGCTAAGACAAACAGCAGTAGCATGCTGACTCACTGGTTTTCTGACAGGCTTTGGTTTCCTAGCGGAGATGGGGAAAGAACAAGGAGCACAAGAATCATAGAGTGTAATCATAATCAGTCAACCATCCCTTCTGTTAACATGCCTTAAATCATAAAAGCCCAGATTACCTTCTTCTGTTCTTTGCCTCTTTCTCTTCTCTTTCTTGCCACCTGAACTTTCTAGGTCTTTGAAAGAGAAAAGACAGATGTGATGTGGGTAGTTCTGCAAGGAGGAAGATTGAACAGATTTATCCTGTCTGCTGAAGCAAGCGCAGTAGGGGTCATCTAGATGAAAACCTCCATTAAGTGAAGTACTTCATCTATTGTGTGCTGCACAGGAAAGGCGGTGCATATGCATAGGAGCCCTTTCAGATAAGGAAATGCCTTAGCATCTTAGGCCTCTTTTCTAGGGGGACAAAACTGGAACTTTATGTTCCAAGCATCTGAGTGGGGTTTCCATCACTGATCATACTGTTGTGGTTGGTGTTACTATTTGCAACACATCGAAAATAAATCATCTTGAGCATTTTTTTTCTCTGATGTTTTCCTTTGATTTATGTCATCAGACTTCCATATGTCTTAAAATGACAGCTTCTTTCTAGTGTGTACATCGCCTGACTCCAGTAGAGCCTTAGACCTGGCCATTAGACCTGACCATTATGGTAGTGAGATCCTGTATTTTTAACAACAATTTTTTTGTTGTGTTACATGTACCAGGATTCCTACTGTTGCTATCGGTAGCTCTGATTTTTGATATGTAATATTGTGCTAAACGCTAATGACTCAATATTGGTGTTCTTTATGCAAGCCATTATTTGGGCACAGCATTTAATCCTGCTCTTTCTCTTGTACTTTGCAAAGAGGCTTTGTCTGAGCAGTGTGTATTTCTTCATCATATCTGCAAAACTTTTGTTTTCCATCCACTGAACTAACATTTTCCTCCAGGCTGGCATCTTCTTGTGCCTTGGTTACTTCAATACTATTTTCCTGAAGTTGATAAATTAAATCTTCCTCTTTCACTTCAGAGATATCTTACTGCCTAACCCTTCTCACTCTTCTAAGTTACTAGAAGTAGAACTTGAACTCTGAATCAGCCAGTAGGCCTCACTTCCATCACATCTTGAATTTTCAGGCAAATTCAATCACACTTTCTAATATGCCAAATCTGCTTATCAAGGGGAAAGTCTCCTGTTTTGAAATGCAGAGTTCCTTGGTTGTTGTTCGTGACTGAGAGCTCATGGACCTGCACTGTTGTACACGTGATTAATACTATTACTGATGGAAAAGGTTAGCATTGGTATTTTGATTAGACATCCTCAGAAATGTCTGGTGCTGAGCAGGCGTTGAATGCTAGAGTCCTTTTCCGTCGTATGCTTAGTTTACTTGAGGGCTGTTTTGTCTTTGTGTAGATGCCCGTGACTTGACTCTGCATCCTGTGTGGTGTGTAAGCCATGGTCAGAGCAGTCCCCTATGCCCAGGAAGTCCTACACTATGCTCCAAATCAACTGCACGCTTTTTGGGTGCTTTTAAAGTAATCACTTAGTAAAGAAGTGAAATCAACTGTATTTTGTTAGAACAGGAAAAAGTATTTAGTAGGATGTATTACTCTTTGAACGCTTTATACTCTTGCGAGACATCACATGCTTTGTTAGATTAAGGTAAGTCAGAAGGCAGTGAAATCATTTACTTAAAACTGTGCTGGTTTTTTGGCTTCTTTTTTTTTTTTTTAACCAAGACTTCTTTCCATAACTGTATGGTCACCTTCCTCCACCTTGCTTAGTCATGATGAGTGTAGTCCATTTACATGCATTTACGAGTTTTTGAAGCTGAATAGACTAGCAGCTTGAGGCCTAACGTGGCAGGAAGCAACTACAAGTGTCCCATGTTTTCTGGATGGTTGTACTCTAGCACTGTGAACCTCATGTGTTCCAGAATATGAAAAGAAAATCCCTGCATCTGTTTTCAAATGCTGATCGTGCTTGAGATGTTTTATTGGGATTTTCTTTCTGTTCTGATTCTTGAAGAGCCCTTTTTTTAATAGATCAGAAAGTTTTAGGCTTATAAAACATAACTATGCCAACATCAGAAACAACTGTTAATCTCAACCATCAAATTTAATACAGTCAATACACTGAAATCTTTTAAGTGAGATATTACCGTCTTAGGATGAGCCTCTTAACGCTACTCAGAAAGAGTTGTTTTCATGACTTTTACTGAATTGGATGAAGCTGGCACCTGTTTATGCCACCAGTCGTATGTAGCAAACACACATGGGCCCAGGAAAGCTGGTTAATATTTAAGAATCACCTCCTCCAAGCTCAGGAGCAATGCAGCCCAACAAAGAGGAAGTCAGGCACAAATGCCAGGATGCCTGCATGGATGAACAAAAGGAGCTCCTGGACAAACTCAAACACAAAAAGGAAGCCTACAGAGGGTGCAAGCAAGGACAGGTAGCCTGGGAGGAATACAGAGAAGTTGTCTGAGTAGCCAGGGATCAGGTTAGGAAAGCTAAAGCCCTGGTAGAATTAAATCTGTGCAACAAGAAAAGCTTCTATAGGTATGTCAGTGATAAAAGTAAGACTAGGGAAAATGTGGGCCCTCTCTGGAAGGAAACAGGAGACCTGGTTATCTGGGATACAGGCAAGGCTGAGGTACTCAATGACTTTTTTGTCTGTCTTCACCGGCAAGTGCTTAAGCCACACCACCCAGTTCTCAGAAGGCAAAGGCAGAGACTGGGAGAATGAAGAACCACCCACTGTCGAAGAAGATCAAGTTTGAGACCATCTAAGGAACCTGAAGGTGCACAAGTCCACGGGACCTGATGAGATGCATCCACAGGTCCTGAGGGAACTGGTGGATGAAGTTGCTAAGCCACTATCTGTCATTTTTGAGAAGTGGCAGTCTGATGAAGTTGACACTGACTGGAAAAGGGGAAACATAACCCCCATTTTTAAAAACGGAAAAAAGGAAGACCCGGGGAACTGCAGGCCAGTCAGCCTCACCTCAGTGCCTGGCAAGATCATGGAGCAGATGCTCCTGGAAACTATGCTAAGGCACGTGGAAAATAAGAAGGTGATTGACGACAGCCAGCATGGCTTCATTGAGGGCAAATCGTGCCTGACAAATTTGGTGGCCTTCTACAGCAAGGTTACAGCGTTAGTGGACAAGGGAAGAGCAACTAATGTCATCTACCTGGACTCGTGCAAAGCATTTAATGCTGTCCTGCACAACATCCTTGTCTCTAAATTTCAGAGACAGGGACTTGGTGGGTGGACCACTCGATAGATAAGGAATTGGCTGGGTGGTGCACTCAGAGTTGCAGTCATCAGCTTCCTATACAAGTGGAGACAAGGGGACCCCTCAGGGGTCGGTATTGGGACTGGTGCTGCTTAACATCTTTGTCGGCGACACGGGCAGTGGGATTGAGTGCACCCTCAGCAAGTTTGTCGACAGCGCCAAGCTGTGTGGTGCAGTCAACACACTGGAGGGAAGGAAAACCATCCAGAGGGACCTTGACAGGCTTGAGAGGTGAGCCTCTGTGAACTGCATCAAGTTCGACAAGGCCAAGTTCAAGGTTCTGCGCCTGGGTCAGGACAATCCCAAGCACAGATGTAGGCTGGGTGGAGAATGGATTGAGAGCAGCCCTGAAGAGAAGGTCTTGGGTATGTCAAGAAGGGACTGAAAAACAGCTGCTACAATTCTATTAGCGTGAACTTGGGTTTGTTCGTACATCGTGAGAACTGATGTGACTTGCACCAAAAAGGGAGTGTGAGTTCAATGACAAGAGAAGTTGTGCTAAACTTCTGGTTGTAAAAGGAGCATCTGCGGTTGGAGGTAGAAGAATAAAATGAGATAATCAGTCTGTAGCTGAGGATGAGGGGATAAGAAGGAAACACACATACCTTGTGTTGACTAGGACTTTCAGGTGTTAGATGGTTAGATTAGATGGTTGGTTACCAGTAAAGCTTTCTATTAAATAACCATAAAGTCTTTGATCTTACTGAAGACACAGTTTGAATTTCTTGCCTTTCTTTCCACCAAATTTCTTTGTCTTGGGAGTTCTGTAGGATTTGATGCTGAAACTGTGTGTAATTGTTTAAACGAATAATACTGGACTACAACATGCAAGAAAAATACTTGAAAAGTCTAGCGTGAGTAAATATAGTATGTGAGACAATTAGCTTAGTAAATTTTAAAGGCATTTGGCCCTGGCATCTAAAACACATTTAGATCTTTAACTGACAACTGCTAAGCATATATTTTTGTAATATGATTTAGCAACTCCTTGGAAAAATAATTTGGCATGTTCTGTGTAACTTTTAAACTTTTTCCTCAATGTGTTTGCTGCCTTGAGACAACTGAAAAGGTCATTAATTTGCCTTCAGTTAGTCTGAAGGTGTCCCGTGCTGTGACATGCTGCTTCTAGCAGCTTCTGTGATACGACGATGCATTAAAGAAGGTGTCTTTTCCCTGAAAGCCGAATCAAAGCTCAACAGAGGTCTCAAAAATCAGAATTAGTGCTTTGAAATGGATTAACTTGCGGTGACTGCGAGACAGAAGTTTGACACAGTCCTTTCAGCTTTCTCAGTTTGGGAAACAGGTTCCTGTGTGATAAGCTAGCGGTGTGGTAAATGAGTGGACCAGTGTGGCCAAGCATGGTGTTTCAAGAGGGAAAGGAATGACGTAGCCTTGCTGCCTGGAGGTGGCTGGCTTTGTGTGTCCTGGAGTATCCTGCTTGCTCAGGCAGGGGCTGAAGCCGTATCACTTCCGTGGGCCTGTCGGCCAGGTGTTTGTATCTGTCAGGTCTTCCTACAACTTCCTTTTCTTAGAAACATTACTGAAGATTTCTCCGTGTTATTATCTGTGGTTCTTATCTAGGTGTTAACCTGCCTGCGAAGGCAATTCCTGGGAAGAAATATTCCCATAGTCAGCTGAAATGTTTGCGCAGCGTTTATAACAGCAGCTGTCAGCGGGAGAAATACACTTGTTTTGTCTGAACCTTTGAAAGTGGTTAATGAAAACAGGTTTGTTTACTCTAATGGGATTTCACCAACTGGAAAGCAGTAGGAAATTGTCCATCCCATTTCCATCCCAGCAAATGGCCCAGCCAGGGGCGTGGACGTTGTATATTACAAAAGCTGGATTGTTGCCCATATTATTAGGTACTTCTGGGAAGCTAATAGAAACTGTTCTTCACCCTGCTGTCTGTCCTGGCTTGCTCAGGCAAGTTTTTATGTTTGTTTGACAATGCTGAGACTGGGTTATGCGCACTGTTTGCACAGCCAGCTTTTGTGTTGCTGAACTGTAAGGTGATACATGTGTGTGTGGGGGGGTGCTGGCTTTTCTAACTGTTGAGCACAGGTTTTTCTATTCCTCCCAAACGGTTGAGCTGTCAAGTGCAAGGGTGGCTTCTCTTCTGGTGCCAGGGGGAACCATGCATCATTCCCCACCTCCTGTCACCAAAGCCCTTGAGAGCTTCTCCTTTGTGACTGGCCCAGGACAGCAGCATGTGAAGGAAGCAGCACCAGAAGGAAACTCTTTTGGTGCATGAAAAGGGAAGATTCTTGCTATACTGCATGTCATCTGTATTCGTGAACAGCCCAGGCATCATCTCTAAAAAGCAGTGGAGTCTTTTCCCACTTTTTGTATGCAGGGAAAGTGCTACTTGCCACCTTTCACCATTAACAATAGTTATTTTTCTATTATACTATCTGTTGCATGTATCACCTTGGAGCTCTTTTGAAGTAGGTTGCCTGCACAAAAATGGAGAAATGGTTGTATCCCATTAGCTTCCCAGTCTTGAAACCGCAGACGACGAAGCCGTTACCTGGCAAAGGTATGTAAGGGCTGTTGTTCTTGAAGAGCATAGACATGGGATGTGTGTGTGCACACTCTGTTTCTTCAAATTCCTCTGCAGTGCAACTTAATCGCAATGCCATGCTGAGCTGGGATATTACGTGTTCTTTTTATAACATGCAGAAACGGAGGCAAAGGTTAAACTGCTTGCCGTGGGGTGTGCCAGGATACCAAATCTAGGATCACAGTATGTGCATGTTGAGTGCTCATCCGTGTGCGTACACTGGTAGGTTATGCCTCACCACGGGGAGAGTTGTACAGTACAGGCTTTCCTGTCTCAGGATCTGCCGAAGGAATGAGCTTGGATTGGACTGTGTAACGAGGCAACTGTGAGAAGTTTTTCTGTCACTCAATCTGATGCTATAAGTAAAGATCTTCTAAATCAGTTTTCTAAATATCCTGAAACAAATGCAGAAGTAAATCTTCTTGCAGACTGTCCACAGCATGACTACTTCCATTTGGAAATAACTTCCCCCGAGGCTTTCTCTCGAAAGGCCTTGATGAGAGCATTTTCTTCCTTGTGCTCTAGCTAGTGTCGGAGGAGGAGGACTTGACACTTGAGGTGTAGTTGGACTGTAATGACAATATAAATCACAATAGGAAGGGTGCACCTGCAATTTATAAAACTTGCTGGATGATCAATAGTTTCTCTTGTATACTGTGTGGATAGCGGTTGGCTATGATAAAGCGCTGGTTGTCAGTGTAACACCCAGCTGGAAATCTTGCAGAAATTGAAGGATGGCTTCTTTGAACGTTTGGGAGATGTGGGATGCTTGGTCTGCCAAATACTTCAGGCAGGATGAATCCCACCCCTTTCCTAACTAGGATATTTCCTGACTTCTGAAGTTATTTGGGGATTGTCATGAAAAGTCTGTTTTCTGGACTGAAGCCTGGCCAATCCCAAATCTGGAAATAACTGCTCATGAGAAAAAAAAAGAGTTATATTTGTCAACTATACTGTTGTGGGTAAGCCAGATTTAGAGACTCTTTCCTACTGCAGAAGGAATCTGAGAACAGCTTTCTCATATGGAAGCCAGTAGAATTACTTAAATACCGAAGAATTTATATGGCTCTTTGCTACTTCTTTTCATGGGAATATGTGTTTGTGTTGGGACCTTTGTGAAAGTTTAAACCAAACCAAGTTAAAAAGATGCATTAAACTCAAGCAGGTTGCTATAATTGTATGAACCATGACATCTTTAATTGTTCTGAAAACAATTTTGTAATCTGTGCAAAAAAACCCCTAGTACAGATCAGACCCAGAGCTAGCGAATTCCAAAGATGTCAGCTATAAAGTTCTTGTATACTTAAAGTTTTATGGTATAGTGCATACTGCTGCAGTATCCCTGTCTCAAAAAACTTTCTTCCATGTGGAGCGGTCTCTCTGGGGTCGGTGAGGAGAGAATACGAGGGGGAAGTGGCTGGGCGTTAACAACTTCCCACATGATAAAGCACAAACAGCCCTCCCTTCAAACAAATCCAGTTACTGGGTGTGAGTAGGAACTCTGAATCTTAGTGGATTTCTGCAATTAAGAATACATGCGTTGTGCTCCAGAAAATAATTAAGCAAGTGTTTATAGTGGTGAAGGAACTAGAAGCTGTTTCTACAAATTCATTCTGGTTATTGGCCTTTCTTCCCCCTTCCTATTTATAAATAATTTAAACATGACTAATGGCTAAAGCTAGAACTACACTACATGTCACATAATCTTTTTTTTTCACCCTGCTTGACGATGCAAGTTGAAACAAAGACCTAGTTGCNAAGAATACATGCGTTGTGCTCCAGAAAATAATTAAGCAAGTGTTTATAGTGGTGAAGGAACTAGAAGCTGTTTCTACAAATTCATTCTGGTTATTGGCCTTTCTTCCCCCTTCCTATTTATAAATAATTTAAACATGACTAATGGCTAAAGCTAGAACTACACTACATGTCACATAATCTTTTTTTTCACCCTGCTTGATGATGCAAGTTGAAACAAAGACCTAGTTGCTTAAGTTCCCTTTAAACTCTATAAAAGTTCACATGGTTCTAAGCCATGCTTTTAAATCACACCTCCAAGCCTGTATGGGAAAGCTACAGGCAGGTTTTTCAGAAAATCATTCTTCATTCTGTTCAGCACACAGCTGATGGTGTCACAGGAGAGGGAGGAGGAGTATAAGCATGAGAGTGGGACTTGTAAGTGCTCTCCTTGGTTAGAGATGGAGGTGGGACCAATGCCTTGAGGTCATGTAAGGAGATACCCGGAGGGTTTTGCCCTCAGGTCACTAGATCAATGCAGAACATGCTTAATGTGCTGAAAACTCATATCCCTTTGGTGGGTACTTTCAGTGCTGCTCTTAGGTGACAGATGTCCCCTCTACAAATGCAGCTATCCGTATGGCACTAAACAGACCCCTGTTTCTTTTGCAGTCTTAGCTGAGCACGTAAGATTAAATTAAGGGGAGGAACAGAACTGTGAATGGTCATTCATGATGTCCTAAGGCTTCCTCTGGTGATTTCTGATTTCATCAGCTAGCCTCTCTGTCATGCCAGAGTGCTCTTCTGCTCTTTGTAAATAAAATAGCGATGGTGGAATGGGACACAGGTACAGAGTATGTCACTGCTGTTGGGGTGTATCTAGAGCAGTGTCAGAACTGCAATCCTGACCTCCATGAATCATCTCGCTTTAGTTCTGTGATATGAGGAGTACCCAGACTTGTATCCGAGTAGACTGGACACAAGGACCAAAAATGTTTAACTCGTGTTAGAAATGTTGCCTCAAAGGCACACAAAATGCAGAGCAGGAGAAACCCGGCCTTTGAAATGAGACTTCTGGACGTAGTCACAGCGGGACTCACGGCAGTAGCTTGGGCAGCTACTGGGTGCTCTTTTCCTTTCTAATGGTACTATACAGCTCTGAAGAAGTTTTTATAAAGACAGTGAATTGTAAGCTGGCCCAGGAGACAGGAGCAGCTTTCCGATACCAATTGGCAGGAAGACAGGAAGAGACACTGCATTAGTACCAGAAATAAACATGGATCTGGGCTTTAAATATGGAGTTTAGCTTTCTCAACGTTCATGTAGTTTTGGTTCCTGTTTATATCTAATTGGAGTTCTGCTTGTCTGGGAGAAGGGAGGTGTCTCTGCAGTACGAGCTGTTAGGGGCATGACTCCGTTAACAAGTTCGTGCAAGGTGAGGGTGTGGATTGCTGGCGGTCATTGCTGTGCTTAGCCTGCCTGGTGCTTGCTCTTCTCCCATGCTAAGGTGCAGTGTTTCAACCTCAACGGAAACGGATAAGCTGCTTCACACCTGCTGTGCAACAAAAACTTGCCCACAGGTTTCATGGCGTAAGTGACATGCTATAAATTTACACGAAACATGCCTTGAGATACTACAATGTAAAGCTGCTGTGTTCGGATCGAGAGGAACTACAGTACTACAGCTGGTTGCCAGCCTCAAAGGGGAAGGTTAGTGAACATCTGTGCCATGTTCTTGAGTCAAAAGTGTTTGCTGTTTCTTTTGCTTGCTACAGCAGTCTTTACCAGCGGTAGCAACTGTGCCATCACAGTGTCAGGAGGTCGGGTACAAATGTTGTACAGAGCCTACATGCATGAACTGTTCCTCACACACTGGAGCAAACATCCTTTTACAATTATTTTTTTTTCTTTTTATCGTTTGGTACCACCTCCCTTTCCCTCTTCATTCATCTCTGTTTCTCTGCATCAGGAAAAAAAGAATTGTAAATGCAGGCACTCAGCTAACTCTCAACCCGAGAACGATGGAATTGGTTTATTTGGCTGGAAGCCACAGAACTAAGCGAACCTGTCATAGGATTCTCAGCCACTTATGAGAAAAGTCTGGGTTTAGTTTCAACAATTTAGTAATGAAATTCAAGCATGGGTAACAGTTGTGGTTCGTGGTCTTAGGAGAGGTGCACTAAAGCACTTCATTTCCAGCTCTCTCCTCAGAGCTCTTGCGGCAGTGAGAGAGCCCAGAGCTGGGCTGTGGCTCATCCAGCTGCTGGGAGGTCAGGTGTCGCACTGAAGAGCGCTGCTGTAGTATTGATCTAATCTGGAGCTGACGAAAAAGGACTCGTGTCTCTGACAAAAAAGGGTTGGGCTGTTCATGCAAACTTGTAGCTCAGAGCAGTTGGTTTCACTGGCAGCAAGACAGGCTTTGGTGCAATTAAGCTTTGTCTGGCCTTGTGTGGCAACACTACTTGGCTTTATGTGCTGCATCCAGTTGCATGCTGGTAGAAGAGGAAGGCAGCGAGAGGATACTGGAAGGTACCTTAGTTCACCAGCCAAGAATCTCCGTTTGCCTTCAGGCTTTTTCTGGCTTAATTTTGCACGGCTTCAGTGAGGTTGCACTGTTACTGAATTGATGTGTAGGGTGCAGTCTCAGACAGTCTCTTGTTTGCTGGATTTGACTAGTCCACATCTGACTTTGTTTCCATTAGCAGAGAGATGTGGAAGGTTTAGATTGTGGGAAGCTTTGACAGGCACCGTGCACATGCCAGGGCTTCTGAAAAAGCAGATTTGAAACAATGGCTTTGAGGAAAAACCTTCTTGTCACTGGTTGTTCTTCTTTATGAGGATTTCTGTACAGGAGCGGACTGCTGCCTAATTTCTAAGCTTTTTAGCCCTGTCATTTTATGGTTATAGGTATAAAGTTTGGCATGATCAGGTTCAGCAGCTCTGATACCTATTTACGTGTGCAATCAATCTTCAGCAAGAAACAACAAAAGTGTCCTCCAGACTTTAGGAGTTTTGTTTTCTGTTCAGTGGTTTTTTGAGTAAAGGAAGAGATAGTGATGCTCTCAGTAGCAAGCGAGATTCCTGCTTTTTTTATTTAATTGAGGAATTTGAAGGAGTGGAATAAGAAAGCATGATTTATTCTTTTGTTTCATTTTCCTTTCCTTCAGAGAACAGATGTTGGAGTTATGTTTATGTCATTCCAGTGCTAAACACTTGCCTTGACTTAAGCAGCAGCATTGCTGAAAAAAAAAAAAGAAGAAAAAGAATGAGACGTTTCATGCCATGCCACAAAGCACGTATGAATTACTGCAGAATGTTGACTTGCATTTCTAATTTTTGTCAGGAAATGAGGCAGGAAATGCTTTATTAGAAACCTTGTCCAAAGAATCTCTAATGGCACAATTTAATTACGTTGGTGAGGGACTCTGGAAAGGCACTCGAGCTTCCATCAAGTGGTGACGGCATACCTATATGTTTCGCCAATTGTTGTCTCTTGCCCTGCACGCTGGCATTTCAAGGGAACAGTCAGTGTTTGCTGAATGGGAGCATGGAGGTGGAAACAAAATAGAGCAATGTTTTCAACTGCAGCATGGTCTACTTTGGCATGCAGCGCGCCGCCTCTTCCACAGAGATTTGTGTGTTCTGTGTAGTTCAGTGTACTGGACTGAACTGAAATGAAGCGTTTGCAACCTTAATTCTAGTGTCCGCTGTATGAGTCGTTTATCTGTATAGACGTGCGTGTAATATTGTTCTGAAGCTTTTCTGCATGCTCTTCTCTATGAACAGTTCAAACTATGTACAGAAGGCATCACCAGTGCTGTGGTAACATTCACGTTGTTCTGTTGAGCTCTCCTGGTGTCAGCCGTCCTTTCAGAACCCAAGGGCACAAACTGCTTCAAAGGTAGCTCAAATGAAACTGGCAGGAATCTCATAAAGTTTAGTCTGGTCCTGAGTACTCCTAGTTTATAAATATTTATATCTCTGTTGTTTCTAGGCTGTTAACAAGAAATGCAGACCTGGGATTTAGTTTGAGGAAGTGCCATTTGAACCTTACATATAAACACTACAAATAAACCTACCAGGCTAAACGGGAATCAGACACGTAGCTCTTTGAGGTATCTGGATGCTTTGATATCTTTTCTGCAGGGAACCTGCTGGTCGAGAATGGAGAATTGTTGCTCCCTATCTTCTCTTGAAGGTTGTTTCTCTCCTTACCTTTATTACAAGATCTCGTTTTTCAGTGCCACTCTCCTACTTTCAAATGTTTCTCTTGCTACCGGTTGTACCTTCACCTTTCAAAAAGGGATCATTCTACAAGAGTCTTGCAGGACATCACTGCAGAGCAGACCTGATCCCTGTGCTGCTTTTCCCATGAGACTTGAGTCAAGGTCCTCAGAGCTGACCCAAACCAGTCATGGTCTAAACATGGAGACTTTGTAAGACTATTAAGGAGATCATTGACTGGCCTGGACCAAAACCACACCAAAGACCAGCAATTAACAGTGCAATAGAGGAATGTTCTTCAGGTGGCATAATCCACGTGTGGAGTGTTTTCCTCCCTCCTCTTTATAGCATGCATCTCCTACAATGCGTATGTAAGGGATTTAGAAGGGAAGTGCCCTGTTATCTTCTCTGTATCCCCCGCTGCCATCTGGCTGTCCCGTGCCTAACTGGGAATCTGCAGAGAGGCTAGTCAGTGGAGGAGGCAACCATCTATTGGGAATTGGAGACGAGTGACTGAAGTGGAAGCTGGGATTTAGGATTGCTTTTCTTTCTCTGTCCCTACCTTTCCTTGGAAGGAAAATGAAAAGATTGTAGCAATTCTAGAAAACTCTGAGAGTGGGCTTTAGCGTTTGATTGTAGAGGAAGTAAATGCTGCACAAAGGGGCAAAATTAGCGTTAGCTTTTGCAGTCCAGCACCGTTTCTGAGGTTTGGGAATTAATTTATTTTCCCTGACTTTGAATGACTCCTTACTGCCCTGCCTTAGCCTGGGAAAGGAGGGGTCAACAGGGCCTTCTTCATGTCCAAATCACAAACGAATTGAGCAGTCTTCATCTTTTTGGAAAAGAGCATAGCGATACACTCTTCAAATAAAATGATGATAGGGCATGCGAACCCAGGATGATGACAGAGTTGCTTGATCACCACTTCTTCCCTCTGAATCCCCAGCAGGCGTGCCCGCTTCTTCCTTTGCTGAAGTGTCTTTGGGTTTTGAACAAGGAAAGAGGAACTGCGAAGTTGTTTGCAAACATTCAAACTGTTTGCAACACTCAAGAATAGGAAGCTGGCCCGTGGTTTCCTTGTTTTTTCTTTCTTTGTTCTCCCATTTCAAAGACAAAGAGGAACACTTTACGTCCCTGCTCTGTGGGCAGCATCTGTATGGTGGGTACACAGAGTCCTCAGTGGAGATCAGACCCCTAAGGCACCTCACAAGCACCAATAACCCCGTACCACATGCAAGGCAGTAGAACGCACCTTCCTGCCCCATCCTTTGGCCTCTCAGGAGGCACAAACAAATATCACGTTGTCATGCCAGAATGGGAACTCCAGCACCAAGAAGGATGTTACCCCTGCCTTTTTCTCATTATTTTAATACCTGTATTTTGATATTTGTCTTGAAAATGGCTTTTATTTCATGCAAGCCTGTCCAAGCAGCATTGGTGCACTGGTAACTGAAGAGCTGCTTCTTTCACAAGTGTTTTAATGAGATATAGTGCAGCATGTTTGTGAGGAATGCAAACTGTTTGGCGTGGGTTCTGTGTCTGCCTGGACTTCCTTGAAACGCTAGCGTTTACAGAGTGGGTTTGATTCAACTTCACCTTTAACAGGCCCGAACTGGGTATGTTTTAGCTGAAGCCAGTGATGTTACCTTGCTGCAAATAAGGAAAGAATAGGAGTTGATATAAAAGGAGTTAATTTTTCTAGGACACTTGATCACACTAAATTCCATTTGTGCCAGTGTGACATGGAGCCATCCTTTTCTGCCTCTCTAGTTTAGGAGGCAACGAGGAGCGTGACTGCCTGGCACCATGGAGCTGCACAGCTGGCATCTGCCTAGTTATTGATTTTTCTGAAGCTGTGCCTAACAAAATATTTTATGACATCCAGTGATCAGTGCAAGTACACAGTAAAAATCCACTACATTTATTTTTATTGCTAAGTCATAAAAAGAAAAATAGGCGCATTATATGCTGTGCATATATATAACATATATAAAGTTGTGGTTAAATGGGAAGTGAGCAGCTTTCCTCATCTTTCCTAGTCTGTTAGGGTTGTTCACTCTTCACTTGCAAAACACTGAGGGTCCTGAAACAAGCAAGGAGTGGGCAGGAGGAAGAACTATCCTAATAGAAGCAGCAGTGTTTGGTGCCTGCAGCCACGTCTTGTTTTAATTGTAATCTGCTCGTTTGTTGTCAGTGGAACAAAATTATCGCATCACCCTTGGCTAATACTTCGATAACCAAATGAGTGAATATATGCAGACTATGAAATGAGCTAAAGCATCTACAAGTTCCCTCCTGGAGAGAATAGAAGCAGGAAGCCTAATTCAAAGTCTTGAACAGACTATGCGGAAGTTGATCCAAACCACGAGTACTTTGGTGGGGTTCACCTCAGAGTGGTAAGCTGCATCCATAAGACAGAGTTAAATCTTCTCCTGTGGATGTTGTCGCCTTCTGTATGGTCTAGTGGGGAGTTTTTCCTACTATTTGTAGGCGGAAGCTGCTGGCTGGCTGGCTGGCTGGAGGCAAGTGTTTTCCAAGCCTGCGTCGGTGACGGTGTTTTAAACGGTCAGTGTCTCCCTGTTAAACAGTGCCTTTGCCTCAAACAGTTTATTAAAAACTCTATGCTTCCTTGTTCCATCTATCAAAACAAGGTGATGGTGAGCAAAATGAAAGCAATTGTGTATTTTCTACCTCATTTTGAAAGTCTGAATCAAGAATTGTTGCTCTCAAAGCGTACTGAGACTGCGTGCTGGGTCCTGGTCTGTAGCTCCACGCTACAGAGCCCCATTTGTCTGCTTCCAGAAGTGGCGAAGCAAGGCTTCTGGAGGCTTGGGTATTCGTTTGTGATATTGCGAGCGACGGTGCTTTGTTCGTGAAGAAGAACAAAAGGCATGCTGCCTATCCGAAATGGAACTGATGTCTCCAAGAGATTATGACAACTTACAGATTGTTAAATGAGGTCAAAATAATCTTTCTGTTGTGTGGTACAACAAACAGAGCGTGGCAGAGGCTCAGACAGATCTTTAATCTTGAAGAGATTAAGTTTGGGCCTATTTCACTTTTCCTAAGCTTTGCATACAATATTAAAAATTAATGTGTTTCAGCTTGGTTTCTTAAAAAGTACAGAAGTCTAATGTAGTAAAATAAATTGGTAGAGCTAAGAAGTACCATTTTGTAATGGCAATGAAGTTACAATTTCTTGAAAAGAGGCATAAGAGGGACTATAGCTTAGTGGACACTTTTTTCAAGTTAATAACTGGGAACAGTGGATTACAATTCCCCTAAACTTCTCCGATCCTTACTTTTCTGTGGTGTTCTGGAGTATTTGCAGTTTTGAAACAGATATGTCAGTAGTGAGTTGCAAGGAATAATGTCATTTGTATTTTTACTACATTTTCCTTGCTATTCTTAGGATATAACAAAATATGCAGTTTAACTTGGTGATATGTTTTTAGGTAGAATAACTACCGAGAATAGGCTTGGGCTTCCGCCACCAAAATCACAGTAAGCTCATGTTTTTTCGTGCCTTGGAAGGCTGCTGAATATCTCACAGGGCCAAGCCCTTAATAACTGAAAATCCTGGATACATAGGTCATTTTTTTTTTTTCCTTTTCCTTACTTTAATTTGCTTCTCTTTTTTGCTACCTGAAGTTGCCACTTCTTACTGTCTGGTCTGTCTTTTGTCAATCAATTTTACATATGAAAGGGTAAAATACCATTTATTTTTATGTAGAATGCTCAGAAGGGAACAGAACCAATGTCTTCCTCGTTCCAATAAAGCCTTGGGTTAACCCTTGAGGGTTTTGACAGCTGCCTTCTTAGTAGTGAGTAATATTAATAGAAAAGATGGGGAGCTCTGCTATGAAAGGACAAGATAGATAACTCGGAGGTTACGCTTATTTGCCTGCCACCTCTTCTCGAGACATTTGATTTTCCACAACTGAAAGATGAAGGCGAAAGGTGCTGTCTAGGTTTTCTGTTTGAGTTTCCAGACTGCTGGGGGGAAGATGGGGAGAAGAGGTAAGTGTTATTTCCGCTTTTGAATTAGGTCATTGATTTCACTATCTTTGCACAAAAAGTGTTTGAGCTGTAGCTGAGTCACTGGCGGATTTGTAAAGGTGACTTTGTTTTATTTTGCTCAAGTCTGCTGGCCAGGCAGATGCATTTGCTGCTGGGAGGGAGAAAAGTTGAAGTTCTTTAAAATGAAACTTCACTTCTGTGCAATTTGCTGATCTTGACCCTGTATGTCCTGTGAAAATCTTTGCACTTGGTACTGTTGAATGGTCTTTTTTATGGGTTGATACTTAGGATTCAGCAATGGTCAGTGTAAGGCAGTTGAGTACAGAGCGTGAACTATGAATGCGGTTCTTTTGAAGTAAGAGTTTCAAGAATCAAATATGGAATGAGTTGGGGTAAGAAATGGGAGGAGGTCAAGGGAAAATGGAGTAATTGAGAGCGGATACCTTGAGAAGTTGGCATGTCTTCATCTGTCGCAGCAGCGTCTTCTATCTGATTCCCCCTCTGTACGAATGGTTACTGAGGGACTCTGTATTGAAGAGAAGGCACCCAGTAATTCCTAAAGCAAAGCATTTTAAGGAAATGGGTGAAGTCTGTGTGCGTATATATAGATGAGTATATATGTAGGCAGAACACTTTTATCCATGGTTATTTCTAAGGGAGTTGGGGAGGAGCAGTGACGTGAGAGAGGAAAAGGAAGCATTTAAGGGGGGTGTTCTTTATTCCCCACTGATTCACTACCTAAGAAAACTGCAAAATGTGAGTGTGCCATACAGCTGCATTACGAAAGAAAGCCTCAGCGATTCATTTTGTTTGCTTTAATTGAATAGTAATAGGAGAAACAACTTATTATCTTAATAAGCTAGTTCAGTGTTGTATAGTAAACCCTTTACAACTGCCATTATGTTTACTCGCCCGAGAGTTACAAAATGTGATTTTTGCATCCGTGAAACATTGGCAGCCACTGTTTCGAGGATTTTCAGGTTGATACATGAAAAATCAGAGGCATTTAACAATTCTTGCAACTATGTTATTGATAGTATGTTGAAAATGTCGCGCCCGAAGTTTTCTTTGGATTGCGTTAGCAATTGTACGTCCAAGGGCCACGACGCGCTCAGACAGGACTGGTGTCACCTCTCAGATGTGCAGGGAGAAGGCAGAGAAGCGGGACTTGATGAGGTCTGTTTTATTTCATCAGAGCCTGTTTCACAAGCAGAAGGTAGCCAGAGCGCGTTATTTTGTTGGCCATGTCCTTTTCTATGCTGAAACCATGTGTAGAGGAAGTGGAAATTTCATGTTTGGCTTTTCTCGCTTTTCAGTACTTGGCTGTTGTGTAAGCTTCCTTTCAAAGCCGTTGTTTGCATGGAAAGCTGCGTGATACAATCGCCACTGTTTGTGTGGTTTTAAAGGCATTCTACCTTAGGTTATTGCTCCACTGTTGTGTGTTTCATATAGTTGAATTTGTTCTTTTTTTAAGTGATTTTTTTTAAAAGGACTTTTAAATTGTTGTGTGTAAGGTTAATGAGCAGAAGTAAGTGACCAGATATTTGGGGTTAAAAGTAAGTCGGGGCAGAGCCTTGTTTCGCTCTGTATTAGGTATGGATTCTCTAATGAAAAAGGAGGTCTAAAATTAAATCACGTAACAAAAAAATACATAGTTGAAATAATTTACTGACAGTTGAAAAAGACAACGTAGTCTTCTCTTTCTGGCAGTTCCTCTGAAATGAAATGTAAGAGATGCATGATTTAGTGGCAATATAGAAAATAGTGTTATTGCGATTGTCAGTACCTTTTCAAAGGTGTCGGTATTAAAAATCCTGCCTGTGAAGGGTTGGGTTTTTGGTAGTGGTATTAGACTGCTGTGAGGTCTGTTTCTACAGCACGTTCACAGTAACTCTCAGTTGCTCTTGCAACAACAGATGTTCTGTGTGAAGGTTTCAGATTAAAAGTAGTGGGGAAAAAATAGAAATATAGCTATAGAAATATACTCTGCTTCTGTTTCTACAGAAAAAATAACTATGAGGGAGGCTCATAAATCAAAAGAAAAGGAAGCATTCCTTGTGTGTGTTAAGTCAGTTAAGTGGCCTGAGCTCGTCTGTCAAACGTAAAGAAATTCCTGTTTCTGCTGAAATTACGGTATTTCGCTTCAGAAAGGAACTCAGAAGATTTCACAAGTTCATGAATTGCCATGAACTGTAAATACATGGGAATTCTGTGATTGCAAAAAAAGAAATAATAGAGTGGTAGAAGCTGAAGTTCATTATATTCTTTTAATATAAGGGGAATAACATCATGGAACTCGGCAGGCTCTAACGACGGTGTTTTTCTAACATTTGATGTGCTGCCCGGTAATAATCTAGTTGTAGGAGAGAAAAAACAATGATGATTACGAGAGGAGATGTATGGTTGTTATGGCATGTCAGGATGATAGCAAACGATTGTTGTCCGTTTTGGTTTTGAACAAAAAACGTGAAAGAAAGGGAAAATTCTTTGTGGTGTCTTTGTCGTCTTGCGCAGGGGGGGGAATGAAGAGCAAAACTGGGTGGGACAACGGGTTGATGAAGCATAGTAAAAATGGCTGAGACTTCTTAGTAAGAAAACACCTCTGTGCAAGGTTATTAATACTGACAGCCACTTTTATACAGAATGGAAGACTTCTGTGATTCCAGATTATGAAAGAGAAGGTAACTTTGTTGTTTTAGCCAAACTAGTAACAAAACCCCATCAATGTGTTGTTTTTCTTGTTATGTTCAGCGGATGATATTAAACCAGTTTGTAGACAGCAGCTGGTAGACATGTCTGAACAAGAAAGTATGCATTTTTACTATTTCATTCAGCATTATAAAAGTATGCCAAGACTCGGGCAGATTTATAGTAATTATTCACATGTGGTAATTTCTTTTTGACCGCCTCAAAATGGATGCACTTTGTATACAGAAGCGTCTTTATGGCCTTGCAAATTTTTCTAACAAATGTTGGCACCAAACGTACGTGAGCTAACTCATTCAGGACCTGTCTGGAGAACGCGCTTTGCTTTCAGGGAGCTGCATCAGTTAGCTTCCTGCGTGGAAACACTGGCATTATCGAACAGTGCAAAAAGAGTTGTATCACTCACAGAGCTATGAAGAAGATCATAACAAAATAGCAACCAGCCCAGTAGCAAATTTCCCATGTTCTTTTTGCCTCTCAGGAAGTGAGGTTCCTCTTCAATAACCGCGTAGCTGCAAAAGATTTGAGCGGGTGGGCAGAAAAGACAGGATTATAAGCACGCATTTGGCTTAACATTTTCTGCACAGGAAGTATTTTCCTAAATGTAATAAAACCTTTTTGAGCAGCTGCAGAAGAAACTGTAATCTTTGCTACCCAACCTGCCCTTTTGCTCTGTTCCTGTACATGTCTCAGAGCAAACTGGAATGAGTCCTGGCTGAGTTTTGGGTTGTGTTAGGATGTTGCAGTGAAACTGAGTAAGATGTGCCCAGTTTTATAGTTGTGTTTTTTGAACAACCATTTTCATTAATAATGTCTTATTTCAGAGACTTTCTTTCAAAGTGCTTTGGTTTGGAAGAGAAGTTCAGCAGGTTTGCCAGTAAAAGCGTATAGGAAGTGTGTGCACGTAACTGTGGAGGCAAGAAGTGTCTTTTCACTTGAATTCTTCAACTGCTGTAACCTCATATAGCTTTAACCTGATCCTGTGGCTGTTTTTTACTTCTTTATGAGCACCTGAAGGTAACTGAGAGACAAGAAACTTGTAGTCTCAGATTTGCAGAATGTGGCACACACCATTTGCAAAACTGCTTTAAATACCGGACTAAAGTCTGTTGATGCATTCAGAGCTCAGGCTTTGTTTACAGAGAGTTGAAGGTTGAAAGTTCCACAACCGAAGCATCCCTTTCAACCAAACATCTCGACAGCTCTGCTGGACCCAACTAACCCCGGGAGGCAGCAGATGCTGGCTGAGCAGTGGGCTGCTTTCTGCTCCTGCCTAGGTCAAAACAGAAACGAAGGGAGAAATGCATGCCATAGTGAACTGAGGTGCTGATCTTGGTCATGGTATCTAGCTCCCTGTTTCGTGTTTTCACAGCAGTAAATTCATTGTGTTGTTTACTTGTTGGGAGGCATGCAAATTTCTTAGCTAGCTGCCTCTTACTTAATATGAATATCGTTATTCAGGCTGAGCCTACCTCTTGTTACTGTGACTATTCTCCTTTGCAAATATCATGGGGCCTCATTTCCATGAAACCGTAGCTTCTCTTCTTTTACCACTGTGGTATTAGTAACTGTGTCTGACCAGCGAGTTACTGCTTTGCCCCACACGAGTTGCCAGAAGACTTCTCTGAAGTACGTAGCAGCTACTTTGTCAGTCAGGCAAAACCGTATGACTGTTTTCATGATGGGGTTTATAGGGACCTGAATCTAAAAATGTCTTCTGATTCTAGTTTAACTATGAGTTCTGGAGACTTATTTCAAGTCTAGATGGAGAAGAAATTGAATCTAGCTTACTTGTAGTTACAGTAAAACCCAGTGGTCAGCGCTGAAACTCTCAGACAGTTATAGATTGCTTATTCTCTTGGCTCTGTCGTGTGGTGGAAATGAAGGGAGTAGGTGAGTCGGAGACCTCTTCCTGTAGGGCGGCTTCTTGTTCATGGTACGTATCTTCTTGAAATGAGTATCGGGCCCTTAGACCTGTCATCTGCAGGGGTTTGTCTGAGGCTGGAGGAAGGTCAAAAAATAATCAGCCTAAGTAGAAACGCAAACAAACTGTTATGCTTTTAATCACAGAGGCAGTGTGGGAATCGTAAATCAGGAGACGGCTAACAGTGGTTCCAGGAAGCACAAATGAGTAGGAAAGGTTAGACTTCTCTTTGAAGGCACTTTAGCTGCTCGCTGCCCCTGCACGTGCTACATTTTTGCTTACCGAGTGTGATGAATAGAAAACAAGGTTATACAGAAAGAAATCAGCATCGTGTAGGTTTCTCGTGCATCCTTCTAACTGCGCTTTCTATACTCTGAAATATGTGCGCATCTTTTAACCAATACAGTAACAAAACACTGCACCCTTCTGATTGCGTCTACACTATGCATGCATATGGGGTATTCCTCTGTTCCTGTTTCTTGCCTCATGTTTCTTTCCCTCGCTGCCTCTCAGGAATGAAAAAAGGTTGTAATATGACAGAGTTCTTTTTGCAAGGACCTTTACTTTTCCTGCTTGTAGAGTAATCCAAAACTGACCTACTGCCATAACAGCACCTGGGGATTAAAGATTTCTAGGACTTAGTTTCTGTTCTATTTTAGTTTTGCAAAGCCTTGGGCTTCTGACACAGGCCTTATATCTTTAAAAATGTCCTTGTTTTTAATATAGCTGTAATATAGTGCCCAACTTGAGACACCTTTGACCTGATTTTGAGAAGCTCCCAAGCTTCCAGTGGAAGCAATGCGTGCCCAGAGACTTCAGGTTTTCAGTTTCATTATGTAGACCTTCCTGAATGTTTTTCTTAAAAGTTTCTCTGTCCGACTTTCCAGTTCTGCAAGTGGCATCAGTAATAGCACCACTGTCCCACACTTGAAGGTTCTTGGCATGAGCTTTTTTATAACTCTACACAATGATAGCTCTTTATTTGTTACGCTTTTGACTTGCAGAAATGTTGTAGCCAACAGTTTTATTTTTTGCAGGTAGCTGGTTTGGTAATGTCGCTTGTAAAACAGAACAGGCGTCAGTGCAGGGCTCTGCTTCCAAGTTTACGTTGACCAGTTTAGAAACTGGTTTGAGATCAATCGGTACCACTGAAGTCTTGCACATGGAGAGTCTCCCCTTTCCAAAGAGAAATGCCTTCTCTACCTGTGTGTCATCCCACAGTCATTTCTATAACATGTACTTGTAAATTTCTCTGGNTCAGTGCAGGGCTCTGCTTCCAAGTTTACGTTGACCAGTTTAGAAACTGGTTTGAGATCAATCGGTACCACTGAAGTCTTGCACATGGAGAGTCTCCCCTTTCCAAAGAGAAATGCCTTCTCTACCTGTGTGTCATCCCACAGTCATTTCTATAACATGTACTTGTAAACTTCTCTGGATCAGGCAATCTCATTTGTCAGCTTCTAGTCTTGTAACACCTCGAAGTTCAAGGGCTTTTCGGAGTCAGAGAGAGAATGCAAGGCTCCTTCAACTCTGTATAACGCGCCCGGAGCAATGAGAGATTCTGGACAGTGCAAGCTGCAGATCCTCACCCCACGTGCCAAATTTGTGCGTCTTGACCTCGGTCCAGCACAGCTGAGAGATCGAGGGAGGGAAGTGTGCAAGAGAGGTCTGTCTCACGGCTGTATGCAGTAACAGTGTTGGAGAGGACTTCGATAGGTTTGAGTAAGCGTTACAGACTTGAATCAGCCCTGTAGGGTGAGGGTGAGGAACAGGATCTGTGTGGATCCACTGAGAGCTAAAGAGTAAATTGAACCAGGTAATGACAGTATCGGAGAATGAGACTTCAGTCCTGAAAACCTTAATGCATCTCGTGTTTTAATGATCTGGCGTCCTGCGATACACAGTCGCTTGTCTGCAGACTCAGGATTTAACTTTTGGAGGGCAAACTAACGCTGTGGAAGTTTGTTGATTAGCAGTTGCAGCACAAGGGTATACTCTGGTGAGGGCAGAGTTGCTGTTGCAAAGTTCCTTCAGTCTTCTCATTATGTTTGCTGGGTTAACGGTCTATAAGTGATACTTGGATGGAGGGGGGGGTGATATTTTCTTTAAAGCTTTTTGATTTGCCGTCTTTGTAGTTTGAGGGCTCTGCATTATTACTGGTAGGTGACCTGTTAATAGTCTGGAAACTGGATTTTTTTTTAAAAAGGATTGATGCCTTCAACAGTAAAAGAGAATTCCTTTGCATTAGTCCATCTTAACAGCCAAGGCAATTTTCCACATGGTGGCTTTATGGAAATGGGTTGCAGCTCTTGCCGACCATGACCAGAACATTACAGGAAATGTATTTTCATGGAAGATTTGCTGCAATTGCCAACTGGAGAAAGGGAGGGGGGCAGGGGTTTGTTCTGTTAATGGACAACTGCGTGCCATGATGTGAATCCCTTCTGTTAAATTAAATTGGTTTGCACTTTCCACTGTTGCTTGTTCCATGCTGAAAGAAATAGTCACTGATAGGCCATTTCCCTCTGTAAGGACTGAAGCATGTTGGCGTAGCATGACACCTTATGCTGAAATGGGGTGAACAACAAACGCATTTAGGTATCTGGCTGAGATAATTTAAGCCGCACAAACAATTGGAATATTTCCATGGGGTGGCTTGGTCAGAACCAGAACTAATAGAAAATGGCTTTGCAGCCTCAGTGTGTGCTGATAGGCGGTAGTGTCTTACAAGATTTACAGAAGTACCAAATGAGATCTTAAATCTGCAGATATTACTACACAAGCGTGACTTTTAGCATATGAATAGTCTATTCAAGTTAAAACTTTAGCATGGAAGTCTGAAGGCTGGGTTTTGGTGCACTGTGAGTGTATTTTTTTTTCCATAGCTGCTACAGCTGAAAATTTGATACTTTCCAAGTAGAAGCAAGAATGATATGTGTCATTATTTATATGTGAAAATGTTATCTGTGCTGGGAAAATATGATTGCTTCCAGGAAAAAGCACTGCATGACTGATTCCCCTATGGTAAATATTTGAATTCCAGTAGGTTCATTATCAATTCCATATGAGATATTTTCTGGCTCTTACTCCATACGTAGGACATGAGAACAAAAGAGAAACAGAAAAGAGCAGAGACCGAGCAGAGAACATAGGTACCATCCCCTAAGCTGAACTCCTTGTTCCTGTCAAAGTAAATTGGAGCTGCAGGGCAGGGATACCTCTTCAATACTCATGTAGGGTCTTGCTGGCTTATGGTTTCATTTAATTTTTCCTGCAGCTTCATTTCAGTCTTCTCTTGTAAGGAGTTTAAAGCTGAGCTCTATAAGTTTGTATTGACCCTGACACAGGCTAGGTAACTGATGAAACAGAGTTTAATAGAGATTTTACTTGAAATGGGCAAACGTCGTTATAAAAAAGTGTACAACGGTAGGATTTGCTCTGTAAGAGTGGAGTTGTGCCAAACTGGAGTGGGGGTGTTAAGCCCATCCAGATGGTAAAAATAGTGTTTGCAAAAATAGTTTTGGAGGGGTTGAGGTTTTTACAGTGATGTATGGAATTTTCAGTGGTTGTGTTGGTTTTGCTTTGAATTTACTCTAGAAGAAAGTTTTAATGTCTACTGTGTGATGTTTGTAATTACATGAGTAGGGAAGGAGGAAATGGTAAAGTAAGACTAATTTGATAAAATCACCCTGAACATACAAAGGACGTATTTCTTGACAGTTTGCTAATCTGTGTGTTACAAAATTTTTGTTGTCAGTCCTTTAATTTCTCATTCCCAACAAGAAGAAATTGGTTTAGCTATGTTCACTTCCTAAGCAGAAAAACTTCAATTATCAATTGATAATTTTTTTTGAGGAGGTTCTGTTTTATGCTAAGAGCATGTCCTGAATGAATATAGTTGATACACTTCATGAGGCATATGATATATTTAAAGTCTGTTTTTAATGCTGATCTTGTCAGCAGCATTATAATAACAACGTTGCACAGCTTATCCCACTGTACCTGTCAAGTGTGTTACGCAGACAGAAATACTGCAGTAAGTTGGAAGAAATCGGGAAGAGGAAGCATGGCCTTAGAGGAGATGACAGTTTTGCTTCCTCTTTGTGACTAAACTTGGGAAGTGTGAGGTATAGTGCTTGTTTCTTTTTAAAGCTTGGTGGTATTGGTGAGAGAATACTAAGGGTGGATAGTCTCCAAACATTTCTGTAGTATCTTGAACATGAGACTTTGAAAATACGTGTAAAACTCTTGACACTGCTAAAGTAATTTAATTCAGAGCTGAGGCTGGGGAATCGGTCATGCAGTGCCTTATCCTGCAAGGGATCAAGGCAACCATTCCGCACTGGCCCTTATTACTGCTTATCTTCTGGACAAAGGCATGTGCAATGAACAACCTCCACTAAGTGTGGTACTTTGAAACCATGAGGAAGGGAAATGAAGAGGAGGAGGAAAGTAAAAACAAAACTTTAAGTCCTGTCTATACAGTAAATACAAACAGGGAGTGAAGGCCACACATGCACTGCATGATTCCTGCTTTTTCTTTGCCTGTTTTTTGTTGATGGGTCCCATTTTTCTTAGTATAGATAATTGAAGTCCAGGCTACTTGGTGGAATACCTGGAGTTCGATAGAGCAGTCAAATGAGACGCAGTGAAATAGCGCAATCGTTTTACAAATCAACACTCCCATCAATGACTGTTTCCACCTGACTGGAGTGGCTTCTGTGGTAGATTGAGTGTAACACACCATCTCGTATCCCAAAGACAGAGTTATTAAACCAATGTACCGTGCATGAGTTTTTAACACAGTATCACCAGAGGATTGTTAAATATTCACTGGGACAGGAAGAAATGCAGGCTTTATGAAGAAAAACAAGCTCTCCTGTGCCAACTGACTATTAAAAACTTGTTGATGAAAAATTGCAGTTCGGCACAATTGTGCCACACTGGGCACTTGGAGGGCTCTATATAGCTTGTTCCCTTTCAGAGTCCTCTTAGCAAGGCAGCTTCTGAAAGAGAGAGGGACTGTTGTCTGTAACTGGATGAAACAATGGATTTCTTTGCCTGTTGGCAGATGGATATGGTGCTTTGAAAAAAGAAAACACAACTTCAATCGTTTATGTGGTCAGTGCTCAGCCCTGAATAACTCTGAGATAAATGAGCCACGTGCACCTGGTGCTTGGTGCAGAGCAGTAGAAACAATATGCTTCCAGTCAGTCCACAGGTTATTTAGTTGATGGATGAATGTTAGTAGATATGTACTGGCATCGATGAATGTAGTAGTGCTTTTTGGGGAAGAAACAATACACTTACAATGTCTGCTTTAGGAATAAGCATTAGATGCTTGCACTGGAAATTACACTAAAAGCTTGATGTCAACTCATAAAAGTTGAGAAATGCAGAGTTAAAGCTTAAGAGTCCTTAAAGTCTGTTTGCCTTTTATGTTTGAGCATCTAAAAAGACAATATTTTAACTCTGTTTCTCTTATGTATCTGTATGAGTGAATGCACGTAACAGAAGCCATACAAGTGGGAGTAAATAACAGGGGGTCCATCTTTGATTTCTCTATTCAATGCAGTACTTCTAATAATGGAGCAGTCTGTCATTTTGCTTATGTAGTAAGTTTTCGCTTCAGCATCTGTTTATCCCACTGACTTTTTTGTTTGGATTTTTTTTTTTCCCCCTCCCGTCATAAAGGGTGGTGAGGGACCATATGTCTTGAAATTTTCTGTGTTTTGTTGTCTTGACTTTTTCTCGTTACCAGTTTCCTCTCGCCCCGGCTCCCCCCCCCCCCCCCCCC